>CM040246.1:197229065-197629065 GCA_022545495.1 Chrysanthemum lavandulifolium | reverse complement strand
CAAATCAAGGAGGTAATCAATACCGCCCTCAAAATGAACCAAACTACCGTGCTAACACTTATCGTGCACCACCCGGTTTCAACTGTAATCCTAACCGAATCGTAACCAACCAAGAATGAACCAAGGTTATCAAAACCAAGGTAATTTCTATTCCGACCCAATCAAGGTTTCCAACATCAAGGAAATCTTAATCAAAACACTTACAATCGAGGGAATCAATTTCGGGAATATGAACCCTAATCAAGGGAATTCGCTATAACCGTAACATACGGCCTCAAATTGTCCCTCCACCTCCTCCCGTGTCAACATCCGATGAGCTTTTAAAGCAATTCATGAAGACTCAAGAGGAGACAAACAGTTGTTGGTCACCGATCATCAATTAAAGAAGTCTTTAAATGATCGACCCTGCTCGTGTACTTTACCTAGCAACACGATCGCTAATCCGAGGGGCGATGCAAAGGCGATCACAACCGTAAGTGGTACTTCATATGATGGACCCGCTATTCCTACTACCTCTTCTTCTTCTCCCCGAAGGTAGTGGAAAGTGAACCCGAGGCGACAAAGGACAAGGAACTTCCTACTAATAACGGAGGTACCAACAATGTCCATCCTCGTGTTGTCCCGAAACCAAATCCAATCCAGAGTTGTTTTGAACCTCCGTAGGTAACCCCAAAATACCAAATCCAAATCTTCTATTCCTTACCCATCACGCTTACATGAGCAAAGCTCCGCGAGAAAGCCAATCAACAAATGGAAAAATTCTTTCAAATTTTCCAAGAACTTCATTTTGACATAAGCTTCATGGATGCTATCATGTTGATGCCCAAGTTTGCATCAACTCTCAAACACATGTTAAGCAACAAGGAAAAGTCGTTTGAAATGGCTAAACTCCTTCAACGAGAACCGCTCAGCTTATCTTGAAGAAGCTTCCCGAGAAGCTTGGAGATCCCGGAAAGTTCCTCTTACCTTGTGTATTTCCGTGAATGGTTGAATGCTTTGCCTTAGCCGATCTTGGTGCAAGCATAAACCCGATGCCTCATTCAAGATGGAAGAAACTTTCTTCCTGATCTTACTCCTACATGCATGACTCTCGAGCTTGCAGATCGATAATATCCCGTCCTCTTGAATTGCCGAGGACGATTTGTGAAAGTAGGAAAGTTCCATTTTCCACCGACTTTGTAGTTGTTGATTTCGATGTCGATCCACGGGTTCCTCTCATTGTTGGAAGAGGATTCCCGAGAACGGGCCGTGCTCTCATTGATGTATTTGAGCAAGAAATCACATTACGTGTTGGTAATGAAGTCACACCTTTAACCTTGATCAAACTTCGAGGTACTCCGCAAACTATGATTCCGAGTCTGTTAACCGAATAGATATCATTGATGTTGCTTCAAGAGTACTCAAGAAGTTCTTGGTTATTCTCATAATTCGTGAGTGGGATCCCACCACATCTTCTCAACCTATCATAGCCAATTTACTCCTTCTCTCACTCCGCTTGAGGGAAGCGACTTCATCTTGGAAGAGATTGAAGCATACTTGGCTAGTGATTCTGCTCCATGGGAAATTGATCACGCCCAATTGACATCGAGGGGACATACTTCTCATTGAGAAAATGCTTAAAGATGATCACTCATCAACCCCTCACACTAGTGATGCAATTCCGTAAGAGATTAATCACCATGAGATTAATCCGAGGAGATATTCTTACTCTTGAGAAGTTGTTAAATCAGACACTTCTCCTCCACTCCTCCCGCCAACCTTCATAACAAGGAAGTCAAGTCATTGAGAAAATCAAGAATTTCAAGTCGAACTTAAGGACTTACCACCTCATCTCGAGTATGCATTTCTTGAAGGTGATGATAAATTGCCCGTCATTATTGCTCGAGATTTGAGTAAAGATGAAAAGATCGCCTCATAAAGGTCTTGAAGTCACACAAGCAAGCAATTGCTTGGAAACTCTCCGACATTATGGTATCAACCCCGAGTTTTGTACTCACAAAATCTTGATGGAGGATGACTTCAAACCAAATAGCTCAACATCGAGAAGAGTAAATCCAAAATCCATGATGTTATCAAACAGAGGTTATCAAACTTTGATGCAGATTGATTTACCCAATCTCGATAGTCCTTGGTTAGCCCGATTCATCGTGTTCCAAAAAGGGTGGCATAACTGTTGTCACGAATGAAGAAAACGAGTTAATTCCAACTCGATTGGTTACGGATGGCGTGTGTGTATTGACTATCGTAAGTTGAATGACGCCACCAGAAAGACCATTTTCCTCTACCCTTCATGGACCGATGCTTGAGAGATTAGCAGGAATGAGTACTATTGTTTCCTTGATGGTTTCTCGTTTACTTTCAGATCCCCATTGATCCACAGTGATCAAGAGAAGACCACATTCACCGCCCATACGGAACTTTTGCCTACAAACGATGCCTTTTGGCTTATGTAACGCCCCGCACGCTCCAACGATGTATGATGGCCATATTCCACGACATGATCGGGAAACAATGGAGGTGTTTATGGATGACTTCTCACCATCGGGATTCATTTCAGACATGTCTCCCATTTAGACAAAATGCTTAAAAGGTGTGAAGACACCAATCTATGTCTAAATTGGGAGAAGAGCCACTTTATGGTCAAAGAAGGCATAGTCCTCGGCCATAAGATTTCAAAAACGGATTGAGGTCGATAGAGCAAAAGTTGATGTTATTGCTAAACCGCCTCATCCTACTACCGCCAAAGGTA
The DNA here is from genome assembly GCA_022545495.1 of Chrysanthemum lavandulifolium. Taxonomy (NCBI): domain Eukaryota; kingdom Viridiplantae; phylum Streptophyta; class Magnoliopsida; order Asterales; family Asteraceae; genus Chrysanthemum; species Chrysanthemum lavandulifolium. The sequence goes on along the minus strand of CM040246.1, from coordinate 197,626,316 downwards.
TTAGGAGTTTTCTTGGTCATGCCGGTTTTATCGAGATTCATACAGATTTTTCTAAAATCGCCGCCTATGACCCATCTTCTTGAAAAAGAAGCTCCTTTTATCTTCTCTCCGAGTGCATCAAGCTTTTGAAACACTAAAGAAAAAGCTTACTAAGCACCCATTCTAGTTGCCCCGATCGATTTACCCTTTGAGCTCATGTGCGATGCAAGTGATTTTGCTATCGGTGCGCCTTGGGGCAACGAAAACCAAGCATTTTCACCTATCCACTACGCAAGTAAGACTATGATCAAGCTCAAACCCATTACACCACTACGTAAAAGAACTATTAGTCGTGGTGTATGCGCTTGAGAAATTTCGCCATACCTCATCTTGACCAAATGCGTGGTGTATACGGATCACTCGGCTCTCAAATATCTCTTTGCAAAACAAGATGCAAAGCCGAGATTGTCCGCTGGGTTCTCCTCCTCCGTGAATTTGATATCATTATACGTGATAAAAAGGAGCCGAGAACCCGTCACGATCATCTATCCGATTAGAGAACCTCACCAAGATGTTTTCGAGAAAAGGAAATAAATGAAACATTTCCTCTCGAAACACTCAATGCGGTTTCTTTTCGTGAGACTCTTCTACCCCATGGTTTGTCGACTTTGCAAATTACCATGCGGTAACTTCATAGTGAAAGGGATGTCGTCCCAACAAGAACAAATTCTTCAAAGATGTTAAACATTACTCGGGACGACCCTACTTGTTTAAAATTTGCGCGATCAAGTCATCAGCGATGTGTATATGGTCGAAGCTATTGACATTCTCAAAGCTTGCCATTCTCGACCCACTGGGGACATCATAGCCCCAACTACACCGCCAAGAAGGTGTTTGATTCCGGATTCTATTGGCCCACTATCTACAAGGATGCCCACGAATTTGTCAAAGCCTCGCGACGCTTGTCAACGCCACGGAATATCTCACAAAGAAATGAAATGCCGCAAAACGCCATTCAAGTGTGTGAGATCTTTGACATCCGGGGCATTGACTTTACGGGCCATTTCTTCTTCTCGCGGTAATAAGTACATACTGCGGTCGTTGACTACTTGTCAAAATGGGTTGAAGCTAAGGCTTTGCATACCAATGATGCCCGAGTTGTTGTGAAATTCTTGAAATCTCTTTTGCTAGGTTTGGAACCCACGAGCCATAATCGCGATCGTGGTACGATTTCGCAATGACCGCTTGAAAGAGTCATGCGTAAGTATGGTGTAACTCACCGCCTCTCATCGCTGCACCACCCCAAACTAGTGGGCAAGTGGAAGTTTCCAACCGGGATTAAAGAATTCGAGAGGACGGTTGGCGAAAACCGTGCTCTTGGTCGGATAAGCTAGATGACGACTGGCCTTCCGTGACAATTTATAAAACACCCATCGGTGTACTCCATACAAGCTTGTATACGGAAGGCGTGTCATCCGCCGGTTGAGCTAGAGCACAAGGCATACCGGGCCTTGAAGCATGCCAACTTCGATATTCAGATACCGGTGATCACCGAAAGTTCAAATGAATGAATTAAATGAACTCCGCGATCAAGCATACGAGAACTCTTTGATCTACAAAGAAAAGACAAAGAAGATTCATGACTCTAAAATCAAGAACCGCTTTTTTCAACGTTGGTGATCGAGTCCTTCTTTTCAATTCAAGATTGAAGATTTTCTGAAAGCTTAAATCCCGCTGGTCCGGTCCATTTACTATCACTAAGGTTTATCCTTATGGCACCATTGAGTTATCTCAACCCGATGGTCCAAACTTTAAAGTGAATGGTCATCGATTGAAGCATTACTTTGGAGAGGACATTCCTCCGTGATTGTCCCGGATCTACAAACTTTCCCCATGAACCAATGAATGCGGGATCGAGTCAAGCTAGCGACTGGAAATCAAAAACAAGAGATGCCATATGGGTTTTCACCCATATTTCGAAATGTCTCAAGTTTGTTACGGTTAGCCATTCACAAGTGGCTAGCTTGTGTGACAAAACTTGACAGCTTAGCTTCTTCTTTCTACTTTCTACCACCCTAGTGCTGGGGAGTTGCCCCACATGTTGTGTATATATAAGAGTTTCAAAAAAAAAAAAAAAAAAAAAAAAAAAAATCCTTGCTAAATAATGGCCGTAGTATTTCCTTTTACGTTCTATGTTTCGCATAACCGCTGACTTTGAATATTGAGGGCAATATTCATTTCTATGCTGGGGAATTCTCACTAATTTTATCATGTAATTATACCGCCTAATTCCCCTTTTGGCCAAAATTTTTTTTTTTTTTTTTCGAGTAAGTGTTTTACACTTACTCATTTATGGTTATCATCCGCCTTTGTCTAATAAACAAAAGGATTGGCTAATCCAGAGCAAACGGCTCTTGGTAAAGATATCTCAAACCGCTGACGGCTTGCAATTTGCCCAAAATTGTATGGTATTCACCACCATATCCTTAAAAGTGAAGAGTTGGCTAGCCCGCAAGTTTATGGCTTGTGGTAAAGGCGCTTGAAAACCATAATTGGTAATCACCACCAAAGATATTTTATCTAAGAGTTATTAGTCCGTATAAACGGCTTCGTAAAGACAAATCAAACCCGTGGAAGTCGGTGATTTGCTCAAAATCATTCGTTATCTGTACCAAGGTTCTTACTTGAACTCAAACATTTGGCTACTCCGTAAGTAATGGCTTTTGGTAAAGAGATGAAATCCATTAATTTTTCTCAAAACATTGCTAGGGACTAGCAATATCTTAGTGTGGGGATTGATGAGTGTGTAAATACTCATCATTTTGTACAAATTAGATCGCAAAACATCCGAAAACACTCGTAAATGCATCAAATGATAAAAATATCACAAATAAGTGTTTTATGTGTTTTAAATGCAAAATATCAAAACTGTGAAAACGATCAAGTTTGCATAATTGGCGCTTTAGTCCCCAAGTTTCAAAAGTTGTCAAAAACAGTCCCTGGTAAATCTAAATAAAGAAAATATCATTCAAGGTCCCTAAATATTCTAAGTTGTCAAAATTGGTCCTTGAATAAAAATTTACAAAATTACAACTTAGGTCCCCGAACTTTCAAAATTGTCAAGTTTGGTCCTTGAAAATTTGAAATTGTCAAAATAGTCCTTGTACTATTAAAGTTTGTCAATTTTGGTCCTTGTGACAACTTTGGAGTATTATGCGATTGGTCCTTCAAGATTTCGATTTGCAAAATAAGTCCTTGTCATAAAAGCTAAAGCTAGCCTTGTCAAAACTGATTTGACCCCCGCCACTTAACCTTTTGACCCCTCGTCACCCCTTTGCTATTTTTTGACCCTTTGGTCAAACCAAGTCAAACAAACAAAACCCGCCCACCACCTGCTTATTCTTCCCATGCCTTGCTCGCAACCACTCGCCCCCTCCTCCCATCACCTTTTCACCTTTCCCACCACCTCCACCCCTCATCATCACTAACCCCCACAATAAATGCCACCCCCTAGTTGCTAAAACACAGCCTACAAGTCAAATATAGGCTTCCCGCCAAAATGATAAAATGGCTAAATATGCTCAAAACTCAACCATTGGTCGAATTGAGAGGGGATCCGCTCGTAGGCCACGTGGAACATTTTTGGTGCATAAAAGAGGAAGAGAATCAAGAGAAGCCAAGTTTTTAGTTTTTAATTTTATGTATGTCGATTTTATTTTCTATGTTTTAAAGTAAGCTTTAAGTTGTAATTTCCTTTGTTTCATGATATCAAATTAAGTTATTTAAGAATATATTAAACTATTATCAAGTATCAATTCAAGTTTCTATTTAGATTTCATGTTTTGTGTTCATCGCTGTAAATTTCAAATTCAAACTCTTATTACCAAGCTTCAATAAGCTTATTTAATAGTCAAACAGTTTATTTAAGCTTATCTTAGCTTTTTGTAAGCTTGTTATTCGCTTTCAATCAAAATTGTTGAAAGTCAACAAAAGTCAACAGGAAGAAAAATTGGTCAAACAGTTGGAAATGGAATGGGTTGTTGCAGAGCAAAGATTGGGTTGGTTTTGGATTAGATAAGTGGTAATGGTTTTGGTTTAAGCTTCAAAATTAGCCGGACAATTGTAAGTTTTATTCTCATTTTCATTTTTACGCTTTGCACTCTATGTTTGTATTTGTATTTGTGGTCATTAAATGGTTTAAACCTGTTTAAATAGTAGTAATTAGGTTAACTAAAGTTATATTAAGTAATGGATTGCGCTTAGTTCAAAGGTTAGCTCAACTTAAATTCAAAACAGCTTAAAAAGGTGTTTGATTAATGTCTTCGAAAATGAGCTTAGTCTTATTTTACACTTGACTATTGTTTTATGTTTGTTAAGTCCATAGTATACTCAATTCATTTGAGTCAAATATTTGTGCACTAGAACTTCAAAAGTCAAAAGTTCACTTAGAATCTATTTAAGCTCTTAATCATTAAATTTTGAAAATCAAAAGCTTGTTTTGTGTTTAGAATTCATAGACATAGCTTAATCTTAGTTTCATTTCACCATATTACATCAATATCGCCAACAAATTGGAATCAAAGTTCACAAAAGTCAAAGTTTCACAACCACAAAAGTCAAAATATTTGAAAACCGCTTTTCACCCAACTAGAGGATTTTTCAGATTCATTCTTGGGCCAAATCAAGTCAAACTTTGGGTTTTATAAGTTCATCTTGGTCTAGTTTCTTATGGTCATTTTTGTTGATTTTTATTAATTTTCTAAAGCTTCAAACAAGCTCATCAAGGTGGCTTATATGCCTCGCCACAAGCTCACCAAAGTCGAGTTTTTCTCACTTATTGCTAAGCTTGTCCAGAGCTCCACGAGCTTCTCTAGGGTGAATTTTGGTTTAAAGGTTCTTAGCCAGGTCTAGTTTAGTTCCAACTTTTGTTTTCATTTTCACTTATTGTGTTGCTTGTGCTTAAGCTCAAAAGTAGTACCTCAAACTGCTTTTAAGCACTTAAGCTCAAATAAGTCAAATCACAAGCAATTGTAATCCAGAGGTTAAGGCTTGTTGTTTCTTGTTGCATTTTAGTTACTTTAGCATAATATAGCTTCGTGAAAGTTTGGTAGCTTGTGGTGATCACTTTGGTTTATTCAAAGTGCTTATTTCATAAGCACTTACAATAGCAGCTTCATTTTCTTCCAAACAACACCATGTTTTTCTATTTTTCCTAGATTCGTAATATTATTTTAGACTTTTCCTGAAATTTTCATAATTTTCCAACACTGCTTGCTATTTTTCTTAATTAAAAATGCTTTTAGGTAATTTTAAATAGCTTTTAATACAATTAAATCGTAAAAGTCCAAAAAATAATTTTTCATTTTTATTAAGTTTAGATAAATATAAAAAGTAAAAAAGTAATTTTCCAGATTTTTCATAGTTTATTTTGTAATTTTAGTAATTTAATTAGTTTTAAATAGTTTAAAATCCATAAAAATAGAAAATAATCGTAAAAATATAAAAATAGTTTTGAAAATTCTTTTTGTTATTTTAGATTTTTCCAAGTCTTAATTTTATTTTTCTAGGTTTATTTCCTATTTTCTTGTAATTTAGGTTATTATTAAATAGTTAAAATAGTTTTTAATTAATAATAATTAGATAAATAGTTATAAAAATAATTTTCTTTTTCTTAAAATTTTCTTATATCATTAGGTTTGTAAAATATCATTTTCATATTTTTAGGATTAATATTGTGTAAGTTTCACGCTTTTATTCAGACGTCACGTAGTTTTTAAATTAAGTTTTATAAAACATAAAATCAAAAACATCGCTTTAAAATTAGTGATAGCGCTTATTTAATATAGTTAATCTTTTAATTTCCTTTAATTTGCATTTAAGCCCCTGTAATTTATTAATCTTTTCTTTAGGTAAAATAACTCAAAATCCTTACCGATCACTATCCTTAGCGGTTATTCGACATCCGATTGTGTTAAACACCACCATCCTCCGTGGACTTAACGACCCGGAATCCACCGTATTCTCCCGATCTAAATTGCAATTGGTGTTTGAGCTGCTTTAAGTTCCTTACTACCGGTCATTCACAAGTGGTTTGGAGTTTCGGTTATCTTGACCCCTAAAAGAAATAGAAAATAAACTAGAGTATAAAACATCCTATCGAGATAACCCGAAACACATATTTAGTACATGAGTACGTAATTTTGTGTTATCAATGCTCCTAATTCATTGTTGCTTAAATGAATGTACCCGGAAAAAAACACATATTAGTTATGTGTCCCCTTTAGCATTCAAAAGACATGAGATGCAATGAAAACGGGTTTTTACTTTGTATTAATAATAAAAAGCGATTTGTCCTAGATGTAAGAAATTCATTTTGTGAAATTGATACGGGAAGGTATCATTCTTTTTAGAAAAACATTGTGAAAGTAGGTTTTCTTTGAAAATGTGTAAAAAAAAATAAGAAATCTATAAGTGGAAAACTCATCTTGGGTTTTGAAAATTCCCGTATTGTTTGTGAGTTGTGCGTGAAATAGAGATCCTAGACTCAGAAAGAAGAAGGCTAGTGTTTACATACCTTGTAGAGTCAAATAAGTTACGACGCTTGTTCCATTAGACCAAGACCAAGACGTAAGTAGGTTGAATTGTTCCCGCTTCAACGGTTTGGTGAGGACGTCGGCTATGTTGTCTTCGGATGCTACCTTCTCAATAGAGATGTTCCCTTTGAACATTGTCTCTTAAGTGATGTCGAATCTCTATATGCTTTGCGCGAGAATGCAATACCGATTCTTGCTTAAGTCGATGGCACCTTTGTTGTCACATAGGATGGCTATGTCGCTAGATGAATGTCGAGTCGACTAACACTTGTTTCATCCATAGTGCTTGTTGGCATGCTTTGGCTTGGCGGAGACGCATCGGCTTCGGTTGTTGATATTGCTAATGTTGTTTGTTTCTTAGAAAACCAAGATGTTAAACAACATCCCATGAAAGTACGCACTCCACTTGTACTTTTTCTATCAACGTAATCACCGCATGGTCGAATCGCATATACAATTGTTTCTACTCCCGCGCCTCTTAGGATACCATAATCCTAATTGTGTTGTACCCTTAATGTATCTAAATATCCTTTTACGGCTTCTAGGTGTGATATTTTAGGTCTTCTTGAAACCTAGCACATAAGCAAACACTAAACATGATATCCGCCCACTTGCCGTGAGGTAGAGAAGACTACCTATCATACCACGGTATTTAGTATTATCTACGGATTCACTGCCTTCATCTTTTGTGAGTTTGGTGTTGGATGACATTGGTGTCCTAATTGGTTTCACTCTTCTAGACCGAATTTCTTTAACATCTCCTTTATGTATTTAGATTGATTAAAGAAGATACCATCTTCTACTTGTTTAATTTGTAGACCAAGAAAGAAACTAAGTTCTCCCATCATACTCATCTCGAAATCGCATGCATGATTTTAGAGAAATCATCACACATGTCTTGACAAGTGGATTCGAATATAATATCATCTACATATATTTGCACTATGATTATATGTGACTCTTTTTCTTAGTAAAAGTGTGTTGTCAACTAACCCCATGGTATAGTTGTGTTTAATTAAAATGACTTGAGTCATCATACCAAGCTTTTGGAGCTTGTTTAAGACCGTAAAGGGCTTTCTTTAATTTATATACATGTTCGGGTTTTTCAAAATCGATGAAGCTTGGAGGTTGAGCTACGATACTTCTTCATTAATGAAACCATTTAGAAAAGCGCTTTTGACATCCATTTGATAAAGCTTTAGATCATTAGCACAAGCATACGCAAGAAGTATTCTTATAGACTCTAATCTAGCCACAGGGGCATAGGTCTCATCAAAGTCTATTCCTTCTTGTTGGTTATACCCTTGGGCAACGAGTCTAGCCTTGTTCCTAGACACTACTCCGTTTGCATCTAATTTGTTTTTATAAACCCATTTGGTTCCTATTATGGTTTGATTACTAGGTGGAGGGACAAGCATCCAAACATCATTAGACACGAATTGATTTAGTTCTTCTTGCATAGCCATTACCCAACTCTCATCTTTTATGGCTTCTTGTGTATTCCTAGGTTATATGGTTGAAACGAAACAAAACAAGCTACTTTGATTTTGAACTTGAGACCTTAATGTTCGCTCGCTTAGCTTTCCTATGACTTTATCTACGGGTGATCTTTGGACTCTTTAATGTTTATGATTTCATTATTTAAAGGTTCTTCTTCTTCATTTATCTTTTCTTTATTACTATAGCATCACTTTCTATGATCTCGTCATCGACAAGAGGTGAGAGGGTTTGGGTGGACTTTCATCAAATTTTATATTTAATGACTCTTCTACCTTCATTGTTTCTTTGTTTAATATGACGAAGCTTTGCTATTTGGCGAATAACCTAGAAAGATACCTTCGTTGATTTAGGATCAAATTTTGTAAGGTAATCTTTACCGTTAAGAATAAAACATTTGCTTCCAAAGACTCTAAGGTGATTTAACGAGGCTTTTGCCCTGAGTAACTCATATGGAGTTTTACCTAAGATTGGTCTTATTAAGACTCGATTGAGTATGTACGTTGAAGTATCAACGGATTACACCAAAACTTTTGAGGTATGATTGTTCATTAAGCATTGTTCGACTCATTTCTTGTAGGGTTCTATTCTTTCTTTCTACTACCCCATTCGATTGTGGAGTGCGTGGAGCCGAGAAGTTGTGAGTAATACCATTAGCGCCACAAAGGCTCCAAATTGTACTTCATTATCGAATTCCTACCATGATCCGTCCTAATGGACACTATAGGACTTCCTAGTTGTCTTTGGATCTTTTGCTTAATATTTCAAAATAATTAAAGGTTTCGCTTTGTTCTTTAAAAATTTTGTCCATGTATACCTAGAGTAGTCATCCACTATGACCAAAGTGTAGTAGTTGCCTCCATAACTTTGGATAGCGGATGGACCAAATAAATCCATATGTAGTAATTCTAGACACCTAGTTGTTGACACCATGTTTTAGCTTTATGACTAGAATGAGCTTGTTTTCCTACATTACAAGCATCACAAAAGTGATGTTCATATTTTAACTTAGGTAGATCTCTTACTAGATCTTTGGATGATAGCGATCAAGAAGTCGATGTTGGCGCGACCCAATCTTCGATGCCATAAGGTCAAGTATCATCCACAGAGATAAGACATAGTTTGTCTTTAGGTTCATTACCGATTTTAATGACATAGACTCCATGTTTCCTAATTCCTCTTCCTATGGTTATGCCATTTTTAAGTATCTTACTATCGGCTTGGTAAAAGTACATTGCACTTTTATCACATATTTGTCCTATACTTAATAGGTTAAAGTTTAGGTTTTCTACGTGACACACATCGTTAATGGTTAGAGATTTGTTAGAAATCGCACTTTACCGATGATTCTACTTTTCTATTTCCAAACACCACATTACCTCCATTTACGGATTCATATGTGGAGAATAGATCCCTATTGCGGCCATGTGCCTCGTGCACCCGCTATCCTTGACCCATTCATCGGGGTCTAGATCGACCTTTAAGCACACCTAAAACAATAATAAACTCAAAAGTTTGGTCCCCATTTGTTCATGGGTCCATTAGGGTTAAACATTCCATTCATGTTTGTCATGTATGGATAAGATGAATATGCATTCCATGGAGCAAAGTTTTGAAAGGGAAAGCCGTTTTGCATATTTGGGTTCCATCCCATTTGATGGTTACTTCTTGGATAAACGTTATTAGGTCTCCTAAATGAATTAGGTTTTGAAAAAGATGGAGCTTTGTTTCTTGCAAAAGTAGGATTATATTTTGAGGTGGTTGTCTAGTGGTGACGCGAGTTGGTTTCTTCCTATTAATGATAACAAAATCGCTTCTAGATGACGACGCCGTTATTACTCATCGCTTGCTACAAAGCAGATCCACGGATCCCCGCTCGTACACTAGCCGGTTCCCTTTTAGGGGATCCAGGGATCCGCCACAACAAGGGCTGGTTTTTCTAGTGCCTTAACAAATTTTGTTTCTTTACTTTCACTAGTTGATGGATCAAGTTGTTGAATACCTAAGCCTTTAGGTTGTTACCGGTTTTAACACCATCTAGTATTGTATCTAAGGTGTTCGTACTCATTCTAGCAATTTTAGAATCTAGATGATCAACTAGTGTTTGAAGTTGAACGCAGTTGACATTCACCACTTGCTATTTTACCTTTTTCTAAACGCTTTAGTTTTGCTTTTAATTCTATGACTTCTTTATCTAAACGTTGGTTTTGACTCTTTAAAAGCTTATTTTTGTTAATTAGTTTTAAGCTAATGTTGCATAGTTTGTCATATTCATTATGCAAAGAGTCGTTATCAAGTGATGAGCTACTATAGTACTCGTGACATACCTCGTCATTTGCCATGAGACAAATTTCTTCGTCCTCCTCATCGCTCATTCCCCACATGCCACTCACGAACGCTTTATGATCATCCCGTTTGGGACACTTACTAATAAAGTGGTTTGGGTCCCCACATTTAAAGCAAGTACGATCATCCTTTGGCTTCTTGTCCTCTTTGCTTTTCCGAAAGCCTTTCTTATCGCCATATGGTTGTTTGACGATCTTCCTTTCTTGTAAAGAACTTTTAAAGTCCCTCACCGCCATAGCGCACTCTCGCCTTCACTACTCAAGAGGAGTTCTCTTCATCGCTTGAAGCCTTTTTGGCTTTAAGGGCCGAGACTTGTGTTTCTCTTTACCTTTGAGGCTTCGGAGTCTTTGGCAAGGACAAGCTCAGACTTTAGGTTGCCTATGAGTTCATCGAGGGTGAGGATTGTCAAATCTTTTGACTCTTCGATCGCCGTCACCTTGGATGTCCACTTTGATGGAAGTGCCTTAGATATCTCCTAACATGGTTACGGCTAGAAAAGATTCATCAAGTGCTTGTAACGATGTAATAATAGTATTAAAGTTAGCAAAAGAATGATCTATAGTTTCCTCATCCGATATTGAAAATTGTTCATATTGTTGAACAAATAAATCAATTTTATTATTCTTAACTTGTTGGTTGCCTTGATGAGTTACAACTAAAGAAGTCCAAATTTCTTTAGAGGTTTTAAGCATAGAAATTCTTTCGATTCCTTTTTCGGTAAAGCATTATATAAAACCATTTTGCTTCACTATTTTTAGAAAGCTTTTTCTTCATTTCATCATTTAGTTTATCATGAGGTATGTTAACTAAATTTCCTTATCATCATTTGAGGTAGCCTCAAAATCACCTTCAACAATAATGTACCAAAGATCAATATCTTTAGACTTCACATATGTTTCAATCTATTTTTCCAATATATAAAACCATTAGTTTCAAGTAGTGGTGGTCGTTGCATAGATTGCCCTTCCTTATAATTTTCGTAACCCATAGTGATCGAAAAGTTTTTAAAATAAAATTTTATTTTAAAACTTTTATAAACTTAGCTCTTGATGCCCATTGTGGAAAACTAGAAGGGGTTGAATAGTTTTGCCGATTTTAAGTTGATTTCAAAAACTTTAGATTCGATATTATGTGAAATCGTATGGATGTTGAGAACGATAGATCTAATGATAATGCAAGCAAATAAATAAAGTTAAGGGATAGAAATGACACAACCGATTTATAGTGGTTCGCCACAAGGACACCTTCCTTGCCCTACTCCACTCCCCGAGTCACCTACTCGAGAGTTCAAGCACTATGTCAACAAACTCCTTCACTCATGGAGAAGCCTTCACAACGTTGCTTACACTTTTTCCGGACAAAGCTAGATACCGAGTCCGTAGTACGGTGGACCAAACCAACACAACTATTACACAACAAATTTGTGAAATATCAAATACAAGATCTTCGCCATGTAAATCTTGCAGAGACAAATCAATCAAGGACCCTTGCTTGGATGACTTGTAGAATGCTCGTGATCTCGCCTTTAGAAGGACCTATATGAGGATCACAAAGAGAAAGAAAGAAGAACAACTCTCTAGATCAAGTGATCTATATGTTAAAGAGAATGAGAGTGTATAAGAGATTTAGTAAGAAGAGGGTGAGTTAGAATGAAGAAATGGTTCTCATTTATAGGCAAAATTCTTCATCTGCTCCTGATCCCACGGATCCTTCCACTGGGATCCGCCTAGTGTAAACCTAGGGATCCGTGGAACGCTCCTCTTGCCCATGGGTATTTTGGTTATGGGCCATGGGTTATGGGTTGGTCCATGGGTTTTCTTTAGATTCAATGTATCTAAGTATACATTGTATCTAGTCTTCTTGGTATGGGTTAAGATCCATGGGTTATGGTCCATGGGTTATGGTTTTACCCATCCTAATAAACTATTACAACAAATGCTTAATTACTACATTTTTGTATTTAAATGGCTATATGTAAATGCTTTACAAAAATAACATGTATCCTTATAATTATACTTAAGACAACATTATATTTGTTATCAACAAAACACAAAGAGATCGCAAAATATTAATAAACGTTTTTACGATTTATTTGTATTAACATAAACGACACCATAGTAACTAACCTGACGATAGCCTGGTGGCAAGCTACATATCATCTGAAACGCAGTCGCACACCCCTCAACCGGCGTCATCGGCCAATGCTCCGACCACCTTCAAAACCAAAAAGACATTCAGACATTTGTAAAATCATGTCGGATTTTGTAAAATAAATCGGATTTTGTAAAATAATGACGGGTCATGTTGCAGATATTCATCATTGAGAATCTGTAAAATAATGTCGGATTTTGTTTCGTCAATACCCAAACTTTGCTGTTAACTCGGCCTAGTGTAAACTGACAAAATTGTAAACTTGGTGCATCCAAATCTGGGATAAATTCAACATATTTACAATACATTAAAGGAAACCAATTTGACCCGTTCGATATGAAACATAACCAGAATAAACCAATTTGCAAGTAAAGGGGTCGAAATTGCCACCATTACGCATGATGCATACTAAAAAACTATACCCTGACAAAACAAATGATGCATATGTGTCTGGTTAGAAACTAAAGCTTAAAGACTCTTTTTAGACTGCTAGTTGATACATATCTCTTCTTCCATTCAAATAGATAATCATTGAACAAATGAACCTCACCTCCATCTTCATATAAGTCTTTTATAATCCAAATTTTATATTCATGACCAAATCAATCACAAGAAAATGTACAAGTATCCGGGTCACACACTTTTCCTCTCTTTTGCTTGTATCTATGGTTTCTTATTATCTTCATAGAATAAGTTGGTTCAAGCATACATGGCAAATATGCAGCCATGTCTTGCCACATACTCAACACATGTATATTCCAAGTCTAATGACCTTGAAATGTAGGGCCAACACAAACATTACACATTCCTAGTCCTAAATATATACACTTTCAGACTCATCGCATACATTTACATAAAAGTGTTGCGATTAAATTGAAACCCATAAGGTGGTACTTTAGTAATCTACAGCCGACCCATCCATCAGTTTGCTGAACAATTACATCCAAATCATTCTCATATCTACTACTCATCTCATTGGCATATAGTTAAAAAGAATTGTAGATCTAATGACTCCTAATGTATCAGCTTTAGATGTAAAAAGATTGCTAGACGTTATGTCTTTCTCTAGCTTTCACAAAGTGCTTTTGACTGATGATTAACCTAGATGTCACACAAGGGATGTGGCATAATCACAGTATCATAAAGCTGTATACATGATTAATCAAATAGAAAAATCTTAATCACACTTCAAGGAACTAATATCATATAATGGTTGAAAGAATTAACAATAGTCAGTGGTTTATGTTTTGATAAACAAAACAGTTTCATAACAGCGGCAACAACACAGAAGCACATCCAAACACATTTTCAACAGTTCATTATTGTCTTTAATATAATAATCATTTCAAAATGCAAATACAAACACCCCTTAGTAATTTGGGCTCAATTTATTTCCCAGAAAAGAAAATGTTGTAACTTTCACAGAACAAAAGGAGAATATGTCATATTATTTGATAAACTTACTGCAATTCGCATAAAATGAATCCATGTTCCAATTTTGAGTTCCAAGACCTCCCATTGCATCTTTTGGACATCATCTTTAGTAAGCTTCTCAACTCCCAATTGTTGAAGGCTTTCTTGCAGGACTTGAGAATGAGTATCCCTAAATGGCAAGAACATGTGCGGATAACATGCCACTAGAATAACATCTTTAGTTTCGTTAGTATTTATTAATTTCTTACAAAATTTAGTAGATGAGATATCGCACCTGTAGTGGACGACGCTACATTAGTAGCAGCAGCTGACAAGTGCCCATTTCCACCAGGCTGCAGCGGAGTAGGAGCTAGAAAACAAACAAAAAAAAGAAAACGAGTAGGTGCCAATAATTGTAGCCGGAGTAGGTGAAAAAAGATACTCTCCTCAGCAGCCAACGGATAAACTTTTTAAGAGAAGAAAAGTATGTAAAATAAGTGCAGTCAAGTACGAAACCTGTGTCGTGACAACCCATAGTACTGCTGATCGAGTAAGAAACGTGAACCATGTAGGCTATGATACAAAGAACCGCACGGAATCAGACACACATATGCACGATCAATATTGAGAATGGTCTCCAACACATATATCAAAAGCATAGGCTGCAAATGGTGCTGATATAACTGGTAAACAGAGAGAAGCATAAGCAGGGGACAAAACAATTTAACGATCGACATACCTGTCACCGATATGCAAGCAGTGGTTGTATATGTAGAAACCTGAACGCGGTTGTCACCACAGATGGGGCTCCTCAAAAGTGGACAACTTTCACTAACAAACGAAGAACCGCGCCATTTCCATATAAACGCCGTGATGTGCCACAACCTACAACACATATAAAATACATGGGTGCGCAAACTAAAATCAGAGATCTACATACACCTAGAAAAAAAAAGAAAAAAAAACAAAAAAACTACAACGAATATTATGCTGACGAAAACCACACACAATCAAGCTTCATCTATGCATAAAGGCCGAATTCTTATTAATCTCAAATTTTAATATAAAAGAAATGTTTTTGTCATGATACCTGCCATGGCCTCCAAAGCTATTACCCCTTCCATCATAGCCTGAATCATAACCTCCACCACTACGACCACCACCACTACCATAGCTAGAACCACCATCGAGCTCCACCGCCTAGATCTCCCACCGCCCATTCCACCACCACCACGTGAAGCCATTTCCTAATTTCTTGAGGAACATGCTGATTTGCTCCTTCCAAGATTTTCACGAGGTCTGAAGCATATTTAGCGCCTTGGTCTCCAAAAACGATACGCCTCTCCTGTGTCACCTGCCCTCCCAGTTCTACCAATCCGGTGTACATAATCCTCCACACCAGTTGGGAAATCAAAGTTCACCACCACCCTGTAAGCCATTAACGTAAACATTAAACCACGGAGGATATTTTGCATATATACCAACATTGTAACAAACCTTTCTCTTTGTCTAATTGTACTATGTTTATTGGTAATCTGAGTCATTAAAAGATGATTTTGTGTCCCATTTAGGTCATTTTATAACCCGTTATCTTAGTATATTCAAACAAGACTTCACAAATTAATACGATTAACATTTTTATACACATATTTATCATTAATTAATACACATATCAGTTTTAAAGTCGATCTTAAAGGGTTTTGCTTACAAAATGACTCAAATGCAACACAAAGCAGCCTTTAATGCATATATGTAAAAAATTACAATGAGTAAAACTGGACAAATGATAAACACCATACATTATTCCCGATCTAAGAGCAAGATTACAAACCCGATATCTTTGACATCCAATCCACGAGCAAGAACATCAGTTGCTACAAGCATAGGAGACTTGCTGAGCGAAACCGACTCGAACCCGATCTCTTTCACTCTGATTTTGTCTCCATGAATGGCAGCAGCACCAAATGGTCAGTCAAATTATGAGCCAACTGATCACACATCTTTTTGTTGCACAAAATATGATAATCTTCGATCCTGGTGTTTGAGATCTAATGATCTGCTCCAATCGCCGGTTTTTCTCCTTGCAAGTCAGAACCTCAACATGATGCAAGTGCACATCAAAACCAATCACCAGATATAGACATATAGTAATCTCATACAAAATAGGGATGTAACAAATTATAAAAAAATCATACTTGTGTAATAGATTTGTTGGCAACAAGCTCATCAACATTTCCAATGTTGACTTGAACTGGATTTACCAAAAAATCAGCTGCGATTTTGTGAACTTCTTTCGGCCACGTGGCAGTGTACATAAGAGTCTGACGATGGGTAGGAACTGCACTAATTATTTTCCTGATTTGCGGTTCAAATCCCATGTCCAACATCCGGTCTGCTTCATCCAAGACTAAATACGAAACCTGACTAAGGTTAACCTTTTTCATCTCAAGAATATCATTCAAACGACCAGGAGTTGGAACCACAATGTCTGCGCCATGCTCTAGTTCTCTTAGTTGGGGAACCTTTGGTGCTCCTCCGTATAAACACTTCAATTAAAAGACGATATTTAACATCAGTACAAGCCTAATTCATTAAAGCACTGTTTCAACAATAGACTGGTGCCAGAATTCAACTAAATAATGATAAACATTTATAGTTACATCATAAAGAATGTAGGTAGTGACTGGTGGTAAACTTAACAGAAAATCCATGCCAGTAAATAGGCTCTCATGGTTATTTAATTTGTAATTGATGTAAAATGAATATCAAATATCAACAATAATAAAAGTGAAGACACAGTGAAGCAAAAGACCTTTTAACGTCATGCGATATTTACATGACAAAGAGTTTACCAGAAACTTGTTATGTCTTATCAATAAGAAAATCTTTAAAACTCAAATTATTTTACTCGTGGCTATGATATATATTTTAAAGCCAGCATACCGTGCAAGATATTTTTGATGATTTTCCAAATTTGAAAGCTTCATCTTGTATCTGAGTGGAAAAGTAAGATAATAATAGGCTTCGAGTATTGCAGTAGTTCTCTAACCTTTTCATATTTTTCAATATCTTCGAGAAGGCTAGGAAATTTACGTAATCGCTCGATTCAAAACAAAAAGAAAATTTGTCACGCTTTCCATCCCATATGCTATCACACAATAAAAGATCAATATAAGTTAACAAATATCGTTATCCGCTTAACACCAAATGCTTCAAAGATGAAGTTTGCGATAAAATTCAACAAAGACAACTTTCACCGTCCTTCCGCTTCTTCAAGCTCCGCCTTTTTAAACCGTAAATCCTTGTCCTTCGAATCATTAAGAACACTTCGATGGTTGACATCGGGTCTTCAAGGGTATTGTTCATCCTCACACGGTCAAGGATATCCAAAGGACCTGATTCATATTTATCGAATTAGCCCTGTCGCTCGCACACAAAAGAACTAAACGGAAGTAAACTCACCTTGTTCATGATTATTAGTTTTGTCAACATTTACGTTTGAATCAGTATGTGTCTTCTCTCGCAATATATAAATTCAAATAGAATTTCGCACTGGAAAGATAATTACACAACTCATTATTATATGCATAAGGAACATACCTAATGGATCTATTCTGCTTGAGAGTTAACTTCCGGGATCCGTCGAGCTACTATCCTTAGACACGTTTCTCTGAGAACGACTATTACTTGAATCCGATTGTTCCACCTTGATCCGCAACGCTATTAAAGCATTCATCTGCTTATTTAACGAAGCACCTCCTCAATCACTTCCTCTACCTTGTCCCTATAAAAGTATTCACCTTGTTAAGCTCTTCATCGAGCCTCTCAAAAACGTAATCTCACTTTGTCCTACTTCTTGAGTTGGCATGAGAAAATTGGTGATGTATTCTTCTATTATCATCTTTATGAACGGTTTCGACAACTATAACTTGGTTCTCGATATCATCCTCTTTAGTCTCATCAAAGCTTTTTCGCACGTCAAGGCCACTAAAGGGTCCGAGTAATGATGACTTCTGCTGTGAAGTTCTCGCTGGTGTTGAAGGGCCTTTGCTTTGTTTGAATTCTCGGAGTTCTTCTAATAATCTCTTTAGTCCATTATAGTCCACATAGGCTTCGATCCATTCAGGTACTTTTTGTTTCTTAAACTCCTTTCCAAACTTCATGGTCGAGTATTAGTCTCACTTTAAGTCTTTTTTCCTAATAGAAAAACAGACCGTTCAATTATTCGACAGTTCCACACTAACAAATGAATCTTAACCAATTTGTACAAATCAAATCACAGAAATCACAAAACGTAAGTATAAAAAAACTGAGTACTTATGTTTACAGGCTAAAATATTGAGTACTACTTATTCCATGGTGAAGTATCGTGAATACGAAAGCATATCAGATAGCAATATGAAGATACACGTGAACGGTTTTAGCTATGGCTTTCACTATTATCATGCTGTCGAAGTCGTCTCATCATTGATACAATGTGTGATGCACCTTAAGCCAAAACTTCTACTAATTACTATATGTTCACTAAAGTAGATATACTTGTCCCTTAATCAATTCCATATTAATTGAAAATCGACGTCAATTATGATGACAAAACTCATTACCTAACACGAAACTTAAGCCTAGCTAACACTAGAATAATACACGAACAATCAACTCGATCATATTAAGTACACAATATCTCACAGATCAAGATATAACTAAAACTAGCTGGTATAGGTATTCAATCCACTAGCAGTGGTACTCGATACCACTAGCAGTGGTACCCGATACCACTAGCAGTGGTACCCGATACCACTAGCAGTGGTTTCGAGAAGCCTAGCAGTGGAAACGAATTAAAACTAGCAGTGGTTTCCATGTTTGGTTGCGTAACATGGCGACAAGCACCCAATTTGTGTAGTGCTTCTAAAGCTCAACCTGAATGGGTAACCTGGTCTTGAAGATCCTTAAGAGGGTCAATCTCTCCGACCACTTCAAAACCAAAAAACATTCGTGCATTTCATCAAACACTTACTATACACCTTTTTGATTAAAAACTCAACCAAGAAATGAACCACTTAAAATGAAGAATGATTACCTCATCAATGAATGAAAACCACTAACAACCATCGACATCGCCCATAAATTTAACGATGGTAATACCTGACTTTTGACATCCCAAATTTAACAACATATCCAAAGGTGCATGTTCCAATAATGAGACCATCGGTATTAAAAGTCTGCAAGTATAACCCTGGGATTGAGATGTATATGGTAGAGGTGGCGTCGGTGGTGGTGCCGTCGGTGTTCAATTTATGTACTGTGTCCACAATTTATGTATCTGTTAACTTTGAGTTGTGATGGTTTATGTTTGAGTTGTGATGGTTTATGTGGGGAGAAGGTGTGAGTTATCTAGTGGTGTGAGTCTGTGTTTTGTGTGAGTTTGTGATTTTTTTTAATTAAAAATGTAAAATGACGAAATTATCCTTGTGTATAAATACAAGTTGCCCAAAAATATAAAGTTGCCCAAAAAATAATACAAGTTGCCCAAAAAACAATACCTTACAATACATGACATATACTTGCAAAATACGTACTTGTATCATAAGTTGTCGGACACATGGCAGCCCCTTGTTGGGTCCAAGAAAATCGCTGGACAACCTGTCTATTTTCGAATGTCAAGAGTGCGTGGTCCATAAGGTGATAAGCCTCAGGGCGCGCGGTCTATTTGACTAAATTTCCCTTATTAATATTATATTAACATTTATAGCGTAACTTCCGATGCTAATGATAGTTTTTGATTGAGTGGTCAAATCATCTTTATATTTTGCATTTATAAATTAACACCAATTTTAAGTTAAATAGTAACAACTTGAATCAATCATTTATTGCTCTTCAACTATCAATAATTTCTTCTTATTTAAATACCTCTTATCTAAACTTATATCAATCGATTCATTATAATGGAAATTGGAAAACACACACATATGGTTATTAGAAAAAAAAATTTTAAAAAAGAAAATAAGATCATTATATAAAATGGTGTCAATTCTGCTTTTGATTTTGTCAAAATTTTAAGATGGTCACTGTCCCATCAAGATGGACAAGATTACCTTGGTGGACAAGATTGCTCTTCTGATTTGTCTGTTCCCAGAAGGGGTCTGTTGGTAGATTGTTATTCTGTTTGTAATGTTAACATTTTTTTTTAATGTTATTCGTTTTTTGTTTTCAGTGCGTGCTTAAATGCTGCATCAGGGAGTGTTCACTAAGTCGTGCGATTCCTGTTTCTTGAGAAACTTGGTTAAGTACAATTAGAAAAATGAACAATCTTCTTTAATTTTTCCCTTTCTTCTCCTTTGTTGTACAATCAGTTGTAAGAAGAAGCTAGTATGAGAAGAAGCTAGTATGCTCACTTACAACTGATTTTTGTTTGACTATTGGCTATTTCTGTATCTGATAATAATCAAAATGCTTGTGGTGAAAGATGATTATATTGATACCTGTGAAAAAATTGTAAATTTTAAGATTATTGTGGTTTTGAAGAAGGTGTACTTGATTTAATAATTGGGGAAGAAGATGATGGTGTTGTTAAACAAAATTAGGATCAGATTTGATGATACCTTTGAACGTAAAAAATCAGATTATTTATGAGAAACGTGTTTTGTGATTGTATCATAAAAGTATTTTGTAAGGAAGCTATAATTATTTGTAGAGTATTGTGTATTTATTTGTATATAAATATTACATCCGGATTATGTATCTGAATCAATATTTTGAGACCTATTTCGTCCCAATAGATAATGCAATTCAAATATAGAAAAGATATCGCTAAAGATGCCATTGTTTTTAAAGCCTTTTAGAATGTGGTTCATATTTTTGGAGACACGTCTCTGATATGGCCCATCACAATTGTTTACAAAAATAAGATGCATGTTCTTGAATGTTTTAAAAACTATAATAATATTTTTTCAAACTTCATGATGTTTTGATGTGAGTTTTTTTTATAATTGATTCGTCTTCGGTTAATTTGTTAACCGTGTATCCATGATAACTCAAAATAATTTTAATGTGACCAATATATCAATGTATGTGTGAGCATTTAAGTTATTGCGGGAAAGTTGAAAGTGTAACAAAATTTAATTAGTATTTTTTAGCTAGTTGAGTTTGCACATATCTCTAAGTAAAATTAATAAATTTGTCCTTATCCTATCTTGCACCAGTCATTAAATTAGATTCAACTACCTATATTTTCCTCCTATTTAAATTCTCCCTTGAATTAAGTATAGAACCAAACAATTTTCTTTAAAACAATGCTTCCGCGTCAAGCTCCCCGAATGTGGAAAAAGCAAATGGAATGAACTTGTAACCGTTTTCTTCACATTTGGACACATATTTCTTTTTCTTCTTCTCCACATCATTATGTAAGGCTACCCCCGGAGCCCACATAGTTGCATCGATGTCCGCAAATGGAGAGATCTCAGTCACATCCAAACATACGTCCTTACCTTGGATCCAATTGAATAATAGCAAGTCTGCATGTCGAAGCTCTTTCCCATCCCTTGAAAGAAACCTCATTGGAGCCTCTTTTTTCACCATAATCCCTACCTTGGAAAAGTATACTTTTAAAGTTCAGATTTGATGAACATTTACCCACAAATTTCAAGGGTAAATATTGTTGTATTCTCAATAGTCTTCAGATTCTCATCAATCTGCCTCTGGAAAAACATGGTGATTTAATCGGATATTGAGTTTGAACCAGAAGCTTCTGCAAGCTCTTGGAGAATAGACATTTTTTTTTGTGATTTATTATAGCTATATGTTTTTTCTTTTTTTGTTTAGAAATGACATTAGTGGTATTATTGTTGGTTTAAATATGGCTAATGATTTGCACAGTTGTATATATGTACCTTATAAGATATGATTGTACATTTTTAAAGTTCAGTTTGATAATGAAGAATGCAAACATTTAGATCTGAGAAATAATGTATAAGAATTGTAGTTTAAGAAATATTCTTTAATTATATAGTATTGTTCAATTTTGATACATGCTTGTATCCTAGGTTAAGAGGCAATCTTGAACGTAGAGTCACTATAAAATATATATGGATCTATATTACCATAGCAAAAATAAAATATCATAAATGTATAACTTTAGAGAAACAATTGAAAATAAGTAAAAACGATTCAAGAAAATAAGATTATTTGATTTTCTTTATCTTTATGGTTGGGCATTTACAAGTTCCTATACACACATGGCAACAACTAAATTCTTTCATCATACTTTTAAGAATATATGGATCTATAGAATCATCGTCCGAATAGTGTATATAATTGAAAAGTTCACATACACCACTCTCTTGCGAAAATTTGGAACCCTACCTTCAATTCTATCATTAGCCCGATCAACATCATTTAATGAATTACTCTTAGCATCTTTAACTAATTCCTTTTTATCAGTTATCATACCTTTATCAAAGTCTTTAACAATCACCATTGCAAATTCAAGTTGTTAAAAGAGTGTCTGGATAAAATTATGTAAGTTAAACAAATAATCAGTAATTATAATCAAACAATATTTATTCACCGTATATAATCTCATTAACCATAAAAAATTGATCAAATGATATTACTTAAAAAATTATTAAACAAACCTTGAGGAAATAAGACCGTATTGAATTTTTTATATGTATGAATTAGGGTTAAGAAGTGGATGTGTTTATATAGGATTTTGTGACAACTCGTACTTTCAGGTCATTTCTCGAAACAATTTATGCTTCACTATTTCAACATTTATCGTAAACTAGTTTTACGTGTTTCAAATTCGCGTAACCTTTATGGTTTAGCGGCGAATTCATGATCATATCATCACGAACATTTCATATGGACTAAGATTAATCTACATTTCATTAACATCATTTGCATCACGATAGTTCATTCATGACATTGCATTTCACCTTAACCACAGATATTTTATATTAAATAAACATTATCGCGTGAGTTATTATTTTGAATATTTAATCCGTTACTTTCAAAATGATCCCGATATATTTTTATACTTATGTTTAGTTTATAAAACTATATTTTTAGTTTACCTAGTGTTTTAAACTTATTTTGTATATAAATCGTTAAATTTATATTATTACGACGTTTTTCTTAAAAACTACTCGATAATTATTTTATCACTCAAATTTCACAAGGAATGTATTTTTACAATTTTTATGATCTCATTATACTTTATTTTGATCTATTAAAAATTACTTTCACCTAAAATTTCCTTAAATACATTAATGTATATTAAACCTTACAAGTTACATTTAAACTACATTTCACTTACACATTTTATACATAATACAATTTATAAAAAAAAAATATATATATAATTGGGAAGCAAGATCCCAAAAATCCGGCCCTTAAGGGTTGACAATAAATGGTTGGTAGTTCTTTTTTTCTTCCTTGATTGGTTATATTCCTACTTCACTCATTTCTTATTTCATTCAATCAATAATAATACAAGTTAGTAGTTTTCTCTCTTGGTTCTTTCATCCTCAAAACCGGCCACTTCAAAGTGTTAGCAAGGGATCATCATTTTTTCAAGTTCAAGCATAAAAACAATCTAGATAACACTCTTAATAAGGTTTTGAAATAAAAACCTAGAGTGTTTAGGTTTAACCTTGGTTCTTTGCACCTCATCATAATACTTGTAAGCATATCATTTATATTTTTCATATCTCCTTTTCATTTCATAAGTATCTCTTCATTTTTGGAGCAAGCATGCATGATTTGTGTTGTTTATACCATTTTTACATGATTTTTAGAAATATATATATATAAGGTCATCCTATAATTATCCCCTTGGTATACTTTGGTCTTGATGATGTTTAGGAACCCATGACACCCTAAGAAGGTGTATGGTAGGATTAGATTAGCTTTGGAGTTGATTTGAAGGGATTGGAATAGGTTTAGTACGAGAAAAACTATTTTCGATAAGTTATAAAAAGTGGTCTGTCCTTATTTTGATTTTCTGGAAAATCCGACAGTAGGCACGAAATTTTGGCCTTGATATTTAGAAAATATACTTTAAAACGAATCCGTGGCGCTTGAACGGAATAAAACGGAGTTATAACGAAGAAGTTATGAATTTTAAAGTTTGACGACGAAATATATTATTTTCGTAAATTTCAAAGAACATGTTTTTACTTTGTTCGAGTCAAAACGAGCCTTAAGCTTTACAAATTATTTCGACTTGTCAAAATATATTAGTATACTTTGATACGAAGCTAAGGACGATTATACGAGAAAACGGATTTGAAACGACAAAGATATGCACGCTTTTCATAAAATTGCCGTAACTATTATTTTCCGAAAACTATATTATTTTTACGATACAAGTGTTACGGTAGCTGAATCGACCATGTTTGAGGCTGTTTTTATCAATGATGTGGAACTTTTTGGAACGAAATGTCTTCTAATAAAATTTAGATCACCGAGCATATTTTTCAAAACAATCAACCGTTTGTATAGCGGAGTTTTAATAAATTATTTACGGATGCTTAAAATTGGCCGAAACTCACTTTTTACACAACAATTAGACAAAATCACCATCTTTAACCCTTATTATCTTTATGTTCGAGACCTTTATGCGAAAACTCCCGAATGAAACTTCTAGATTTCGATACAAACTTTCCAAAACCGTCGAGTTCGTTCTCTAACGCTCGACGACACCATTTTACGACTAGTTTTTCGAGCCATTTTTGTCATTTTCAAGAAATTTCCGGCGACATTGTTTTACTTACTAAAAGTGAAAATTTCACCATAAATCATTACAAAACCATTGTAGGATGACATTTTGACGTAAATACTTGTAAAGTGATTTTAGAATGGTCAAGACGTCAAAAGAGTATTTTTCGACGATAAGTATTATTTTCAAAACTCGCAAATGGTATAAATAACATACGAAATGCATGCATAACATTATATTGCAACTCATTACATATCATATCATTCGTAATAGGTCCAGATTAAAGTATCACGCTATACCTCAGTGTACTCACTCTTGTCATCACACCAGTTTATCAAGTGAGTTTTCATAGCCCCGTCGATCATGCTTTTAATTATTTTCAAACCTACGGGGGAGAATACATTGCACAACATTTTTATTACGATACCAAGTATGTTAAATTCATTTACATTGCTTAAGTTACCGATTTGCCAATTGAAAGTCCCTTTACCCGAACATGAACCGTTAATCTTTGAAGCGAGGGTGAGTGGATAGATCTATCGAGGTGACGCCCATCCGGTTGGTGAATCCCAACTAGTAATACGGATGCATTTCATTTAATAACATTATTGAGTTGTCCGCAAACACTCTTTGGGGCCTACATTATGAATAGTCTCGTTTCGTGTCATGGGCTTAAAGCAATTGTAACATTTTTACGTGACATAATTGTCATGCTCGTAACATTTTTACGTGACATAATTGTCATGCTCGATCTATACTTGCGTAGTCGTATAAAACATTTACATAAACCTATGATTTCTCACCAACATTATTGTTGACCGCTTTAGCAATGTATTTTCGTGTAACCGAGGCATTATCATCATGACATGGTTTAGAGCCACCTTTTGAGTCATGGCCGACTTATAACATTGTACATTATGGCACTTTCTTTCAAAACATCGTTTGGACTTGTAATATATTTATATTTCCGCAAACTTTGTAAACTTTTGTAACATATTGGATTTCATAAACACATCAAATCATATTGAATATAGGCGATGAATATGAGTTTTAGAGAGAAAGTAAAGAGTTTGGGAACTTGATGAGACAAAGAAAATGATATTGAAAGCTCCAACCCATCTACCTTGGGAGGTAGAGGGTATTTATAGTTTCACAAGACACGCCTCCCACGGGTGGGATCGTGCATACACGGGTAAAGACCCGTCTGTCCTCCACGGTGTTACTTAACTAACTACTTATTAACATAACTTGACTACGACTACGAGCTTAACGAATACATATACTTGAGGTGACCGACTTTTAACTAACGGATTTTCTAAATCCTAACAATCTCCCTAAGGAGGTCACCTCAATTTACATTGAATACAAACAGATATTACATTTTGATTTTCCTTGGATTCTTGATTAAGTTCTTTGCTCTGTAGCCAGTAGTCTTTGATTCTTCATGTTCTGCATGTTTTGTTAATCCAAGTGGAGGTCTTTAACTGATCCACGTGATGATGAATTTTGAGCCAGCTTTGAGATCATCACTCACCATAAATCTCTGACTCTTCCTTTGTAGTGTTGCCATCATGTGATGTTGTGACATTTGGACCGACATGCTCACATTCGGATCATGATATCTTCTCATCGAGTTGCGAAGCTTTTGTTGATTCATGATATTTGCAAAGCAGCGAGCGTAAGCATGGAGTGAAAATATCGAGTCGTTGATGAAGATATGCACTTATCATGAATTCTTTAGATATGAATGTGATGTGTGAGCATGCGGCTATGGATTGACTTCTCAATTCGATCACCGCAAACGCTGGGTGTACCGCATACAACAGCTTAGCAATAAAGCGCACGAAAGTGTCTTTGATCACTTTCGTTGAATTGAGGTACACGCCCACGGTTCCTCGCTGATCAAGACAAGTACCGCCTGTGATCGTATAATTCCTAAGAATCTCCTTGACAGGGTTTCGCAATGCTCTAGTCGTTCTCAAACCGAACGCCTCAAAGAAGACAACACGGAGTGAGTGAACCAAAGAAATTGAGGTTTGATGATTAAAGAAAATGATTTGAAAACAATCGTATTGCTTAATATAAAGTGTTTTGCAATACAACGAAGGTTTTATAGGAAAATCAATTATCAATCATAAATACCTTTTATTTTGAAATATAATACACAATGATGTGCTAAAGAAAAGAATTTTGTGCACAACGACCGGTTTTTCAAAGGTATCCGCCAATCCATTTCCGGACCAAGGTTGATTCAAGGTTGAATCGCCCCATCGTTTCTATCCGCTTGTCACATGTTTGATCTATTGGATAGATCTCACATGTCACCTACCAAGAGCTTGTTTGATGTTGGCTCTAGAAGGTTTTCCATCTTCATTGTGAATATGTGAACATATCACTCGGATGTTCGCAATACCACAAGGATAATGCGAGGACTCTTAAGATATATTCTCACTTTCCACATTGTGTGAAACAGTGAGTCTTCATTGATTGTGTCCTAATGAGATTTATTGATGATCTCGTGGCTCTAGACTCAATAGTGCACATTTGGTTCCTATGCCGAGACTAGGAGAGGGTCTCCTTCTTCAATATCAACAATCTCTAAGAGAAAGTCGATAGATAATGTAGGTTCCCGTGAGAATGAAACAAGTCCTTTTAAGAGGAACTTGAGTAGCTTGGGAAGTTGTAGTGCAAGCGCCACCGGGTCCATGACGCCTTGTCTTCAATACCGGTGTTACCTTGGTAACCACCAAGAGTATATGAATTGAACCCGGTTTCGCCCTAAGGTTGAAATAATGGAGGGCTATTTCTTTTCACCCTTTCTCATTCATTTCTTTTTCATTCTTCAACCCTTCAAGCTTACCGAGATTTCATAACTAGAACCTTGTTGGGTTTGTTCCAGCCTAGCTCTATCTCATCCGCACTCTTCCCATTTCTCACTTTTCTCCTTTTTCCATCATACCTAAGGACTTCTACACTATCTAGTGGATTGTCCTCGGTAGATCCCTCCGCTCAAGGGATCGTGGAACGAATACCTAACCTAACCATCCTTATATCTCCATGCATAAAGTAAATTTGGTCGGTCTTTTGGTATTGTTCTTCCGCCATTGAAACCAATTGAAAACCATTTGAAAATCAATCCGTACTTGTGATACAAGATCAAAGCATTTTGTACCGAATTGTTTTTGATATTTCGTAAAAGCTCCCTCAACATGTGCATCATAGATTTGAAATTGCTTTAGCACATGGAGGCAAGAGGACTTGAGAATCTCAGATTAGGAATAAAGAATTCACTTCTTTGATCAACATTTTCTAAAGATATCGACATCACTTTCCCGATCAAAATTAGTATTTTAAATACTTAGTTAAAGATATTTTGGGAAAGGATGTGGTTTTCTAAAAGTTGCTCCCCCTCAATATGTGCATCGAGATTCGAAAGAGTTTTGCACATATTAGTGGGAACATGCACTTTGAGACAAATCAATCACGTTTTAATCCCTTATGGTTTAAGATAAATGCTCTCCCTTAACATATGCTTGGAAAAATTGAAATCGTTTGGCATATGTAGGGAGGAGATCTTGTTAAACAATTTCAAAACCATTTATCGAATTATCAGTTTAAATCCAATTTAAATCACAAATTTCTCCCCGATCACAATTTTCAAATCATTTGAGATTTGTGATCTCTATTGATTTAAATTGTTTTTGAAAAAGTTTGAGGAGAATCGTGACTTGCTTTTTAAACCTTATAACTGATAAGGATCAAATTTTGAGACATTAAACTCCACTTATCAAACATGCTAAAGTATCTTATGAAAACACAACGTTGGCCTTGGTCTGGATCCAATTGATCAAAAACATTTTTCATTTTGATTATTCAAAGTTAGATCTTGCTCGATTACGTGCCAACTGTTTTGAAAAATAACTTTGTGATTTGATTGAAATCATTCTCCCCTCAATCAATGACATAAGTTGTTGATTGAGAGTTAGAGATTTTGACAAATGATAAGTCCAAATGATTTTCAAAAATATAGTCCAAGTTATTTTCAAAGCAATTTTGTTTTCATTAGATGACAAATATTTTTCGTAAGAATGTTTAGAAGGAAAAATATTTGTGATGGAAACATTTGACAAACATTTGTTTTTAGAATCGAGCATGAGGATTCAAAATTTAATTTAAGCATGGCTCGTTTTTCTTTTAAAACTGGTTATCGCTCGAAATGACAATAAACCATCATTTTCTCCATCCATTTTTTTTTTTTTTTTTTTTTTTTTTAAGTTTATGTACAATCGAACTTCATCTAAAGACCCGTGTCATTCTTTGAGTGACAAATCAAAGTCCGTAGATGTTATCGAAGAATAGAAATAGATGGGAAAAATAATATTTTTGGCTTTTTCAAAGATTTTCTGATTTTTATGGATTTTTGAAATTTTATATTTTTCTATTTTCTTTTTGTGGGTTTTATAATTTTGTATTTTGCTTTTGAATAAATATGTACAAGAGATGGATGAAGAAAAGCTTTTACTCCTCGTCTTCCTCTTGAAGACGTTTGAGTGTTTCCGGTTGTAGACTCTTTAGACCAAGTCGTGGAAGGATAAACTCAAACGTTTCTAGGAAGAGCTTTGGTGAAGATGTCTCGCTAACCGATATTCGCCTTCACAAAATATAGTTCCACCACACCATTCTCCACTTGCTCCCCGATGAAGTGATGTCGAATGTCGATATGCTTTGCTCTTGAATGTTGAACGTTGTTGCATGAGAGAGCAATGGCACTCTTGTTATCACAAGACAGAGGATTTTGTTGAATTCAAAGCCATAGTCGATAATTGGGATCTCATCCATAGGATTTGAGCACAACAAGATGACATGGCTATGTATTCTGCCTCAGAGAGGATATTGAGGTACTCATTTGTTTCTTTGAAGACCACCACAAGCTTATCACCCAAAACCGAGCACCTCCCGACGTGCTTCGACGTGTATCTTGACACCGCATGGTCAAGATCTCGATAGGTCGTTAGTGACATACCGGTGTCCTTCGGTACCAAAGTCCCATGTTGATGGTTCCTTGAGATACCGAAGACCCGCTTAACCGCTTCAAGGTGCTTTTTGGTAGGCTTAGCTCGGTATCTAGCACACATGCATACAACGAATGTAATGTCCGGTCATCGGCGGTGAGGTACATCGTGGATCCAATCATACTACGATATTTAGTTTGGTCAACCATGATCCCCGAGTGGTCCTCATCCGCTTTAGTACGCCCACCATGGGAGTGTCAATGGTCACAAGAATCAAATCCAAATTTCTTTAAGATCTCATTAGCATATTTAGATTGATTGATAAAATGCCTCCG
Source organism: Chrysanthemum lavandulifolium (assembly GCA_022545495.1). Taxonomy (NCBI): domain Eukaryota; kingdom Viridiplantae; phylum Streptophyta; class Magnoliopsida; order Asterales; family Asteraceae; genus Chrysanthemum; species Chrysanthemum lavandulifolium. The sequence goes on along the minus strand of CM040246.1, from coordinate 197,596,273 downwards.
GACTTTGTGAAATTTGTAATCCCAAGAAAATGACATTTGTCCCATCATTGACATTTGAAATTTGGAGCCCATCTCCTTAGAAAACGGTCACATTCATTGGGGTCACCGAGGCAAAAATAATATCATCAACATAGATTTGAACATGAATTAAGTGTTTGCTCGACTTTCGGTGAACAATGTCGGATCAATCGCTCCTTTGTCAATCCATTAGATAGAAGAAACTTTGATAGCGTGTCGCACCATGCCCTTGGAGCTTGCTTCAAACCGTAGGGGCCTTCTTCAAGCGATAGACATGAGTAGGATGCTCGATTCACAAAACCTTCAGTCGGTCGACGATACAACCTCTTTCGATCTCCGTTAAGAAAAGCGCCTTTACATCCATCCGATAGACTACCATGTTCTTACTAGCAGCGTAGCCAAGAAGATTCTGATTGCCTCGATACGCAACCGAGCAAATGATTCTTCAAAGTCAATACCTCCTCTTGACGGTATCCTTTCGCAACCAATGAGCCTTGTTCTTTAGCACATCACCATGTTCATCAAGTTTTACTTTGAAGATCCATTTTAGAGCAATGATCATAGCACGCCGAGAGCAGTACTAATTCCCATACATCTAGTCGATCGAACTCATGAATTTCTTCTTGCATGGCATTGAACCAAATGCCTTCACCATGGTCGTTTTAACGCCTTTTGGTTCGACCTTAGATAGTACGGAGTTGAAGAAGCACCACAAGGCATCGCTGCAAGTTGTTTACGAGTGGATACCGGACGAGAAGGGTTCCCAATGATGTTGTCCAATGGATGGTCATGTGTCCATTTTCTAAGGTGCTCGTGTGGTTGTTGTTGAGGACCAAGTAGCGAGTTTGGATCTCCGATGAAGATGGTTCAAGTTGGTTCAGAGCAAATATGTTCTCAAATGGAGCATCTTCGGAGTAGCAAAGGGTTATCTCCATCATAGTTGCTAGAAACATTTCCATGATGTACACTCGATGATTGAGGATTTGATGATGATGATGAGTGATCCGCAGAGGCGCTTCTTGACTCAAAGGACACGTAAACCAAGGGTTATCTACGTTGATCGGGTTAGGGGCCGCCATCGTTGATGGATTAGACCGATCATTAGCAATAGGTTCATAGTATTCATCAAACATCGGATCAAACAATTTCTTCAAATCTTCTTCGTAAGGAGGTACATATGGAACTCGCAGTGAGGATTTTGTACAAGAGAAGAACTAATGGGACTACTTAATGAATGTTGAGATGCGGGTCCGTAACTTGATTGTCCCGGAGCCATTTGCCCGCATACTCATCGAACGTGACGTGAATAGTTTCCATGATATCTCGAGTTCTTTTGTTGTAGATTCGTAACCCTTCCGGTTTGGTGCATAACCCACAAAACTCCAATGTCCGCTTTAGCTCTTAATTTACCTAAATCTTGACCATCATTCGTTGGATAGCACAAAGCACCAACACACGAAGGAAGGAGAGATCGTTTTCGATTGTGGACAAGTTCGTATGGAGTTTTTCCATGAGTGGTGTGTATAAGGAACGATTTTGGGTATAGCAAGCAAAGGCAATGGCTTCACCCGAGAAACATTGGAACCTTTGAGTAAATTAGCATAGTTCTTGCAGCTTCCACAAGAGTCCGATTTCGCCTTTCAACTACACCGCTCGCTGAGGAGTACGTGGAACACTTCTTTGATGGTCGATTCCAATGCTTTCATAAACCGACTTAGTTCTTTGTTAACAAACTCGCCCCATTGTCCGCTCGAATAATTCTAACAATTTTGTTAAGTCGAACTCAGCAATGCTTGATAAGTTTGATGATGACATCCGAGTTTCATCCTTTGTCCTCAAAAACTTAACCCAAGTAAATCGAGAGTAGTCATCAACAACGACTAACACATATTTCTTCCCATTTATCGTTTGCACTCTCATGGGTCCGCACAAATCCATATGAAGAGTATGAAGAACTTCCATAACCGAGTTTGCGTGTTTGGGTTTATGGGCATATTTCTTGCTTTTTCCCAATTGGCATGTCGAACAAAGATGATCTTTTTCATACTTTAACTGGGTAAGCCTCTTACGAGGTCCTTTCTAGACAAATCATTTATGGTTCCAAGTTCAAGTGATTGAGACGACGATGCCATAACCATGACTTTGTTTTAGAGGCTTTAGATAACAAGCGATTGGAGAAGACTTCATCATATCTTCGATAGAGATGGTGTATAAGTTTGTTCCACGCTTTCCTCTTAAAAGTTCCACACCATCAAGTTCTCTAACGAAACAAGTATGTTTTCTAAAGGCCACTTCTAGATCGTAATCACGTAATTGACCGACGTAAAACAAATTATGACCAAGACCTTCAACATAATATACCCGGAAATTACACTATCACCAACCACATAATCTCCATAACCCATAATTGCCCCAAAATGGTCGCTCCCGAATCTAATAGTCCCGATAAATTTACTCACGGTTCATGAGTCATGAGCGATCTCCAAATATATGCTTGGAACAAATGAGTCCGTGTACCACGTAACGATTTGAACGACCGCAGCTGAACACGCATAAGTATGGATGATCGATAATTTGGATCCCCATGCAAGAATGGGTTCCACTTGGTTAGAAAACGAGATTGGAACATCCACATCGTAAACAGAGTCAATGAAATCATTAGAGGTAGATGCGGGCTAGTAGTAACAGAGATCTATTCAAAGTATGTTCACTTCTTAAAGGTATAGTTCTACCAAGAGGCATCCATTTCCTAATGGGCATTGATCTAGATAATTTAGGCACAACTCATTAAGATTGAATTTACGCCCAAGAGGTATCCAATGATAACCTACATTACTAAATTTTCTTCCTGTTGGTTTCCAATGTTTTCTAGCCCTCTTCCACCTTGGTCTTCTCGACCTTCTTAACCTGCTTTTCTAGTGTTAACATTTTTACCGAGATTTGACAAGATTACTCACATCATTCACAACACATTCATGATTAATACCGTAAATCAAGCATTCATTACATGTTTTGCAAGTAGTAGCGTAATTCAATTAATTACAAGACGCTTATAGCTAATACTAGAATCAACACGATTCGCCTTATTCAACACAAACTTATTGTTCCTAGGGTGGTCTTCACTTTCTTCCATTGATCACTCTTAGCTTGAGGTCCTATCTTGCTTTGTATTGCCCGGAGGCTTTGACCCGCTTGCCTTTGTGTCACCGACACTCCGTAGAGGAATGATGGGAACATTAGTTGGTTTTGCTACTTTTGCATTCCCGATCTAGAAGTGCTGGATCCAAGTACTTGCAGCACATCAAAGTTCACATGCTTGACTTTCGGCACGTAACAAGGCATATCATGGGTTGCATGCTTAACACTAGGCATAGAGCAAGGCATAACGACTTTATCTTTCTTACAAAAGGATTTAGGACATGTTGCTCTTAAACATTCTAAGAGTTCCTGAGATCGTTTGGCATATAAGCATGCATACCTAACTTCACTATCAAGTGGTTTATTTATGCTATCCTCTTCGACAATCTCACGGAGACATTCTAGACTATCCTTAAGGTACGAAAATATTCTTGAAACACAAGTTCGTTATTTCTAAGATGAGGAGGAATATACTTTACAGTCACATCATACTTAGAATCCACAGATGCCTTTGATATAACATTCTCATCACAAACAAGTGGCATTTTCCCTTTTACCCGACTCTTCAGATTCTAAATTTCCTTTTGTAAAGAAGTTATTTTTTCATTGTTCTTGTCACGAATGACTTTCATTTAATCATATAACTCTTTGAAGTGTCGTTTAACCTTTTCATTTTCTTCTAGAAAACTCTCATTTTCTTGTTGTAATACATTAATGATGTTTTGAAGATGAAAGTTTTGAGAATACTGAGAATCTAAAGGAGGAGGCATTTGGGAGCCATTCACATTGTTCTTTTCACCCTTTAATTGTGAAATTTGGGTTTTCAACCTTCTGATCGTGTTACAGTGAGCTCGAATCTGTTCACACGCTTGTTTATTTCAAAACTACATCAAACTCGTGAACATCCGAGGATGTCTTGATATTTGAGGTTTTAACATTTTCTTTGAGATGTTGATATTTTAGTTGCAAATTAAAATGTTCAACTTCCAGTTTAGAATAATGTTTTACCAAATTATCATGATCATCCTGTTCTACTTTATCATGCAATTTTGAATTTGTGGTTTCAAGCTCAATGACACGATCATGGGAAACTTTTAATGCAACAGTTAATTCATGAAATTGAGACGCAGTAATAGAATAATTTGTAACAGTGTAGAACACATCTTGAGCAACACATTGAGAGATCAAATTATCATTAATGATGTGCAGATTCTTTATCTCAATTTCATTACTCTTAAGCTCACGTTCATACATGCTGACCTCAAATTCCATATCATTAAACATCTTTTCATTTCTTTAATCTCTCGTGTCCATTCCCTTTGAAGACTCTCAAATTGTCCTTTAAGTTGTTTAAAGAAAGGCATGACCTCGCTTAAATAGCATTCTTTAGTTTGTTCAAACCCCTTTCCCTTCGCTATCCCAAGGTGTGATTCTCTTCTTACACGCTTTCTCAAAATCAACAAATAGTTGGTAAACTACATAAAGGCCGATTAAGGTCTTGCTATTAGTGGGAAGATTTCTAGGCACTAAATGCATTGGTGTATTTGGGGATACACAGTGGTCGGAGGCAATTTCCTACAAGGGAATTCTTTTCAATAAAATCATCGCTTTTTGCTTGTCCGCATCCTTTTCCGTAAAATTTGTTCGTGGGTCACTGGTCTGAGGTCTAAACTTATTAAAGGCAATCCAGCTTTCCTTAGAATAATTTGGTGTTTTAAAGGTGATATTATCTCTTATGCACAAGGGATTCTTAAGTTTATCATCCAATTTTTTCTAGAGACTTCTTCTAATTTTCTATCTTCCTCGAGCACTCAAGACAAGTGGGTTTGCCTAGGCTTAAGAATCTCATTTCCATCATAGATTACCTTTGAGCTCGCTTTAGCTTTACTACACGCCTTAGGATTTGGTTCATCTACAAGTGCAACGCTATGCTTATCACTTAGAACTCTATGCTTAGTGATCATGTGAGCAATCAAATGGTGTTCCTTGTACGCATAATTTATTTTCAAGTTTGTTCTTCAAAGTTTTTAGGTTGGAAAATTCATTTAAAAGTTTTGATTCCTTAGCATTGAATTCTTGTTTAAGTACTTTCACATTTTCTTGAAGTTCTTGTTTCGCTTAATGCTTTGTTAAGCTTTTCTTGTAAGGAATCCAACTCTTGTTTTAACATTTCTTCCCTAAAATTGCTTTTTCCGATAATTGTACGCATTTGGTTATCCATCTCCGCTCACGGGTAGTCAATTCAAACTTAGCACGTTGTTCATATATAGCAACTTGTTCTTTATAGGCATTTAGTTCGAGTTATAGAATCATCAGGGCACATGCAAAGGAATTCATCAAAACATAGTCATCATTGATCGCAGAAGATGCATTACTTGGTACAATTTCACTTTCATTTTGTTTCACATATTGATCATATGGGACAACATTGCTATTACCCATATTTTCAATATCCGATTCAATAATTTCGCTTGATTGTACTTTGTCATGCGCTTTTGCACATCAACCTCATCGATAGTTTTAATACCTCGAAATGATAGATTCCTTGGAAGGAGTGGCCTGCTTTGGTGAAGAAGCCCTTGAGTTACCATTGGTGAGATACTAGCCATGAAGATGGTCCGGCGCTTGGTTCATCATCAACATCTCGAATCAAATGCATCACAATCGCAACTTGAAATGCATTGGGATTGTTCTCGACCCATACCTTGCACCGGCCGCTCATCCACATCAAGATCATAAGTTCGCATTTCCTCAAGAAGGAATAGCAATTCTTCCTCATTCAACATAGCTCCACTGCCTTGAGCTTGCACCAAGAACATCTTGTCCTCAAGTACTCGCATTTTGTGGACGTTTTGGAAGAGTGCAATTCCTCGATGTGTCCTTCTCCACCACAGCTTGTAACATTTAATAGGCTTTACTTGACCCCGAGCCATGTTCCTTCCACGATTCTCGACCCATATATCCACCACCACCGCCAAGATTCCCATATCCAAAGACCAACATTCCCATATCCAAGACCAACATTCCCAACCATTTCCTTGCTCATTATGTGGAAGGTATGCATTCTGCCTTCCTTGCACATTTTGCACCACTACCTTCCGCCTTTAACCGTAGCATGATTGTGAAGATTGGATGCGCTCGAGATGATTGTTGGTGTGTGGGTGAAGTTCAAGTTCGCTTGACCATTAAAGCCAATTGATTAACAAGATGTTCCATGAATGTGTCTGAGTCTGGAGGCTTATACCCTGGATCTGGAATGAGTTTGTGATTGCCATTTCCAGTTGGTATGACTTGTGATGCTTTGGTGGTAATTCCTACATTTGTGTAGAATGCGGTTGAATCATTTGATGAGCTTGCATCTCCAGAATTGGTCTTGAACTTTTCCAAAATCATTCGTTCAAACACAACATGTTTCTCATTTTGGAGCAAATATGCATACAATTGTTCATAGTTGGTGTTCCTCAAACCTTTGTTAAGCTTGACAAGACAAATTTGTGCCATTCGGGATTCATGTTGTTCACAAACTTTGAATTGAGTGAATATTTGGCATTGTCATTTTGATATTCCTCATATCATTCACAAGCTTGTGGAATCTTACATGATATTCAAGGACACTTTCCTCGGATTCATCTTAAAGTTCTCAAAGTCATCATACAAATTGAGACTCCTGCCTTCTTTAGTCAATTCGTAACCGAGAGAAGCATCTTAACATTGTCCCATACCGCCTTAGCTTCAATGTTGTGATTGATCGCCTTGTAAATGTCCTTAGGTAAACCCTCAAGTATGATGTTTGAAGCCCCGATGTCAAGATCGTATCTCTTCTTCTCCTTATCGAAGTTCATCATATGTCTTTGGTCTATCCAATCCTAATATCACCGAACCATCGCCAGCAGCTTCAAGAATGTCTCGTAGTCTCAACTTGATAAGGTCCTTCATCAATTGACTTAAGTATGTTAACCCCATTTTCTTTTCCTAAGCAATACAATCGATTCTTTGAGCCCAAGAGTCATAGTCGGTTCTGTCCAAAGATGGGAGGACGAGTATCGATCCTCGCAACTTGAACGTCATCCGCAATGTAAGAAGTGATTGTAGACATGATTGCGATTCTACGGATTTTACTATTCTTTGATTAAACCGGAAATAGATTCTCTCACGGATTTTACTAAATCAAAAGAAAACCGTAAAATGTAACACGAAGAAATGACAAGTCTCAATAGACAAGTTGTACACTTGACAAGTCGCACCCAAGACAACGCACGCAAATCGCTAAACAACTCGCTTTGATGACAACTCGCTTAATAGACAAGTCGCATGAAACACAACTCGCTTAAACAGACAACTCGCTTAATAGACAAGTCGCATAAAACACAACTCGCATAAATGTAGACAACTCGCTTAATAGACAAGTCGCATAAAACACAACTCGCATAAATTGACAACTCGCTTCCAAGTCGCTCTCAAGAGACACAACTCGCTTAAGGCACTCGCTCGCATAAGACAACTCGCTTCAATAAGCAAGAGACTCAACTCGACAAACTCGCTTCACAAATCAGACAACTCGCTTACAAGAAATGTACTACGAGACTCAACTCGCATCCAATCCAATATTCAAAACACCACTTTTCAATCCAAAACAACTCAACCACGATGATTCAAGCCTTCCAAATCAAAACCTAAACACTTATAATGATTCTAAACACAAAAGTACAATCAAAATCCAAACTTTAACACTAGAAATGATCCAAATGATGTAAACTACTCTAAACTCATTCAAACCCAAAACCTTATGAAAACCACTAGAAATCCAAGAACATGAAAGATGAGTGATCAAACCATGGCTCTTGATACCATTTGTAACATATTGATTTCATAAACACATCAAATCATATTCAATAGGGGCGATGAATTGAGTTTTAGAGAGAGAAAGTAAAGAGAGTTGGGAACTTGATGAGACAAAGAAAATGATATTATGAAAGCTCCAACCCTCTACCTTGGGAGGTAGAGGGTATTTATAGTTTCACAAGACACGCCCCTACGGGCTATGGATCGTGCATACAGGTGGTAAAGACCCGTCCGTCCTCCACGGTGTTACTTAACTAACTACTTATTAACATAACTTGACTACGACTACGAGCTTCTAACGAATACATATACTTGAGGTGACCGACTCTTTAACTAACGGATTTTCTAAATCCTAACAATCAAATCCATTAACTGATTTAACATTATCACTATCATTATCAGAAGCCTCATTGTAGAACCCACCAGTTTCATGAACTTCATTAGTTTCTTCCCACCAATTCTTGAAGAAAAATTGATCATTTCTAGCTTGATTATGACCAGACAAACATTTCCATTGAGACCAACATCTTTCAAACCGATAATACACTTTTTCTTCTATTGTTGGATATTTCAGCATGGACAATGTAAAGGTCAACAATTTCATCATTATTGTTTTCTGAATAATGTTCAAAAACCTGACTATTCTCTGATAAAGGATTAAAAGAATAAATCGTTCCAAAATTTTCAGGTTTGCCAGGAACACGGTAGAAGAGAGACTCAATATCTGAATATTGAGTCATTTTGCTCTTGATGTAGTCGAGCAATTCATCTTTAGTACAATTTAAAAGATTTAAAGCAGGAACCAATTGCTTTTCACCACCCTAATAAAATCTATGTTTTTTTGTCAGTGACCATTCACCCACCATGGTTAACACATATTTTTAATATACGTGTTGCTGATGCGTGGGTTCGAGGTCGAAAGACTTCCTTTTCCGCGAGCAAGCTTTACAACCCACTAGGCAGTGTACCAATGTCTTCTCAAGAGCTATAGGCGGAAGCTAATTTAAGTTCTTAATTGTCACTAAAATGATTTTTTAATAGATTAACTGATTTTGCTAATTAACAAACGGAAATGAAATGTTCAAACAATTTATGGGAGAAGAATGTGCAAGCCTAGTTACTACTTTATCATGCAATGATCTAGTTCATATGAAAATGTCTATTCTCGCCTTATGTAGTGGTTCTAAGTCATTAAGCACAAATGGTCTTTGTGACCTAACCTATATTCACTAAACCCCAACCCAATGGTCACGGGTGGCCAAATATCTAGCTCTTAGTCATTAAGTACCAACTATATTCTTGACCTATCTAGTGGTTTTAACACTAGACCCTCGTTTGGTCCACGTAGGGTTTTTCCCGCACTTCTTAAGCATCTCATCCAGTGTAGGTAGTTCTATGATCAAGTCCTGCAAGGATGATGGTCACACCTCAAGCAACCTAATAAGCTAGTGTCCTAATGGTCATGTACTAACTAGAAAATGAGGTACTACCCTGGCTTCAATACTACCAAAACGCGAGGATTCAACGATAGGCTAGAAAGATATCTAAATAAAGCGATAAATAAACGAGGACCATGAATCAAGACATAGATAAATTCATAACTAGGATAATACATAAAATGTTTAGCCTCTCATATTAATAAGTGCAGTAAATACAATGTTTATAATCAAATAACTAGTAAACATTGGATTCGATACAAATACTTGATGTGATGCTAAAACTATGAATGGAATGGAATGAATTCTTAGAACTATAAGATTTCGTCCTTGAATGAGCCCTAATTCGTCCCTTGTGATGTGGTGTAGAGAGAATGATGCTAAAATGCAAAATTAGGGCATGTATTTATAGGCTCGACTAACTTATGGCATAAGCTTAAGTAAGAGGTTACACCATAATTCCCTTATAACTGGACGCCTTCATGTCTTGGAAATAGTTACGGCGTAACCTCAATGATAGGTTACGCCGCAAAACTCTCGTTGCATTTCTACGCCGTAACCCATTTGTTATTGTTATGCCGCAACCTTCATGGTCACTGAATTTGGCTAAGTCTTTGGATATTTATGGCGTAACCTAGTCGATGGAGTTACGCCGTAGCCTTTTCTTGCGTTGACTTTAGTCTTCATGTGACTTCCATAGTTACGACGTAAGTTGAACGTTGTGCTTACACCATAACTTCCTTCTATCCAACAAGTTCAAGTATAACTTCATGAGTCTTCTTTCCAAATCCGCATTTCTTCATTCCAATGCTCATTTATACCCTGAAATTAAATATAAAGTAATAAGAGTATATTTTCATATGAAAATGCAATAACAATGAGCATAATTGAGGAAATCGATACTGAAATAATTAGACTATTTGATGTTATCAAATATAACCCCACTTAAACTCTACTTGACCTCAAGTAGATCTTATTAGAATCATTATTAAGAAGATAACTCTCAAGTTAGCTTAGAATATATGAATTTAAAAACTGCCTATGCTAGAAACATAAAAGCCGAACACCTCACGAAAAGGAGAACAAAAACACTCATATGCTCACTAATCTAAGTGTTTTAATTTCGGCGTAATCAATCATAAGCACAGAGTATCAGTTTATACTATTTTCTTTGATCAGATGGCCTCATGTTTACTTCTTATATCTCAAATTCTCAATCATTCCCGCCTCTTTGAATCCTTCATGTGTATGTTTAAAGTAATTAATTCATGTGTATATTTAAAGTGATTAATTCGGCTTTGGAGTGTTACATATACCCTCTTTTTCTTTGTGTCCCGACTTCTACCACTGTCCGAAACACGTTCCCTTGCAGCTACTACCATCATGTTTTGCATTGTGTCATTTAATATGCTTACAGTAAACAACATAAACATTTTATAGACATTATATTGTAAGTTGGGCTGGTTAGTAATAGTTTTGTCAGGTCGTAACAGTTTTGTCAGGTCGTATAGACGTTGCTTATAGTTCTATATTCCTTGGATCGGTTTTTGATTCAGAATTGCGCACATTTAGTTTTTGTGATCACATACTCTATAGTTCTACATTTCTATGTGTGTACATCTGTTGTATCTTGATTCCAACAAGCTCGCATGGCAAATAAGTATCTAAATGTACCCATGAACTTACCTTTGATATGTTTCTTTCAAAAGGGGGTTGCGGCACAGCTTGTTGCCCGTTTGCCTGTCATCTTATTGTAATCCGTTATTACAAGTAATAATAGAAAAACCAATGATCAATTAATATTCAAAAAAAAAAAAAAAAAAGTAGAGAAAATCTTCAAATAAAATTCATGTGCAGATGTTTCTTAATCCCAGATGATTAATGGGCGAGATACAAACTAATAAAATTCATGTGCAGATGTTTCTTAATCCCAGATGATTCACTAGGACATCCCAAAAAAGAAATTGTTGAAACTTCATGAGACGTATGGGAACATACCATGGCCATTGATCTATATGAACGTTCTGTAGCACCTGCAACATGAGGTGTGAGAAGGACGTTTGGGAACTTCAAGATTGGATCGTCTGGATCAAAAGGTTCTTTCCAGGCAACATCAATTCCTAAACCTCCCAAATGACCCGATTTAAGACCGTTATGAATGGCCTCATAATCCAAAAGACCCCCTCGAGCAATGTTCACTAGTAGGCCACCCTGAAACAGATTTAAGGCCATTACGAAGGTCAAATAATTTGCGATGTCCAAACATGTATATATTTTTGGAATTGCTAGTATCGAATTGAAACGATATTATAATACCGTAAACAAGTTTGTAATTCCATAAACTAACCTTTCTCATTGAAGATATGAAATCCTTGTTTATAATACCAGCCTGGATAATGATGCAAACTGTTAGCCACATGACTTTATCCTCGTTGAGCAACAAATGTAATTAAAGTGGAAGTCTAAAACTAGTTTAAGAATAATCTGACTAAAACAAATATCTAAAATACCCCTTGATATGCTCAAACACTAATGCAATTAAGATCGAGTCTACATCCGGTCAGTAACGATAGAGTCTCCCGGTCGTTATGTCCCCTATGCTTGAGGAACACGAAGCCAACAAGGATGAGCTATGCAATGGATTAATCAACGTTTCCGGTCGTTATGTCCCAATGTGATCGAGTGAAAATTTGAACGAAAAATGGATCCGAATGATATTATAACTACGGAAAAGCCAACAAATTAAAAACGCCTTAAATGCAAATTAAATAAAATTAAAAATAAAACCTATTAAATAAACGCTATCACTATATTTAAAGTGATGAACGTTTAAAACCTAAAACGACGCTTAAATTAAAATCTATGCGACGTACAAAATAAAAAGTGAAACTAATTCAATATTAACCCTAAAATATGAAAATGATGTTTTACAAACCTAATGATATAAGAAAATATTTAGAAAAAGAAAATTATTTTTAAAACTAATTATCTAATTAAAACTATTTTAACTAATAATTAATTACCTAAATTACAAGAAAATAGGAAAATGAGCTAGAAAAATAAGATTAAGACTTGGAAAAGTCTAAAATATCAAAATAGACTTTTCAAAACTATTTTGTATTTTTGAGACTATTTTTCTATTTTCTAGGAATTTTAAACTATTAAAATCTAATTAAATTGCTAAAATTACCAAATGAACTATGAAAATATGGAAAATTACTTTTTTACTTTTTATATTTATCTAAGCCTAAGAAAATGAAAATTATTTTTTGAACCTTTTCTAATTTTTGTATTAAATGCTATTTAAAAAGTATTAAAACTAATTAAAAATAGGAAAAAATAGCAAAACAGCTTATAAAAATCTGAAAAATTCAGGGAAACTCTAAAATAATGATAAGAAGCTATGAAAATTAGAAAAACAGGTGCTTGTGTACAAGATTATGGAACTGATGTGATAGTGCTTATTGAAATAAGCACTAAATAAGCCAAATGATTAAAATGAGCTACCACACTAGAACAGAAGCTATGATTAACTAAAAGTGACCAAATGAGATTCAAATCAACAAGTTATAACTACTGATAAGCAAGTTTGATGAGATTTTGATGTTTATGATAAAAGTGCTAAAAGCATTTTAGGTGTCCACTTGCGCACCCAAAATAAGCAACCAAATAAGCTACAAAGCAAAATCCAAATATTGATACCTCAACTAGACCTAAGTAGCTGTTTGTAACCAAAAGACCAGCTTCTAACAAGCTATAATGAATCTTGTGCAAGTCGCACAAAAGTCGAGAAAATACTCACTATCTTCGAGTTTGGTGCAGGCGAGATGGGGCCTACTTTGAGCTTCGCACGTGCTTATCCAAAAGCTTAAAGCAAAACAGATATGAGGGCTTATAAACCACCTAGAGGACTACTTGTAAACCAAAATGAAGCCATGAAAAGCCCCATCAAGCCTCGTGCAGATGTCGCAATTTCGCTCAAAACCAACTTTTGACATTTTGACTTTTTGAAACCAAATGAAACTTTGACTAAAATGAAGTTTAGACCCAATTTGATGATTGATTATGATATGTTATGATGTAATGAAGCTAGTACAACCTTTATCTATGTTATTTAAACACAATTCAAGATTTGGTTTTGCAAATATCTCAACATTAACTGTTGAGATGGTGTAAGTTGGATTTTGACTTTTCAAGTACCAAACATAAAAGTAAGATGATAAGGTCTCAAATGAGTCTACCAAGCATGAACAAACAAAAGTTAATCACGCAAATAACTATATGACGCTTAAACCTTTGAACCAAACACCCTTAACCTAATCATATGATCACAACTGACTCCAAACTGCTTACCAACTTGTAATTATGATCAATCTAAGTTTATTTAACCTAAACACTCAGAAAGACAGATTGGAACCGCTTTTAACTACAAGATCAAACAATACCAAGAAACTTGAAAATGACTTACAAAAGTCCAAAGTCGCTATAGCTTGCAAACCAATGAACCAAGATCTCTAACCTATTCAATTCAACCCACTAGTCCTAAAGCAACCCACTTCAAAGACCGCATCATCCATCGCACCTTTCCATTGCCATATTGACCCATGTTTGACCTTCTTTGACCGGTTCCAAATGTGCTTAAAATCGAATTTAAGCTTGTAAAAGCTATGCTAAGCTTATTTAAGCTTAATGTAACCGAGAAACAAGTATTATAAAGCTCTTGAGTGTGATTTGGAAATGTAAAATTTCAACAAAGGACTTTAAACATGAATTAAGAACATAACTTGAATTAATCATCGAAATAGTTTAGAATGATTACAAAACACTTAATTTGATTCAAATAAACAGATTACAACAAGTTTTTCACTTATCTAAAACTTTTAACATAAAACGACATTAAACTAAAATAATAAAAACTAGAAGACTCTTGCACTTGCTCCAATTGCTTCTCTTTATAACCCAAAGCCTTTTTCTCTCACCTCTCGAACATTTCCCATCAATTTCGCCATTGGATGCCCTAGAACCGATCTCAACCATTCAAATGGTTTTGGCGCCAAAATTACTTATAACACTTGGGACAGGATTGAGATGGTGGAAGGGGGCATTTAATGCATTTGGAGTTTGGTGGAGGCTGGGGGGACATGGAAAGGTGAGAAGGAGGCTGGTGGGTGGAGAAATGGTGGCTGGACATGGTGGGCGAGATGCGGAGAGGAAAACGGGAGAAGGTGTTTGACGGGTTGGACCGATGATATTATATAGGGGGTTCAAATTGCATTTTGACAGGGGGTCACAAGGTGTGAAAGGGTCATAATGGGTTTAAAGGGTTTTAATAACCAAGGGACCTTTCATGTAATTTCGAATTGAGGACCTAAACGCCAATCTTGCAAAGTTGCTTCAAGGGACCATAATTGACAATCTCAATAAGTATAAGGACCAATGTTGCCATTTTGCAATTTTCCGGGCCATTTCGCCAATTTTGAAAGTTGAAGGACTAAACTTGTAATTTCTCAAACTTTTGATATTTTCCACCAAAGGACTAAATTTGATAACTTTTAATTTTAAAAGGACCTTTGGTGACTTTTGCTTTGAAATTATGGCTCGTGGACTATTTTTGACAATTTATGAAACTTGGGGACTGAAACGCAATTTTGCAAATTTGATATGTTTTTCATCCGATTTTGATATTTTGACTTTAAAACACATAAAACACTGATTTGTGATATTTTGATCATTTAGATGTGTTTCGAGTGTTTTCGGATGAATTTGCAGCTTATTTTATATAAAATGATGAGTATTTACACACTCATCAATCCCCACATCGAGATATTGCTAGTCCCTAGCAATGATTTGAGAAAACATAATGGATTTTAAACTCTTTACCAAAAGCCATTACTTACGAGTAGCCAAATGTTTTAGTTCAAGTAAGAACCATGGTACACCGATAACCATGTGATTTTGAGCAAACCACCGACTTTCAACGGATTTGATTTTGTCTTTACCGTGCCGCACCTTTCCTCGACTAGCCAACTCTTAGATAAATTATCGAATTATCTTTGGTGAGTCGAATACCAATTATGGTTTTTCCATCGCCTTTACCACAAGCCATAATCTTGCGGGCTAGCCAACTCTTCACTTTTTAGGATATGGTGAGTCGAAAACCATACAATTTTGGGCAAATTGCAAGCCATATAAACGGATTTGAGAAATCTTTACCAAGAGCCGTTTGCTCTGGATTAGCTAATCCTTTTGTCTTACGCACATGGCGGATCGATAACTGATGAGAAAGTGTAGAACACTTACTCCAAAAAAAAAATTTTTGGCCAAAACGGGGATTAGGCGGTGTATTTATATGATAAAATTCGTGAGAATCCCCCACACTAGAGATGAATATTGCCCTCAATATTCAAAGTACCGCGGTTATGCCGAAACAAAAGAACGTAAAAGGGAAATACTACGCCATTATTTAGAAAGATGATTTTTTTTTTTTTTTTTTTTTTTTTTTTGAAACATGTGGCAACCCCCACACTAGGGTGGTAGAAAGAGGTGAGAAGATGTAAATATGGGTGAAAACCCATATGGCATGCTATCGCTTTTGATTCCCGAGTCGCTAGCTTGACCCGACCCGTATTCATTTGTTCATGGGAAAGTAACGTGGAAAACCAATCTCAATCGGACTTTCGCTCACAATGTTAATGAACATATGAACATCGAAAGTTCCACACCGATGAGATATAGCCGCGGTATTGTTAATAGTAGAAACTATAAAGGATGATACGGGGTCAAAGATGGTGTCCTCATTCCCGAAAGAGAAAAGGGAAAGAGCAACCACACCATCCGTGAAGAATGGAATAAAGACGTACATGAGAATGCATGTCCATTCCTCACAGAGAAAAGCAAATCACCGCTTTGACATCTTTAAGCTTAAACTTGAAGCTTAGATGGTGATTGTCAAGAAGATGTCCGGGAGGAGGGTGGAAATGGTTCTTCAATCAATGACTTTCCGAAAAAGGATGTCTCCTCCGGATCAAGGTAAGTGTTATCAATTCCGTTGGAATTGATTCATCACTTAGAAATGCATCGACTTCATTCCAAAAGTTGTCCTCTTCCTCATCGTGAGTGAGAGAAGGGGTGGAAGAGTCGGGAATAAGACTAGAGGATGATGGATCATTTTGAGCAATTCATCAATGGGAAGAATGTCTCCCATTGGATCACAAACATCATCATCCAACCGAGATGAAATGTAGAGATTTTGGTTTCATCCACGAGTTAACAATCTCGATCGACAAACGATGCCGAGGTGGGACAAGTGGTGTGCTCTTAGAGCTAGCAGCTTCCACCACTTCCGATGAAGTCTCCGATTCTAGATCATCGTCATCATCAAGAACACTCTTGACTTCCCCGTACAACTTTCAAACCATTTGTTTGAACCAGGTAACTTTCAAAGCTTTGAGCTCAAGACGTTTTTGAAAACACCTCTTAACCGTGAAGTTTGAGAGTGTTGCATTGAATCTTCCGATTTTTGATCAATTGTGGCAACACTGCTTGTACAGAGGTTTAGAGTTCTCGTTGATATTTAATGTGAGCTCTTCGTTGTCAACCCGTATGGTCAACTCTTCAAAGAACACATCAATCGAGCACCACTGCTCTCAAGAAAGCTCTCCCAAGATGAGGGAACTCTAGGATCCGCATCAAGTCTACTACAACAAAGTCGGATGAAAGTGAAATTTTCCCACTTTCATCACGACATCCTCGGCTATCCCAGTGGACGAGTTACAGTGCGATCCGCTAGCTCGAGTGTCATACGAGTGGATGAAAGTTCGTGAAGAGATAGTTTCTTCCATACCGAGAGTGGCATGAGGTTAATGCTAGCGCCAAGATCGCCAAGGCGGAGCATTGAAACATCCCCAAGAAATCACACGGATTAAGAACCGCCGGGGTCTTCAAGCTTTTCGAAGCTTATTAAGAATGGCACGAGCATTGCTCATTGAGAGGAGTTTTAGCCATCTCGATAACTTATCTTTGTTGGTGAGTAAGCCTTTAAGCGTGGATGCAAATTTAGGCATTAGAACGAGAGCATCAACGAAGCTTATATCAAAGTGAAGCTCATTGAAGATTTGGAAAAACTTCTCCATTTGCTCTTTGTTTTGTCTTTGAGCTTCTCATCATTCATTCTTGATGGGTATGGAAGTCGACTAGACTTTTGAGCCGGATGGAAGTGTTTTCGCTCAGATTTTCCTCGAACATCGGGTTCCGGACTTAAAGCTTGACTACCGAAGGTGGGACGTGTCTTGTACCGTGGGCTTGAATAGTGCACCTTGTCCGTTGTCTCCTTGGTAACTTGACTAAATGCCACGGAGGAGGGGCATAGGAGTCGAGGTCCATTGTGCGCCTTACCACTACGAGTGGTGACGGCTTTCAACTCGGCATTTGGATTGGTAATGGTATTGCTTGGGAGTCCTCCGTAAGATGGCGAAGCTTTGTTCATATTCATGTTCATGAAACCGCTCATCATATTCTTTAACTCATTTGTCTCGCCGAGATAATGTGGTATCAATTTCCTTTTAGCTCACCTCTCATGTTATTGATCCGAGTTTGCATTGATCGCATGTTTGCCTCGGTCATTTTCATGAAGTCATTTGGCATGGGAGCTTGAGGAGGTGGTTGATAACTTTGATGATTTGGAGCTTGATATGGTTGAGGTTGGTTGAAATTGTTCCGGTTTTGATTGAAATTTTGAGAGTTATTGAAATTTTGTCCTTGATTCGAACAAAGCGATTTTGATTGCCATGGTTTTGATTGCCATGGTTTTGCAGAGAGGAAACCGGTGGTGTCATACCGCTAGGTGCACGGTAGTGAGGATCACCGTGTGGTCGGTATTGATTGTGGTTTACCAAGCTACGGAGCTTGGTAAAAGGAAGCATCGGTTGCTTGACAATCATAATACGCATGTGGACCACTACAAGTTTCACACACCTTGTTTACGGCTTTGATCGTTCAGCTTATGAATTTCGCTTTGATTTCCTTAACATCCTTAATCATACAACGGATGGCATCCGTTAGAGCAACTATCGAGTCGCTAACTCGTAAGAGTTACTTGGATGAAGGAGCAGGAGTGTTAGGGTATTGACTTTGTTGCGAGAAATAGGAACTTTTGATTTCGCCGCAAATCTCAATCACATCTTTAGGTCTACGATTCAAGATATTGCTACCTGCGTCGCATTCAAGGAATCTTGATCATTACCGCTCAACCCATTGTAAAAGATATTGACTTGTTGAAGCTCTGTGAATTCATGATGGGGCATTTCGAGGAGATCTTTGAATCTCTCCCATGCCTCTCCAAAATTTTCATCGAAATTTTGACGAAATCCGAAATTTCATTTTTAGATTAGTCGCCTTTGATGGAGGAAAGAAGTAATTCACAAACTTCGAACAAGGTCCTCCCAAGTTTCGATAGATCGAGGGGTTCTTTTCCACCAAATCCGGTCCGTCCCTCAAGAGAGAATGGAAAAGCATCAACTTGATGACTTTTGAGGTACATCCTTGAAATTGATAGTTGAGGTTAACTTGTTAAACCAACGGATGTGCATATCTGGTCTTCTCGGTCAAACCCGTGGAATTGATTCGTGACACAAGTTGGATCAAATGTGTCTTCAATTCAAGTGATCGAATTGATAACGGTAGAACGATGGCATCTCCATAACCCTCGGTGGGTGCTTGAGCATTTCCGCCATAGTACGCTCGTTCGCCATGGTGTTGCTTGAAATAGTACGAATCTCGGGTTCGACTATTTGGGCAACACGCCACGAAACGTCTTCTTGAATTTCGCTAGATCACGCAAAGGACTCAATGATCTAGAAGAACGAGTGCGCATGCACTAGAGTTAACTCTAAGGAAACTCGAGTTAAGGAGAGAAATGGAATTATGAAGATCTTTCGACGAGAATGAGAATTATGAAGACGTTTTATAAAAATCGGTGAGAAGAATCTTTATGGGTTTTCGGTTCAAACGTCGATATCACAACAAAATCAATTAACACAAATTCGAGGCAAAACAACGAAGGAACTTAACCAATAATCCAAGATGAATGGCTTCTTTAAAAAGGTACACCAATCACAAGGACACAAAGGCAAGTTTTATATCTTTAGTTCGGGAACTTATTATGGTCGCACCCCAGCTAGGTAGTGCATTGCCTTGGTTTTCGGTGGTAATCTTTTAAGTTGTTAATTATTAGAAAAACGACGATTCTTTTTGTATTTTTATTTTTGATACATATATAGAAACAAAAGAGAAAATATTTTTGTGTTTTATAAGTTTTGGTCGTTTTGGGTTTTGGATTTTTAGAAGAAAATATGGATATATATATATATAAAGAATGATGATATAAACAATGAGTGAGGATTCAAACAACTAATCTGCTAAAACGGAGATAAATCAAGACAACTCCATGCGCCAAAATTTGATCGGTGCTAAACAACAAGTCTAAAAGACTAAAACCGCTCAAACACTAATGCAATTAAGATCGAGGAGTATAGAGTCTCCCGGTCGTTATGTCCCAATGAGCTATGCAATGGATCAATCAACGCCTAGTGATCGAGAAATTTGAACGAAAATGGATCCGAATGATATTATAACTACGAGAAAAGCCAACAAATTAAAAACGCCTTAAATGCAAATTAAAGAAAATTAAAAGATAAAACCTATTAAATAAACGCTATCACTATATTTAAAGTGATGAACGTTTAAAACCTAAAACGACGCTTAAATTAAAATCTACGCGACGACAAAATAAAAAGTGAAACTAATTCAATATTAACCCTAAAATATGAAAATGATGTTTTACAAACCTAATGATATAAGAAAATATTTAGAAAAGAAAATTATTTTAAAACTAATTATCTAATTAAAAACTATTTTTAACTAATAATTAATTACCTAAATTACAAGAAAATAGGAAATGAGCTAGAAAAATAAGATTAAGACTTGGAAAAGTCTAAAATATCAAAATAGACTTTTCAAAACTATTTTTGTATTTTTGAGACTATTTTTCTATTTTCTAGGAATTTTAAACTATTAAAATCTAATTAAATTGCTAAAATTACCAAATGAACTATGAAAATATGGAAAATTACTTTTTTACTTTTTATATTTATCTAAGCCTAAGAAAATTGAAAATTATTTTTTGAACCTTTTCTAATTTTTGTATTAAATGCTATTTAAAAAGTATTAAAACTAATTAAAATCAGGAAAAATAGCAAAACAAATTATAAAAATCTGAAAATTTCAGGAAACTCTAAAATAATGATAAGAAGCTATGAAAATTAGAAAACAAGTGCTTGTGTACAATATTATGGAATCGATGTGATAGTGCTTATAAATAAGCACTAAATAAGCCAAATGATTAAAATGAGCTACCACACTAGAACAGAAGCTATGATTAACTAAAAGTGACCAAATGAGATTCAAATCAACAAGTTATAACTACTGATAAGCAAGTTTGATGAGATTTTGATGTTTATGATAAAAGTGCTAAAACAGATTTAGGTGTCCACTTGCAGACCCAAAATAAGCAACCAAATAAGCTACAAAGCAAAATCCAAATATTGATACCTCAACTAGACCTAAGTAGCTGTTTGTAACCAAAAGACCAGCTTCTAACAAGCTATAATGAATCCTGTGCAAGCTGCACAAAAGCTGAGAAAATACTCAGCTAATACTGAGTTTGGTGCAGGGCAGATGGGGCCTACTTTGAGCTTCTGCACAGGCTTATCCAAAAAGCTTAAAGCAAAAACAGATATGAGGGCTTATAAACCACCTAGAGGACTACTTGTAAACCAAAAATGAAGCCATGAAAAGCCCCATCAAGCCTCGTGCAGATGTCGCATTTCGCTCAAAACCAACTTTTGACATTTTTGACTTTTGAAACCAAATGAAACTTTGACTAAAATGAAGTTTAGACCCAATTTGATGATTGATTATGATATGTTATGATGTAATGAAGCTAGTACAACCTTTATCTATGTTATTTAAACACAATTCAAGATTTGGTTTTGAAATATCTCAACAGCTAACTGTTGAGATGGTGTAAGTTGGATTTTGACTTTTTCAAGTACCAAACATAAAAGTAAGAGATAAGGTCTCAAATGAGTCTACCAAGCATGAACAAACAAAAGTTAATCACCGCAAATAACTATATGATGCTTAAACCTTTTGAACCAAACACCCTTAACCTAATCATATGATCACAACCGCACCCAAACTGCTTACCAACTTGTAATTATGATCAATCTAAGTTTATTTAACCTAAACACTCATCAGAAGACAGATTGGAACCGCTTTTAACTACAAGATCAAACAATACCAAGAAACTTGAAAATGACTTACAAAAGTCCAAAGTCGCTATAGCTTGCAAACCAATGAACCAAGATCTCTAACCTATTCAATTCAACCCACTAGTCCTAAAGCAACCCACTTCCAAAGACCGCATCATCCACCGCACCTTTCCATTGCCATATTGACCCATGTTTGACCTTCTTTGACCGGTTTCAAATGTGCTTAAATCGAATTTAAGCTTGTAAAAGCTATGCTAAGCTTATTTAAGCTTAATGTAACTGAGAAACAAGTATTATAAAGCTCTTGAGTGTGATTTGGAAATGTAAAATTTCAACAGTGGACTTTAAACATGAATTAAGAACATAACTTGAATTAATCAATGGAAATAGTTTAGAATGATTACAAAACACTTAATTTGATTTAAATAAACAGATTACAACAAGTTTTTCACTTATCTAAAACTTTTAACATAAAACGACATTAAACTAAAATAATAAAAACTAGAAGACTCTTGCACTTGCTCCAATTGCTTCTCTTTATAACCCAAAGCCTTTTCTCTCACCTCCGAACATTTCCCATCAATTTCGCCATTGGATGCCCTAGAACCGATCTCAACCATTCAAATGGTTTTGGCGCCAAAATTCCTTATAACACTTGGGACGGATTGAGATGGTGGAAGGGGCATTTAATGCATTTGGAGTTTGGTGGAGGCCTGGGGACATGGAAAGGTGAGAAGGAGGTGGTGGGTGGAGAAATGGTGGCCGGACATGGTGGGCGGACAAGGAGAGGAAAACGGGGAGAAGGTGTTTGATCGGTTTGACCGATGATATTATATAGGGGGTTCAAATTGCATTTTGACAGGGTCACAAGGTGTGAAAGGGTCATAATGGGTGTTAGGAATTAGAAATTCCGGTATTAAAGAGTCGGTCACCTCAGTATATGTAATCGTTAAGCTCGTAGTCGTAGTTCTTTTAAGTTAAGTAGTATTTAGTTAAGTAACACCGTGGAGGACGGACGGGTCTTTACCCACTGTATGCGATCCACGACCCGATGTGTGGCGTTTTATGTAAGACTATAAATACTCTCTACCTCCCAAGGTAGAGTTGGAGCTCATAATAATATCTTTCACTTTCTCTCACTAAGTTCCCTAAACCTCTAACTTTCTCTCTAGAATTCCATTTATCGCCACTTTGTGTTATGGTTTGATGTGTATGTGAAAACTAATATCTTACAATTGGTATCAAGAGCCATGGTTAGATCATATCTTGCACATCTTTGGATTTTTAGTGGTTTTAGGTGGTTTTGAGTTTGAAAAAGTTTAGTGGTTTGTGCATCATTTGGTTGATTTCTTGTGTTAAAGCTTGGATTTTGTTAGTACTTTTATGTTTAGAATCATCACAAGTGTTTAGGTTTTCATTTGGTAAGCTTGAATCATCTTGGTTGGGTTGTTTTGGATTGAAAAGTGATGTTTATGTGGTTTTCTTGCTAGCGACTTGATATCGGATCTCTTTCTTCGTAGCGACTTGCTTCACAATTTTGTAGCGAGTTCTGATTTTGGAGCTAGCGACTTAGACCTAGCGATTAACGATACAAGTAGTGGACTCTCCACTACGGGTAGCGACAGTGGTAGCGACTTGGTGCATGCGAGTTGCTCTTTAGCGACTTGAATCTTTAGCGACTTGAGTGGCAATTCTTTGCCAAAATTTTGCTAGCGACTTGAGGCTTAGCGAGTTACTACTTAGCGACTTGCATTTGTCTAGCGACTTGGGACTTTAGCGACTTGGGGTGTAGCGAATTAGGTGTTAGCGACTTGGTGCATTATCTTCTAGCGACTTGGGTGATTGTTTACGGTTTTCTCTTGATTTAGTAAAATCCGTGAAAGAATCTATTTCCGGTTTAATCATAGAGTTATAAAATCCGTATAATCTGTTAACATGTCTACCAACGTTCCTACTATCATCTCCACTTGTTGCGAGGATGTTCAAGCGGTGGTTCGGATACTCGTCCACCCATGCTTGCAGCGAGGCCGACTACGATTCTTGGGCTCAACGAATCAGTTGTCTTGCCTTGGAAAGGAAAATGGTGTCAACATTCTCAAATCCATTGATGAAGGACCGTATCGAGTTGAGGCGACTAGAGATATACTTGATACTAATGAAGATGGAACTCCTATTTACGGAATGGACGGACCTAAAATGTATGATGAGCTTGATGATAAGGAGAAAAAGAGATTTGATGCGAGATATCGGGGCTTAACATTGTTCTTCAAGGTCTTCCTAAAGACATCTACAAGTGATCAATCACAACACGAAGCAAAGCGGTATGGGATAATGTCAAGATGCTTCTCTCGGGTTACGAATTAACTATGGAAGGCAGAGAATCACAACTCTATGATGAATTTGAACACTTCAAGATGAAACCGGATGAGAGTGTCTATGAGTACTATGTGAGATTTCATAAGTTGGTGAATGATATGAGGAACATCGAATGACTATGCCTAACATTCATTTGAACTCAAAATTTGTGAACAACATGAATCCCGAATGGCACAAGTTTGTCACCTCTGTGAAGCTCACTAAAGTTGAAGAATACAAACTATGAGCAACTCTATGCCTTCCTCCTTGAGAATGAGAGACATGCTATGTTTGAAAAAATGATTCTTAATCGGTTTAAAACCAACCGAGGAGAGTCAAGCTCGTCTAATGACTCAAGCGCCTTCTACTCAAACATCGGAATCACAACCAAAGCCTCACAAGTCATACCCTTGGGTAATGGTAATCACAAACTCATTCACGATCCTATGTTCAAACAAGGCGATCTTTGATGCACACGTGGGTAACTTCATTAATCAACTAGCTCTTACGATTAGTCAAAACATGAATTCTCTCCCACAAACCAACAACAACCTCGAGCGACATCTAACCCACACAATCAAGCTCTTGTTAAAGATGGGAGGATCGTGGTGCAACCGATTCGGAAAGGCAGTATGATCGGGGAAGAGGTGGGTGGTAGAGGTTATGTTGGTAATCGAAATCGAGGAAGGAATGGTAATCAAGGTCAAGCTAAGCCGATCAAATGTTATAAGCGTGGTGGTGAGGACACATTGCAAGGCGCACATCTCAAAGCGTCCACGAGAATCTTGATTACTTGAGATAAGATCTTGCTTGTACAAGCTCGGGATAATGGTCTTGCTTTGGATGAAGAGGAATTCTTGTTTCTAGGCGAGGGCAATGCCAAGACCTATGATGCGAGATGTGGATGAGCGGCCTATTCGGAGATAGGTCACAATCATCGAATGCCTTTCAAGTCGTGATTGTGATGCATCGACTCGATGTGGATGATGGACCTCTGCACACACAATTTTTATGGCTAGCATTTCTCCAATGGTTTCTCCCAAGGTCTCTTCTTCACCACAAGTGGCCCATCCAAAGACAAACTCATCTCGGAGGTATTAAAACTATCGATGATCTTGATGTGCAAAGATGCATGACAAAGTACAATCAATGAAACTATTGAATCAAATATTGAAAATATGGGTAATATCGATATTGTCCCATATGATCAATATGTGAAACAAAGTGAAAGTGAAGTTGTACCAAGTGATGCATCTTCTGCGATCAACAATGACTATGTTTTTGATGAATACACTTGCATGTGCCCCGATGATTACGTAATTTACGAACTAAATGCCTATAAAGAGCGTGTTGCTATTTATGAACAACGTGCAAAATTTGAGTTGACCACTCGTGAGCGGGAAATGGATGACCAAGTGCGTCGGTCATTAGAAAAAGTAATTTTAGAAAGAAGTATTGAAACAAGAATTAAATTCCTTGCAAGAAAAGCTTTCTAAAACATTAAGCAAAAACAAGAACTTCAAGAAAATGTGAAAATGCTTAAGCAAGAATTTAATGCAAAGGAATCAAAACTCTTGAGAGACTTTTCTAATCGAAAACTTTGAAAACAAACTTGAAAACAAGTTGTACATACAAGGAAACACCATTCGATTGCTCACATGATCACTAAGCATAGAGTTCTAGCGATAAGCATAGTGTTCCCATTATAGATAAACCCAACCACAGTGCGGAAGATAGCAAAAGCGACTCAAAGTGTTATCTATGATGGCAATGAGATTCTTAAACCTAGACAAAAACCTAGTTGCGTTGAGTGCAGAGGATGATAAGAAATTAGATGAAATCACTAGGGAGAAGATGAATAAGAAACTAAATGATCCTAAATGCAAAGAGAAAAAGTTATTATCACTCCCCATGACTACAAGAAGGAAAAGCTGGATTTCCTTGAACAAGTTTAAGCCTCGGACATTGTTGACTCCGAACAAGTCTTACGGAAAATGGATTTAGATAAGCGAGAAAATGAAAATATTGTTGAAACAAACCCTCCCTTTGGAAAATGCCTAGAAGCGTTGTGTATCCTCCTAATACACCAATGCATCTTGTTCCTAGAACAATTGCCACTAAAAGCAAGACCTTAATTAGCCAATATGTTATATTTCAACTATTTGTTGATTTTGAGAAAACTTGCAAGAAAAGGATCACACCATTGGTATAAGCGAAGGAGAAAGGGTTTTGAGCAAATGAAAGAATGTTATTTAGCGAGGTCATGCCTTTCTTTAAACTTCTAAAGATCACTTTGAGAGTCTTAAAAGGGATAGAAAGCGATATTAAGGGAATGGAAAAGGAATTTGATGCAATGATAGTTGAAGTTAGTGACTATGAGCGTGCACTAAGATATAATGAGATTGAGAGGAAGAACTTGCATACATTAAATGAGACTCTTATCCTTGAATGTGTTGCTCAAGATATGTTTTCAACGCTTCAAATTGCTCTATTAATGCTTCCCAATTTCATGAACTATCTGTTGCCACGAAAGTCTCCCATGATCGTGTCATTGAGCTTGAAAAACTAATTCTAAACTAAGCGAGAAAATTGAACTGGATGATCACGACAATTTGGTTAAACATTTTCTAAACTAGAAGTTGAGCATTTTAATTTACAACTAAAATATCAACATCTTAAAGAAAATGTCAAAACTTCAAAT
Source organism: Chrysanthemum lavandulifolium (assembly GCA_022545495.1). Lineage (NCBI taxonomy): Eukaryota > Viridiplantae > Streptophyta > Magnoliopsida > Asterales > Asteraceae > Chrysanthemum > Chrysanthemum lavandulifolium. The sequence continues at coordinate 197,569,454 of CM040246.1, read as the reverse complement.
ATCAAGACATCCTCGGATGCTCGAGTTTGATGCGTTTTCAAATTAACAAGCGTGATGAGCAGATTCAAGCTCATTGCAACACGATCGAAAAGTTGAAAGCCCAAATCTCTCAATTAAAGGGTCAAGCGAACAATATGACGAGGCTCCCAAATGCCTCCTCCTTTAGACTCTCGAGAATTCTCAAGCGTTTCATCTTCAAAACCTAGTAAATGCATTACAAAAGAAAATGAAAGTTTTCTAGAAGAAAATGAAAAGTTAAACGTCATTTCAATGAGTTATTTGAATCAATAAAGGTCACTCGTAACAAAATAACGAACAAATAGCTTCATTGCAAAAGGAAATTGAGAATCGAAGAGTCGGGTAAAAGGAAAATGCCTATGACCAATGGGAGAATGGTGTATCAAAGGTTCACTCTTGTAATAAATATGCTTTATCATGAAATATGTCCTCCTCATCTCGGGAACAACAAACTTGTTGTTCAAACATACTTCTCATCCCTTAAGGATTGCCTAGAATGTCTGCGTGAGATTGTTGAAGAGGATAAGTTAGAGAAACCTCATGATAATGCAATTGGACATGCATGCTTATATGCCAAGCGATCTCAAGAAATCTTAGAATGCTTGATCACAATATGCCCAAAGTCATTAGGTGAGAGAGTTAATCCTTTGATTCCATGCTCAATGCCTAATGCCAAGTATGATATTCATTCGATTCCCAATGTTTTGAATGTGAACCGTAGTGTGCCTTTAAGTAGTTCGATTCGGATCATCAATTTTAAGAAAGTGAACCTTAGTGTGCTGCATGTAGTTCGGATCGGCACATCTAAGCGGTGATGCAAAGAGTAGTAAAACCAACTAATGTTCCCATTCCTCTACGAGGAGTGTCGGTGACATTAAAGGGAGCGGTCAAAGTCTCAAGACAATACAAGGAATGATAGGACCTCATGAAGCTAAGAATGTGCCTTTGGAAAAGTAGAAGAACAATCTAGGAACTTTAAGTTTGAATCGAATAAAGCGAATCGTGTTGATTCTAGTATTAGCCATAGGCGTCTTGTAATTAATTGAATTACGATACTATTTGCAAACCTTGTATTGATGTCGCTTGAATTACATCTCTAATCATGAATGTGGTGTTAATGTTACGCTAATGATGTTAATTGTCCGATTAATATTGTTAATGCTAAAATTCATGCTAAGAAGGCTAAAAGGCAAAAGCGAAAGAAAGTTAGAAAAGCAGTGGAAACCCACGGGAAGAACATTCGATAAAATAGGCTATTATTGGATACACATTGGTCATAAGACTAATCGAGATAATGCCCACTAGAAAATGGATGCCCTCTTGGTAGAACTATTCCCTTAAGAAGTGATCACTGCGTGAGCAGGGCTATCTGAGACACTAATCTTGCATCTATTCACAATGATTCCATTGCCTCATTTTACGATATGAATGCTTCTATTTACGATGTGGGTGTTCCAACCATTGTTACTAACCAAATGGAACCCATTCTTGCATGGGGATCCCAATTATCGATTATCCATTCTTATGCGTGTTCAACTGCGGATCGTTCAAATCGTTACGTGGTACACGGACTCAGTTGTTCCAAGCATATATTGGCGACCGGTCACGGCTCATGAACCGTGAGCAAATTCATCGGGGCTATTAGATTCGGGAATGATCACTTTGGTGCTATTATGGGTTATGGAGACTATGTTGTTGGCAAAGTGTTATCTCGAGTTTACTATGTAGAAGGTCTTGGTCACAACTTGTTCTCTGTTGGTCAATCTGCGATTACGATCTAGAGTAGCCTTGAGAAAACATACACCTTCGTTAGAGAACTTGATGGTAAGGAACTTTTAAGAGGTTCACGTGGTTCAAATCTATACACCATCTCCATCGATGATATGATGAAGTCTTCTCCAATTTGCTTCTTGTCAAAGGCTTCTAAAACAAAGTCATGGTTATGGCATCGTCGTCTCAATCACACGAACTTGGCACCATCAATGATCTCACGAGAAAGGACTTAGTTGTAGGTTTACCTAGACTCAAGTACGAAAAGGATCATCTTTGTTCGACATGTCAATTGGGAAAAAGCAAAAGTATGCCCATAAACCCAAACCTACTAACTCATCACGAAGTTCTTCATATGATTCATATGGATTTATGTGGACCAATGAGGTGCGAGAATATCTTTGGGAAGAAATATGTGTTAGTTGTGGTTGATGATTACTCTAGATTCACAGGGTCAAGTTCTTAAGGACAAAGGATGAAACTCGATATCATCATCAAACTCATCAAGCAGTGCGAGTTCGACTTAACAAAACCGTCGAATTATCGAGCAGACAATGGGCGGGTTTGTCAACAAACAACTTAGTGAATTCTATGAAAGCGTTGGAATCGACCATCAAAGAAGTGTTCCACGAACTCCTCAACGAGCGGTGTAGTTGAAAGGCGAAATCGAACTCTTGTTGAAGCCGCTAGAACAATCTTGATTTACTCAAAGGTTCCAATGTTTCTCGGGGTGAAGCAATTGCCACTGCATGCTACACAAAATCGTTCCACGATTCACCTTTGTTCATGGAAAAACTCCATATGAACTTGTCCATGACAAAAACCTAATCTCTCTTTCCTTCGTGTGTTTGGTGCATTGTGTTATCCAACTAATGAGGTCAAGACTTAGGCAAACTTAGGGCTAAAGGCGACATTGGAGTATTTGTAGGATATGCACCAAACAAAAGGGATACCGAATCTACAACAAAAGAACCCGAAATATCATGGAAACAATTCACGTTACGTTTGATGGTGACCGGTCAAATGGCTCTGGACAACTCGATTCTGGACCCACACTTCAAAAGCAGTCCCATTGGTTCATCCCTTGTTCCAAACTCTTCTCAAGAAACTCCATATGTACCTCCATCGAAGATGATTTAAAGAAATTGTTTGATCCTATGTTTGATGAACTTTATGATCCAAGTACTAATGAGGTGTCGATTCCTACAACAGAGGTGCTCATATTCACGTGAATGAAGTCAATCCTCGGTCTCAATATCTTTAAGTCAAGAAGCGCTGCTGCTGCGATCCTTGATCTCATCAACAAATCATCATTCTTGAATGTACATCATGGAAATGTTTACGGCATCAATGATGAAGTTAATCCCTTTGCTTGCTCTGAAGATGCTCCATTCGAAAACATATTTGCTCTGAATCTTCTTGAACCATCTTCCTCGGGAGACATCGACTCGGCTACTTGATCCCTCAACAACTACCACATGAACACCTCGGAAAATGGACTCACGATCATCCATTAGACAACATCATTGGAAATCCCTCTCGTCTGTATCAACACGGAAACAACTTGCAACCGATGCCTTATGGTGTTTCTTCAACTCCGTACTCTCAAAGATCGAACCAAGGATGTTAAAACGCCATGAGCGAAGGCAATTTGGTTCAATGCTATGCAAGATGAAATTCATGAGTTTGATCGACTTGATGTATGGGAGTTAGTACACTGCTCGAGCGTGCTATGATTATTGCTCTAAAATGGATCTTCAAAGTGAAACTAGATGAGCATGGTGATGTATTGAAGAACAAGGCTCGATTAGTTGCTAAAGGATACCGTCAAGAGGAGGTATTGACTTTGAAGAATCTTTTGCTCGATTGCTCGAATCGAGGCAATCGAATCTTTACGGCTAATCTTGCTAGTAAGAACATGGTAGTCTATCGGATGGATGTGAAGGCGGCATTTACGAGCGGAGATCTTAAAGAAGTCGTCTATGTCGGTAACTGAAGGATTTGTGAATCAAGAGCATCCTACTCACGTTTATCGTTTGAAGAAGGCTCTTTACGGTTTAAAGCAAGCTCGAGGGCATGGTATGATACAACATCAAAGTTTCTTCTATCTACGGATTTAGCAAAGGAGCGATTGATCCAACATTGTTCACCGGAAGTCGAGCAAACATTTAATTCATGTTCAAATTTATGTTGATGATATTATTTTTGCCTCGGCGGACCCAATGGAATGTGATCGTTTTCAAATGAAATGAGTTCAAAATTTCAAATGTCAATGATGGGACAAATGTCATTTTCTTGGGATTACAAATTTCACAAAGTCCGGAGGCATTTTCATAAATCAATCTAAATATGCAACGAGATCTTAAAGAAATTTGGATTTGATTCAAGTGACCTGTTGACACCCCATGATTGATCGAACCAAACTAGATGAGGACCACTCGGGGATCATGATTGACCAAACGAAATATCGTAGTATGATTGGATCACGATGTACCTCACTGCTAGTAGACCAGACATCTTGTTCATTGTTTGCATGTGTGCTAGATACCGAGCTAAGCCTACTAAAAGCACCTTGAAGCGGTTAAGCGGGTCTTCGGTACCTCAAGGAACCATCAATATGGGTCTTTGGTACCGAAGGACACCGGTATGTCACTAACGACCTATGCGAATCTTGATCATGCGGTGTCAAGATACTCGTCGAAGTACATACGGAGGTGCTCGGTTTTGGGTGATAAGCTTGTTAGTGGTCCTCAAAGAAGCAAATGAGTACTTCTATTTCCTCTGAGGTGAATACATAGCCATGTCATCTTGTTGTGCTCAAATCTTATGGATGAGATCTCGATTATCGACTATGGCTTTGAATTCAACAAAATCCCTCTGTCTTGTGATAATAAAAGTGCTATTGCTCTCTCATGCAACAACGTTCAACACTCAAGAGCAAAGCATATCGACATTCGACATCATTTCATCGGGGAACAAGTGGAAAAAGGTGTGGTGGAACTCTATTTTGTGAGGTGCGAATATCGGTTAGCGAACATCTTCACCAAAGCTCTTCCAAGAGAGCGTTTTGAGTTTATTCTTCCACGACTTGGCTTGAAAAGCCTTCAACGAAAACACTCAAGCGTCTTGAGAGGAAGGCGAGGAGTAAAGGTCTATCTTCATCTATCTCTTGTATATATCTATTCGAAAAACAAAATACAAAATTATAAAACCCTCAAAAATCAAATAGAAAAATATAAAACCTTCAAAATCCATAAAAATTTGAAAAAAAAAAAAAAAAAATTCTTCAAAAATATTGTCAATTTGTCATGTTTTTCTCGGTTCGACAATATCTACGGTCTTTGTCTTGTCATTCAAAGAATGACACGGGACTTTAGATGTTGTTCAATTCTTAAAAAAAAAAAAAAAAAAAAAAAAAAAAAAAATTTGAGAGAAAGAGAAACAATGGTTTATTGTCATTTTCGAGCAATAACCGGTTTTAAAAGAAAAACGAGCCATGTTTTATCATGCTTTCAAAATTCCATGCTCGATTCTATAAACATTTATCTGCTGAAAACTAAATGCTTTGAAAAATAACTCGGTCTCTATTTTGATAATCATCGGGACTTATTTGTCAAAATCTCTATCTCTCAATCAACAACCTATGTCATTGATTGAGGGAGAATGATTTCAATTAAATTAAAAAGTTATTTGGCATTAAATTGTTTTCAAAAGATGTACATGCATGTTTTATCAATGGAGTTTAAAGTCTTAAAATCCGATCCTTATCGATTAAAACGCTTTCATAATCAAGTCACAATTCCCTTAAAAGCTTTCAAAATCAATTTAAATCAATAAGAGATCACAAATCTCAAATGATTTGATAATTGTGATCGGGGAGAATGTGTGATTTAAATTGGTTTAAGCGATAATTCGGTAAATGGTTTTATAAGGATGTACATGCTATCCTTCCCACATGTGACAAACGATTTCAAATTTTCCATGCACATGTTGAGGGGAGCATCTATCTTAAACCTATGATTTGAAATGTGATCATTTATCTCAATGTGCGGGTTTCCTCTAGTATGTGCAAAACTCTTTTCAAACTTAGATGCACATATTGAGGGGAGCAAAATCATGAAAACCTCATCCTTCCCTAAAATGCTCTATCTACTTGATTTGATCAAGGAAGTGATGTTGATATCTTTAGAAAATGGTAATCAAAGAAGTAAATTCTTCCTCTTGCCTCCGTGTGCAAAACGATTTCAAACATTTGATGCACATGTTGAGGGGAGTTCTCGTTCTAAAATTATCAAAAACAATTCGGTACAAAATGTTTTGATAATATATCACAAGTATCTGGATTGATTTTCAAATGGTTTTCAATTGGTTCCAATGGCGGATGAACAATACCAAATAGACCGACCAACTTTACTTTATGTATGGTGATATAAGGATGATAAGGTTAGGTATTGGTTCCCATGATCCGCCGAGCCGGAGGGATCTACCGAGGACAATCCACTAGTTAGTGTAGAGTTCTTAGGTATGATGATAAAAGGAGAAAAATGAGATATGGGAAGAGTGCGGATGAGGCGAGCTAGTCTTGGAACAAACCCAACAAGGTTCTTGCTATGAAGTCTCGGTAAGCTTGAAGGGTTGAAGAATTAAAAGAAATTGAATGAGAAAGGGTGAAAACAAATAGCCTCCATTTATTCAACCTTAGGGCGAACCGGGTTCAATTCATATACTCTTGATGGTAACATCGGTATTGAAGACAAGGCGTCATGGACCCGGTGGCGCTTTTGCACTTCAACTTTCCAAACCACTCAAGTTCCTCTTAAAGGACTTGTTTCATTCTCACGGGAACCGACATTATCTATCGACTTTCTCTTAGAGATTGTTGATATTGAAGAAGGAGACCCTCTCCCTAGTCTCGACACGGGATCCAAATATGCACAAATTGAGTCTAGAGCCACGAGATCATCAATAAATCTCATTAGGACACTTTCAATGAAGACTCTCTGTTTCACACAATGTGGAAGAGAGATTATATCTTGAGTCCTCGCATTATCCTTGTGGTATTGCGGAACATCGAGTGATGTGTTTACATATTCACAATGAAGATGGAAAGCCTTCGGAGCCAACATCAAACAAGCTCTGGTAGGTGGCATGTGAGATCTATTATATAGATCAACCATGTGACAATGAGCGAAACAATGGGCGATTCAATCTCTTGAATCAATCACAGTTCGAGTTATGGATTGACGGATACCTTTGAAAAACCGGTCTTTGTGCTTAACAACTCTTTTCTTTAGCACATCGACCGTGTACTCATTTTTCAAACCAAAAGGTGTTTTATGATTGATAATTGATTTTCAATAAAACCTTCGTTGTATTGCAAAACAATTTCTATTGAGCAATACGATTGTTTTCAAATCTCTTTTCATCAATCGGTGGACTTAAAATTATTTGGTTCACTCACTCCGTGTTGTCTTCTTTGAGATGTTCGGTTTGAGAACGACTAGAGCATTGCGAAACCTGTCAAGGAAATTCTTGAATTATACGATCACGAGGCGGTACATGTCTTGATCAGCGGGGAACCGTGGGCGTGTACCTCAATTCAACGAAAGTGATCAAAGACACTTTCGTGCGATTTATTGCTAACTATTGTATGCGGTACACCCGGCGTTTGCGGTGATCGAATGAAGCGGTCAATCCATAGCCGCATGCTCACTTAACACATTCATCTCAAAAGAAATCATGATTAGTGCATCAATGACTCGATATTTTCACTCCATGCTTACGCTACTGCTGCGCCAATATCATGAATCAACTAAAGCTTCCGCTACTCGATGAGAAGATATCATGATCCGAATGTGAGCATGTCGGTCCTAAAGTCACAACATCACATAATACCAACACCACAAAGGATGTCTCGAGATTTTTGATAGTGATGATCTCAAAAGATGGCTCAAAATTATTATCACGTGGATCGGTAAAGACCTCCACTTGGAGTAACCAAACATGCAATGTGAAGAATCAATGACTACGAGCTTAGGAGCAAAGGACTACATCAAGAATGCAAGAACAATTGTTAATGTAATATCTATTTGTATTCAATGTAATTTTGGTACATGATTGAGGTGACCTCCATTAGGGAGATTGTTAGGAATTAGAAATTCCGGTATTAAAGAGTCGGTCACCTCAAGTATATGTAATCGTTAAAAGCTCGTAGTCGTAGTTCTTTTAAGTTAAGTAGTATTTAGTTAAGTAACACCGTGGAGGACAGACGGGTCTTTACCCATTGTATGCACGATCCACGACCCGATGTGTGGCGTTTATGTAAGACTATAAATACTCTCTACCTCCCAAGGTAGAGAGTGGAGCTCATAATAATATCTTTCACTTTCTCTCACTAAGTTCCTAAACCTCTAACTTTCTCTCTAGAATTCCATTTATCGCCACTTTGTGTTATGGTTTGATGTGTATGTGAAAACTAATATCTTACATCCGGTAATTCCTCGGACAACGAGGATAGTGAAACCGGACACCGGAAGTCCGAAGGAAATACCGTGGTCAGGAGGAGGAAGACATGTCTCTTCCATGGCGCCGCCGACGGTGGATCGTTCACTAGGCGTATCGGTAACTTCTCGAGAAGATAAGAGAAGCGCATGCCCGCTAACGTCAAAACCTATGATGGAGCAGGTGATCACGATGACCACCTAAAATTTTTGAATCGGCCACTATCGAAAATTGGCCACAACTTGTGTGGTGCCACATGTTTAATTCCACGCTAGTGGAAGCGCTGAACGGTTGATGAAGCTTCCACGCAAACATCGATGGCTTTGAAGAGTTGAGAAAGGCGTTCCGCCTAAACTTCACTCAACGGAAGAAGTGCGCTAAAAACCCTGTCGAACTCGCCAGGGTAAAGCAGCGCCAGGGAGAATCTACAAGAGCATATATGGAGCGCTTCAAAGATGAATGCATACAGGTTAAAGCATGCCCCGAAATGTTAAAAATCTCAGGGTTCATGAATGGGATTAATAACCCAGAACTCATCAAAAGATTGAACGACAAGATTCCCCAAACCTTTGATGAACTCATGAAACGTACACGGTCCTTCGTCTAATAAGAGGCCGCCACGGTGGATAGCAAGAAAAGCTACTCGAATTACCGGTCACATGAACAACCCGGGAAACAATCCACCGACCGGAGTAGTAACCGTAACAGGAATTATCGCAGCCAGGGGAGCGGGCGGGATAACGACAAGTATACCCCGCTGACAAAGACAACAAATGAGATACTCGCAACAGAAGGCGCGAATTTCCCAAGACCTCCACCAATGCGCACCCCAGAGGATCGGCGCGTAGGAAGTGGGTACTACGACTATCACGGACAAAAGGGCCACACTACTAATGAATGTGTCCTCATTGCTGGCCACTCATCGACAAACTAGTTAAGGAGGCGATGGACCATTTGGTCAAGAACATCAAAGAAGGAAAGATAGGCGTAAGATCGAATAAGAAGGAGGGACCCAAAGATAAGGCCGACACCATTTATATGATACAGTCTTGGCAGCGAATAACCAGGCAGAAGGTCAGCCAGAAGTTTTCCCATGGAAGTGCAATCACTTTCCCTACCTTAACGACGGACAACGCAGTGGTTGAGCCGGTCATCATTGAAATTAATGCGGGGGGTCACGACATCCACCGCATATATGTTGAAGGTGGAGCGTCTGCCGACATAATGTACGAACACTGCTTCAAGAGACTGCGCTCAGAGATACGCAGCCAGTTGAGCCCAATCACGACAGCGCTGACTGGCTTCACAGGAGAAAAGATATGACCTATGGGGCAATTACGACTACTAGTCAGAATGGGTAATAACGACCACTCCACAACAGCCTGGATGGATTTTATGGTGATCAAATCCCCCTCGCCATACAATGGCATTATCGGACGACCAGGATATCGACCATACTGCAGATGCTGACAAAGACACGGGATGCTTAAATTCCCAGTGGAAGGAGGTATTGTCACCCTCTACAATGCCGCCGTACCACCTAAAGAATGTAACGCGGTCACATGCAAAACAGCACCCATTACAGAACATCGCGCGACCAAAGTTCCAAACTTGAAGGTCGCAATTCATCCCGATTACCTTGAACAGGAAGTATCGATAGGAGGATCACTGTCAGACAACGGTAAGGCAGCTGTATGCGCACTCTTGCAAAAGAACTTGGATATCTTTGCATGGGAACCAAAGCACATGACTGGGGTAGCACGCTCGATCACGAACACAAGTCGCGAATCCGACAAGGATACGCACCGATCCGCCGAAGAAGCGCGCCAAGCTCCGGCCTTAAGCTATTCGACAGTACACAAGCTTGTGGAGGCAGGAATCATGCGAGAAGTCTACTACCATGAATGGCTTTCCAACCCAGTAATGGTAAAGAAAAGCGACAGTAGCTGGCGGATGTGCGTGGACTTCACGGATCTCAACAAGGCATGCCCACAAGACTGTTACCCACTACCGGAGATAGATTGGAAAGTCGAGTCCTTATGCGGGTATCCACTCAAATGTTTTTTAGATGCATATAAGGGATATCACCAAATCCAAATGGCTAAGGAAGATGAGGAAAAAATGGCTTTTCATACAAGTCAAGGCATCTACTGCTATACCAAAATGCCTTTTGGCTTGAAGAACGCAGGCGCCACCTACCAGCGTGTAGTAGATAATGCATTTGCCAAATTGGGGCCGCAACCTAGAAGTTTATGTTGACGACTTAGTCATAAAAATCCATATGGAAGAGGGACTGGTGCGCGACATTGAGGAAATGTTTAAGACCCTCAAAGAGATTAACATGAAGCTAAATCCTAAAAAATGCACTTTTGGCGCTACAGAAGGCATGTTTCTCGGATACCTGATACAACCTGATGGCATTAAACCATGCCCAGAAAAAACCAAGGCCGTCATCGAACTTCCTTCACCGCGCACATTGAAGGAAGTCCAATCTCTCAATGGAAAGTTGGCCGTCCTAAACAAATTCTTGTCTAAGTCAGCAGACAAATCATTACCCCTCTTCAAAACACTCAAGAAGTGTATAAAGAAGGAGATTTTATTTGGACTACGGAGGCGAAGAAGCCTTTACACGCTCAAACAACACCGCGCGAGCTTCCTACACTAGTCGCACCCGACCGTGGGAAGAACGATTATGTACTTATCGGCGACATATGGAGCATTTAGCGCTGATCTTCAGCGGCGGACGAGGACTCGGTGCAAACACACATCTATTTTGTAAGCAAAGCACTCAAGAAAACGGAGATTAATTACAAAGCAATGGAGAAGTTGGTCACGGCCTTAGTGTTCGCCACCAAGCGATTGCGCGGTACTTCGAGCGCGCCCAATAGCGATAATCACGGATCAACCAATCAAGCAAATCATCTCCAAACCCGCGCATCGGGAAGGCTGCGAAGTGGGCGTGTTGCTCGGTGAACATAACATCTCCTATAGACCGCGCCGCTGCGGTGAAAGGGGCGATACTAGCGATTTCATCATCGAAAGCGAAGCCGATGATGCACCCACACCAATCAAAAGGAACTACAAGATCCATGGATCTTGTTCGCGATGGATCTTCATGCGTCGATGGGTCGAGAAGCGGGCCTTATCCTCACAAGCCGGAGGAATGGAATTCACTTACGCTGCGTTTGAGTTCACGACGACAAACAATGAGGCGAGTACGAAGCCTTAATCGTTGGACTACGCATAGCACTCGGATGGGTGTCGCAACACGAAGCAAGCGTAGATTCTCGGCTAGTAGCCAACCATGTGTTGGGCGGTACATAGCTAAAGAAGATAAAATGATTCAATACCTCGACAAGACTAAGGCGCTAATCCAAGGTTTTGTGGGTTTACAATCAAACAGTTAGGGAGACAACCAAAAGGCGGATACTTCGAGTAAAACTGCGTCCACCGACTTTGCACACTGTCAAAACAAGTGTTGGTGGAGACTTTGAAGAAAAATCCATCTCGGAGATGGAAATATTAACTGTAATAGAAGAAGAAGGTCCCACGTGGATGACCCCAATAATGGAGTTCATAAGCAGGTGTATTGCCCCAAGAATGCAGACGGAAGCCCGAAGAATACGGCGCACAGCTCAGAGGTTCGAACTTAGAGACGGGGTGCTCTATCGACGCTCCTTCCTGCAACCATGGCTCCGCTGCGTCGGTCCCCTACAAGAAAATTATGTGCTCAGGGAAATACACGCTGGCTCATGCAACATGCATTCAGGACCACGATATGTAGTGGCGCGTGCTTTAAGGTCAGGGTACTACTGGCCCACCATGCACCGTGACGCGCGGGAATTAATAAAAAAGTGTGGCGACTGTCAAGTTCATCGACCCATTCCGCGCCAACCACAACAGGAGCTAACGCCTATCACGGCACCATGGCCATTCTACAAGTGGGGTATCGACATTGCAGGTCCTTTTCGATTCGGCGGGAGGGTGAAGTTTCTAATAGTGGCAATAGACTATTTCACCAAGTGTATTGAAGCAAAAGCAGTGGTGACAATTACTGGCAATCAGGTCAAGCGCTTTGTTTGGGTTAATATTGTATGCCGCTTCGGACTGCCTAGGGAAATCATCTCGGACAACGGGAAACAATTTTGTGGCAATCCCTTCAAGGACTGGTGCAAGAAGTTGAACATCACGCAACACTTCGCATCAGTTAAACATCCACAATCCAATGGGTTAGTAGAGCGTGCAAATAGAAGCCTAGGTGAAGGAATCAAAGCACGTCTGGACAAACACAAAGGACGGTGGGTGGAAGAGTTATCTCACGTCCTATGGGCGCACCGCACCTCAATCAAAACCAGCAAGACGGAGACACCCTTTTCTCTAGTCTATAGTGCAGGTCATACCGGCCAAATTGGGATGCCAACAATTCGCCGTGAAATCAATGTTGCAACAAATGATGACGAAAGGCTACGACTTGAACTGTTGGAAGAAAAGGCGTGAGTGCGCACTATATGTGAAGCAAGATCTAAGTCAAAGATGAAAGGATATTATGATGGTAACACCCCAACCCGACAAGGGTAAAGATATCACAAATACAATTTCATATCGTAACTTTAAGTACTATACAAAAGCGAAAGTCTTTACGAAATTTTCAAAAGAAAACATAAATAACTTAATAACCAAAATAATTCTAAGATCTCTATGGTCAAATCTTGCTCTCGCCTCTACTCTCAACCCGGATCACCTATCCCAAGAGCTCATCTTGAATGCTTAAAATACCCGCAGAAAAGAAAGTGCGGTGAGCTTACAAAGCCCAGGTGAATGATATAACAAAACAAAACTAAACAAAACCATAAATACAAATTGAACAAAGAAACGAATAACAAAATCGTGGCGGGCGAAAATAATGAATCATGGAGGATTTTGGAAACACAATTACACGTAAACCGGAAAAACAATTAGCAATCAAGGACAAACACATAGCATATTGATGACTCCAACGCAAACACATCAAAATAACCGGACACTTAACATATCAAGAAGAAATAGATTACATATAAACCAAACGAAAAGTCTAAGGCTAACGAAAACACTTTCTAGAAAATAAACATGGCATTCAACAAATTAATTAACCTTCACTTAACACACTTAATTCAATATTGCAAAGAATGAAATAGCGATCAAATCATGGCGGTCTCACAAACAAATAGAAACATAGTAGACAAACTATAATTAAATAGACCAAACAAAACATAGCATAACCATTAGCAATTATCAAAACAGATATCATAAGCTAAACCAGTTCTCGGATCAAATCCTAACATCGCAGAGTTTAAGCATGGCGGTCACATAGGCGAGATAAAACACTAACGTATAAGCAAAGTTCACAAAATTAATCGAACAAATTATACATACTAAACTTATAGAATACTCACTTTCACACTAGCACATTCATCTCACGGATCAACGAATTCACATGACGATAAACTAACATGACATCGATGACAAAGATGCGAATCATATTTAAACATATCAATCATAACCTAGCATAGTAGATGGTAGTCACATAAACATACAAAAGCATAACCACATATAATAACATATAATAAGCCGAGCACATAATTATTAACACTTGAACATACCGAATCATAATCGTAATACTTAACATAGAAATAACAAATAAAGATTTAGTTAACTACCACGAGCCCGAACATATCATATCAAAAACATCATAACTATATATAAACAATCTCAAAATAAGTCGGAGTAGCTAGCTCCCGTAGTTTTATGAAGACGCGTATTACACGACATCATTCACCTAGACAAATCATATCGGATAATGGATCGGATCTAGGATGCATCCATACGCCCACAAACATACATTGATAATATAATATAACTTGAGCTCATAACAAATAATAGATAAGGGACGTGGCGTAACTTCACTCTCATCGCCTAGAGTCATGTCAATGGCGCATCATCGACACGGACATGGAACCCCATGACTAGTTTAATAATTGGCTCGGTGTCAAACTAACTTAGGTCAAACAAAATTTCGATATGACACAGTCCTAATCAAACACAAGGTCAACAAATAACATATCGATAACTCATATCATAAGATTCATATTCAAATATTCGAAGTCAAAAGTTCATATAATGATCACAAATCATACATTCATAATTAGAAGTTCATAATTAAACATAATAGAGTTCAACAACGTGCATATCAAAGTCTTCCTAACATAAAGTTCAAATCGGACATTGCATGGTTCAATAAAACATAAGTTCGGATAAGCAACATGTCAAACAATCGTGAAAAGGGTTCATAGCAATGGCATCGAAAACCCTAATAAGTAAAATAGGAAAGCTAACGAAAAGATCATCATAAGGAACCTTTACTAAAAAGGTCGAAATATCATACCTTAAAGCAAATGAGAGGAAAACAAACGAATGAGTGAATCACGAAGATGTAACGTCGCGTCTCCTTCAACGAATCTACACGAATTATGATTTATTTAATACTTATTAGCATCATTAAAGTTATAACGGATTCCTCGCATTAATATTTTTAGAGTCATAAGCGTATTCTCAGTTTTAGTAATGGACGGAATTAAAATACTTTAAGGTAATATTCATTAATTAGCCAAACTTAGGGTTTACAAAAGATAAATGGTAAGCTTAAAGGTTTAATATGATAATTAATCGATTTGAGGGTTTTATATAATCATACTTGAAAATGTAGGGTTTACATGGTAATTGTCTCAAAGTAGAAGGTTTATATTGTAATTAACTTAAAGTATTATGTTATTAAAATTCCATGCACGTTTAAGATAAATAGCAAGAATCATGTTTTAACATTACGATCGATCATCTTTAAGCTCGCTCGCGGACCATATGATTAACATTTACGACCAAGTAAACACGTAGTACTACTAACCCCCGACTCATCCATCCCGACATGCTTTCAGAACACCGAATAACCCAACCAATTGCTCGAGTTCTATGCTTCTTTGAAAACATTTTGCGTCCAAATTTCTTGACCCCATTTGTTCCATGCACAAGCCTTTTCTTTTTTTTTTTCTTTTTACTTATATCACAGCTACTAGCCTTTTGTTTATGCATATTTACCTTCTTTTTGACAATCAAAATCAAGCACACCTATTATATAATGAGTACAATACAGATTACGTAATATTACATATATAATATGCACATTCATACACATGCTCATATCCGATGCACGTATTATTCCAAGTTCAACCTTTAACATATAGATTCGATTAAGTGGTCATATAAGGGTCTCCAAGATCTAACACACGCATGACCTTAATCTGCTCGAATGACAACCAAGGCAAAGGTCGACATATGAAGGGTTTGCGATTTATGTTTCATGCGACGATTGATTAGAACCGATTCAAAATATTTTTCCCATGTCCACACTCTTTAGTATTAACGTGTCTTTAATATATATGATTTCATGTGACAACTTTATTATTTATGTGATGTAGGTTACCGTTTAGTGAAGCTTATAGTCAATACATGCATGCATTCTCATTAGGTGAAGTTTTATAGAGTAAAACATGTATTCTAATGGTATAAGACCCACGACAAAGAGCAAGAAAACAAAAAGAATTGAAAAGAGTTTATGATGGTACCAAGCTTAGGCGTATGAATGGAAAGAGAACATGGACTAACGACTCGAACCCACGTCCGAATCAACACCAACAGTCACCCTTCTTGCTTGCTTGGTCGATTGGAAGAGATGGAACAAGATGTTGCCATCACTTTTGAAGTTAGGGAGGATTAGGGTTTTTAGACTTTGTAGGGGGAGAGCAGATATAGAACGAAAAATAAAATAAAAGGGATATATGAGGTTCGGTTTTAGGCGAGTCAAAGAAAGAACCAAAAAGGCCAAGCCCAAGTCCAATTTAAAATGGGTCAAAATTAAGTTATAAGATCAAATTTAATTTCGGCCCATGTACATTTAGTAGCGTATGATTTATATTTTAAACGTAAACGTAATTATTTTTAAGGACCTTGTACATTAAGTTTGTCAATAATTTATAAGTTAGATTAAATTTACTTTAATGAGCATAAAGGATCTTACGTATTTTATAAGTATTAAATTGAGGGCAATACAGTCTTTTCAAACGTTTGAGATTTTAGGGTTTTACAACTCTCCCCTTCTAAAAAGAAAATTTCATCCTCGAAATTGAACAAGACGGAACAGGACATCAAACAAATGTGGATTTTAGAGTTTCGAGGAATTTAAATGAACACGGAACTCATCTTAGAACAAACGGATCAAAACAATAATCACGTACTTACAATAGACTATCCTATATTCATCAAGTAATGGCGATAACGGATGAGATGCGTAAAATCAAACGACAAATTCTAACTTATCGATATCTAATGACGAGATCAATCATATGCATAGACGGAACTAATCCTAATGGTCTCACTAGTCGTAGATAATCAAACTAAAAGGATCTAATGTTCCTCAAACACTTCACGAAATATCCAATGATCACAATAAGGTTACACAGAGACGTACACATTTAGAGCAAGCATAGCAATCCATAGTTTACACAAATCATAACAATTTTGGTCCAACGCTCACAAAACTTACACGTAATAGATATCGACAAAAACTCACAAATAGGTGCAAAATTTCAAACGAACATGAGAAGCGACAAATAACAGATACAAGTCAAAGTCCATTTACGTATCAACCACAGGCATTTCCCCAGACGTCATATGATTTCAATAAGTTCAAATTATATGATCTCGGATATTACGCTGATCAAAGGCCATAATACTTGCATCATATAACAAGTTCTTATTGTCATCATATCCTCGTCCCGGTCATGGCAAACCACATAACTAATATCATAACAAAACATATCACATACATATAACACATGATAGCAAGAAACATACTATAACAAACCAAATCACATACATACAGCATATACGACATCAAACAACTTACCATACCACAAAGGAAAAGAAGGCCACCAATGCACAAAACGGTTCCGCATGACTCATTATCGCCGGTCCAAAAGAAAAGTCGAGATATACCGTAATGCTAAACGATAAAACTTCACGATTCAAACCGAGTTCGAACGAATCAAAGAAAAGTAATGCCGATCAAAATCGCGTAGCAAGATATCAAACCGCCTCAAAACGCGTGACAAACGAATCGAGTAACACACGTCGCGCCCAAATCATATGAAGTAGATGAACCTTCTCACCACCGGTTGAATCTTATCTCCGTATTTTGCGCTTTGGTTGGTCCGTCCGCCTTCCTCCAAGAAGATCTCGATGTCTCCAACAAAGACGGCGGTCGGTGTGGCTTCGCTTACGAACCTCTCCAAGACATGAACTGCTTGCGAACGCAGGTCAAGACCATCTACTGCTCCACGGGTAGTCTCCATCTAACGATCGACAAACGGACGAGCGAAAACAAAATAACAAAATTCGATGCGAATAGAGGAGGCCAAATCGGTGAAGGCAAAAGGATATCAAGTCAAATCGAACGACCATCAAAAGGAATCGAAAAATATCCGAATGCATTTGAAACCTAATGTCTACCCAATCCTCACAGTCATAGCCTAAGCTCTAAGGGTCCTAAAACCTAGAGCTCGATACCATAATTGTAACACCCCAACCCGACAAGGGTAAAGATATCACAAATACGCTTCATATCGAACTTTAAGTACTATACAAAAGCGAAAGTCTTTACGAAATTTTCAAAAGAAAACATAAATAACTTAATAACCAAAATAATTCTAAGATCTCTATGGTCAAATCTTGCTCTCGTCTACTCTCAACCCGGATCGCCTATCCCAAGAGCTCATCTTGAATGCTTAAAATACCGCCGCAGAAAAGAAAGTGCGGTGAGCTTACAAAGCCCAAAGAATGATATAACAAAACAAAAACTAAACAAAACCATAAATACAAATTGAACAAAGAAACGAATAACAAAATCGTAGCGGAACGAAAATAATGAATCATGGAGGATTCTGCGGAAACACAATTACACAGAAATCCGGAAAAACAATTAGCAATCAAGGACAAACACATAGCATATTGATGACTCCAACGCAAACACATCAAAATAACCAGACACTTAACATATCAAGAAGAAATAGATTACATATAAACCAAACGAAAAGTCTAAGGCTAACGGAAACACTTTCTAGAAAATAAACATGGCATTCAACAAATTAATTAACCTTCACTTAACACACTTAATTCAATATTGCGTGAATGAAATAGCGGTCCAAATCATGGCGATCTCACAAACAAATAGAAACATAGTAGACAAACTATAATTAAATAGACCAAACAAAACATAGCATAACCATTAGCAATTATCAAAACAGATATCATAAGCTAAACCATTCTCGGATCAAATCCTAACATCATGAGTTTAAGCATGGCGGTCACATAGGCGGATAAAACACTAACGTATAAGCAAATTTCACAAAATTAATCGAACAAATTATACATACTAAACTTATAGAATACTCACTTTCACACTAGCACATTCATCTCACGGATCAACGAATTCACATGACGATAAACTAACATGACATCGATGACAAATGCTAATCATATTTAAACATATCAATCATAACCTAGCATAGTAGACGGTAGTCACATAAACATACAAAAGCATAACCACATATAATAACATATAATAAGCCGAGCACATAATTATTAACACTTGAACATACCGAATCATAATCGAAATACTTAACATAGAAATAACAAATAAAGATTTAGTTAACTACCACGAGCCCGTAACATATCATATCAAAACATCATAACTATATATAAACAATCTCAAAATAAGTCGGAGTAGCTAGCTCCCGTAGTTTTATGAAGACGCCAGACGCATTACCTACATCATTCACCTAGACAAATCATATCGGATAACAAATCGATCTAGGATGCATCCATACGCCCACAAACATACATTGATAATATAATATAACTTGAGCTCATAACAAATAATAGATAAGGGACGTGGCGAACTTCACTCTATCGCCTCTAGAGTCATGTCAATGGCGCATCATCGACACGGACATGGAACCCCATGACTAGTTTAATAATTGGCTCGGTGTCAAACTAACTTAGGTCAAACAAAATTTCGGATATGACACAGTCCTAATCAAACACAAGGTCAACAAATAACATATCGATAACTCATATCATAAGATTCATATTCAAATATTCAGAAGTCAAAAGTTCATATAACAGTCACAAATCATACATTCATAATTAGAAGTTCATAATTAAACATAATAGAGTTCAACAAACGTGCATATCAAAGTCTTCCTAACATAAAGTTCAAATCAGACATTGCATGGTTCAATAAAACATAAGTTCAGATAAGCAACATGTCAAACAATCAGGAAAAGGGTTCATAGCAATGGCATCGGAAACCCTAATAAGTAAAATAGGAAAGCTAACGAAAAGATCATCATAAGGAACCTTTACTAAAAAGGTCAGAATATCTGTACCTTAAAGCAAATGAGAGGGAAAACAAACGAATGAGTGAATCACGAAGATGTAACGTCGCGTCTCCTTCAACGAATCTACACGAATTATGATTTATTTAATACTTATTAGCATCATTAAAGTTATAACGGATTCCTCGCATTAATATTTTTAGAGTCATAAGCGTATTCTCGCTTTTAGTAATGGACGAATTAAAATACTTTAAGGTAATATTCATTAATTAGCCAAACTTAGGGTTTACAAAAGATAAATGGTAAGCTTAAAGGTTTAATATGATAATTAATCGATTTGAGGGCTTTATATAATCATACTTGAAAATGTAGGGTTTACATGGTAATTGTCTCAAAGTAGAAGGTTTATATTGTAATTAACTTAAAGTATTATGTTATTAAAATTCCATGCACGCTTAAGATAAATAGCAAGAATCATGTTTTAACATTACGATCGATCATCTTTAAGCTCGCTCATGGACCATATGATTAACATTTACGACCAAGTAAACACGTAGTACTACTAACCCCGACTCATCCATCCCGACATGCTTTCGTAACACGAATAACCCAACCAATTGCTCGAGTTCTATGCTTCTTTGAAAACATTTTGCGTCCAAATTTCTTGACCCCATTTGTTCCATGCACAAGCCTTTTCTTTTTTTTTTTTTACTTATATCACGACTACTAGCCTTTTGTTTATGCATATTTACCTTCTTTTGACAATCAAAATCAAGCACACCTATTATATAATGAGTACAATACAGACACGTAATATTACATATATAATATGCACATTCATACACATGTTCATATCCGATGCACGAGTATTATTCCAAGTTCAACCTTTAACATATAGATTCGATTAAGTGGTCATATAAGGGTCTCCAAGATCTAACACACGCATGACCTTAACTGTTCGAATGACAACCAAGGCAAAGGTCGACATATGAAGGGTTTGCGATTTATGTTTCATGCGACCAGTTGATTAGAACCGATTCAAAATATTTTTCCCATGTCCACACTCTTTAGTATTAACGTGTCTTTAATATATATGATTTCATGTGACAACTTTATTATTTATGTGATGTAGGTTACTGTTTAGTGAAGCTTATAGTCAATACATGCATGCATTCTCATTAGGTGAAGTTTTTATAGAGTAAAACATGTATTCTAATGGTATAAGACCCACGACAGTAGCAAGAAAACAAAAAGAATTGAAAAGAGTTTATGATGGTACCAAGCTTAGGCGTATGAATGGAAAGAGAACAGGACTAACGACTCGAACCCACGTCCGAATCAACACCAACAAATACCCTTCTTGCTTGCTTGGTCGATTGGAAGAGATGGAACAAGATGTTGCCGTCACTTTTGAAGTTAGGGAGGATTAGGGTTTTAGACTTTGTAGGGGAGAGCGGATATAGAACGAAAAATAAAATAAAAGGGATATATGAGGTTCGGTTTTAGGCGAGTCAAAGAAAGAACCAAAAAGGCCAAGCCCAAGTCCAATTTAAAATGGGTCAAAATTAAGTTATAAGATCAAATTTAATTTCGGCCCATGTACATTTAGTAGGGTATGATTTATATTTTAAACGTAAACGTAATTATTTTTAAGGACCTTGTATATTAAGTTTGTCAATAATTTATAAGTTAGATTAAATTTACTTTAATGAGCATAAAGGATCTTACGTATTTTATAAGTATTAAATTGAGGGCAATACGCCTTTTTCAAACGTTTGAGATTTTAGGGTTTTGACGATACCACCCGTGTGACCACGCCGTGATGATAAAGCGCGAATAGATGGATAGTAGGTTAATCGCCAAGAAACGGCGCTTAATCTCGGTTGGTAATTTTAATGCACCGATGCAAGACACCGGGATAGGTGCGATCGTAATAATTTAATACATCGCACGTAAATAGGGATATGGGCACACGCTGATTCGCGATTCGAAAACGCGTGTATACCCTTTACTTTCTTCGGGAAACCTCGCATCGATGCTCGCGCATCCGGACAACCGGATGCACGCCAAGAGAAATAAAATAATCCGAGGTAAACTCTAGAAGTTCGCCTCGCCATCTCGGATGTGAAGTCGATAACACCTTCACCATCGAATCGTTTTAGATGCGGCACGCGCGGTTACCTTTAGAATATTACGGTTTTCTTGCTGGAAAGGTTTGAAGCTTTGTTAATGGCGGAAATGTTTTTCCTGTGGTAATCACCGTCATAGGAAGATAGGGGGTTATATAAGTTTTCTTACCCACGCGATGAGCGGCACGTGGATCCCACTATCTCCAATATGTGGCTCTGATCTCTTGACGTGACCCTGCCACAGTTACTTTCCCCCGATTTCCTAGGCATACATTTTTAAATACTATGTATCTCTTGGGACGGTTAACCTTTTTGGCTTCTCCGCTACGCTGCAGCTTTTCTTTGATCGCAGATATAGTCTAGCATCCGCACTCCATCACAAGATACTAGACCTGGGGGACATGATGACGTATAGTCTACATCCGGGTCACGAACCCGACTAACGATTACTCTTAGTAAGCCTAGCACGAACTGGGCTAAGTTAATAAGTGCTTGGGCTCACGAAAGCCCAAACCTAAACTTATTTATGGAATAGGATATCGGCTATCTCCTAATTTTGGAGATAGTCATTCGCAAACCGATTTAGGCGGGATACACATATGCTTGAGGAACACGAAGCCAACAAGAATTTCGGGTGTATATAAAGGGCATCCCAGCCCTCATTAAAGGTAAGATCTAAAACCCTAACTCTCCATAACCCTAAAACCGATTACTTACTCTCACGCCGGAGGATAATCGTGGGAGACAATCCCACGATAAGCCTAACGGTGTTTTTTTGTTTACTTAGTGCGCAGGTCTCAAGCAGCAATCATCAATTGGTACGAGAGCCGGAGCCCTAACTAGGAACGTCCAACTTTTATATCAACAAACATGAAGGCTTGAAGCGTCTTCTTGGACAAGGTTGCTTCTAAAAGAGGATTTTGCTTTTAATTGTGTGCTCTATTGTGGTTGTTAAAGAGCCATACCTCTCTTTTACCATTTCCTTCATATCTAACACCAACTCATACACCTTTTCACACGCTACTAAACTCTTTAACATTAAAGCTGGGAATGTTGTCGTTTGTTTTGTGGTCACCACCTACACCAACTAAACGTGAATAACAACTCCTCCAGTTGTAAACAGAACAACCTCATAAAGTTGGAAATCTATAAGTTGTACTTCACTTGGGGTTTTAGTGGTCTAGAGCTTGTTCCGTTATCAATAATGTTTTTTGTAAGGAGGTCTTACTGAAAGGATCTGGTTTAGAGGGTTTCATTTATTTTACAATAAGTCATCTTTTATCATACAGGAATGCAGAATAATCCAGCCACACTAGAATGAAATGAAAATATGACTGAACTTACGGTCTTTCCATGTAATGTATCGCCGATTGGTTCTCCAACCTTATTTTCCCTTACAGCAATATGCATCTCATTCTGCAGGATATAAATTTGAGTAGACATAATAAACAACAGTAAGAAGTTAAAGAAAAAAATTAAGACAAATGAAAAACATAGCAGAAGAATAAACTTGCCGACATTCGAACTTATCATGTAGTCAAACTTTTTTTTTTTTTTTGTATACATGGGTTTCTGACTCGACATTTCGAACCAACTAATCTGTTAACAAAAATACCAAATAACAAAAAAAGAAAGGTTGTTTGACATTCGAGAGAGGTCAAACTGTGTGTCCTTAATCAGTGTAAAAAAGGTGTGACCCATGTGCATATTTGAGATATCTCATAATACGAATACGAGTCGAAAAATGAACCATCACGCCAATGAGAACATCAACTAATAAAATATTAATTATTAGAGTGGCAAGAGAACCTACTTGCTTGCGGAGTAGACCTAACATAAAATAGATGGCCATTTCAGCACATGAAGCAACATTTCCTGTTAGCCCGCTCGGAATCCTAGCAACTTTTATTCCATGGTTTGTAGCAGCAGTTACATCAACACCTTCAACAAAATTCAAACATGATTCATTAAATTAGTAGATATGGTAGAAACTTTTCACTTGAATGGTTCATTGCATAAGCATTAAGCAAACAGATAAAGAACCTTCTATGCCAACACCGTACTGCATTATGACTTTCATTCGAGTTGCACGAGCAATAACATCTGAACTAAGGCGCATGCTCTTTACCACACAGATATCATAGTTACCAATAAGGTCAGGTACACTATTGATTGGAAGAGTATCCACCTATGATAAAGTAGGTACATAGGTTATAAGAGTTGTCAACTTTGAAGCCCAATTTGCCCTCTAAGATTATTCCATCAGTCATAATACCTGGATAGATGGATAAATTTGCAAGTATTCTTTAGTGTAGTTATTTGAAGCTGGAAAGTGACTCCCACAAAAAAGAATACGGGTAGCAGCCTTGCCATATTCACACATAGTACGTTTGTCAATAGCCCCAGATAACCTGCATCACATGATATTAACGTACAGTTGATCTCATAATAATTTACATGTGTGTCATTATAGGTATTTAGATTAAAATGAAACTCAAAATTTAGGGTTGGTTCAAAACAGGCCAAGGGGTTAAATATGAAAAACATATTGAGCTCACTATAATACTCATGCTGATAGTGATTGACTGAGAGTTTTTTTTGTAAATACGGGTCTAAAACTAGTTTGTGAAATGGGTTACTTACCATTCACTTTGCAAATATGGTTCTTTGTACAAGGTGGGCCTTACTGCAGAATATTTAAATATGTTTTTTTAAACCTTGAACTTTTTCCTCTTTCTGCTTTTGACACCAAACTTATAAAACGATTATATAAAAGCCTTTTGCGCCTCTTAATTTTTTATGGTTTTTATTTGGGGACTAAATATATATGGTTTTAAAGTTTAATAAAAAGGTGAGATGAGAGTTTGTCATAAGAATGAAGTATGGAGGATTGTGAAAAATCTTTATAAAAATCTCAATAGTCGCTGGCCAAAATGAGAGCCAAACAAAATCAACCATTTAATTTTTTTTAACGGCGGATTTTATTGAAAACTAGCAAAGGAAAAATGATTACATAGAGTTAATGGTGGCTACGGGATTATTCATCCAACCTATCCAACTAAAATTACAATTAGGATTTCTAGATGAAAGCCACAAAAAAGATTGAGACAAGATTGAATCCCAAATCGTCTCCTTCCTAGGGGGAGAACTAGAAAATCGATAGATTTTGGAAGTTCCAAATGGACATAAGAGTACCCCCAACTCCTTCAAGAAGCAAGCGAACCTTGGAAGAAACCCGCAACCCGCCAAGCCAAACATATCACTCCGCAATATTGCCAATAACCGGGATGTCCAACTCCCACCATTTGGCAAGGAGGGACCACAAATGTTTAGCCAAACCACAATTGAAGAATGAGTGGTTTACCGTTTCTAAATCGTCTAGGCAAGATGGACAAAGGAGAGAGTTAACCTCAATACCCCTCCTATCCAGATTTACTCTAGAAGGGAGCTTATTAAGCTTCAATCTCCAAAGGAAAACATTGACTTTGATTGGGAGAAATCTATTCCAATGAGTAGCTTCGACACCGATATCCAAAAGCTGAGCATCCACCAGCGAACGAATAGATGCCACAGAAAAATCCGCGGTACCTCCCAAAGTCCACTGCCCAGAGAGACTGAAATTCCCAATAGCATTATTAAGCTCTTTAAACTGAGCTGACTCCTCGCCACTTTTAGGATTGCGCCTCAAAACCGAATCCCAATCAAGCAGACCAACACGACTAGCAATAGAAAACCTCTTATGAGTATCTAGATTATATATACGAGGGAACTTTTCCTTAAGCGGCTGAGAACCACACCATAAGTCGTTCCAAAACTGAGAATCAATCCCATTACCAATCTTTCGAGAGCAAAAGGAAAAAAAAGATCAATACCATTTGATTTGAGGTTCCAAAACTGAGGTTATTAAATCAGCCATTTAATTTGTTTCGTGTAGTATTTAGAATGATAATTATATATATGTTAATTGGTTTATGAATAAATGATTTATCAACTGCAAGATGAATTTGAAGCTTCATTCTCAAATTTTGTAGAGCTGGGTCTTTATTACTAGAAATGTTTAGCTAACAACTGCCCACTTTAGGGATGACAAAAGCAACCAAAATCGATGGGGAAAACTGAAACCGAACCGGTTTGGTCGGGGGCGGGTTGGCGGGTTTGGATATTGATGAATTTTTTTAGTCGGGTACAGGTTCGGTGACGGGTTCTGGTAATACCCACCCGATTACACGTACCCGTATTCATATCAATTTACCCAAATCCGCTTTAGTACTATTATAACTAATTAGAGTATATATATATAACTTTTTTCATTATAATTTTTATATAAGAATCTCTATTATCTAACACATTTGGATTTTATACATGAATTATTTGAAAGCATTAAATCGTTTGATACGATATTCGTTTTCTTTAACTTTTTTAAAATTTTAATATATTAGGGTGTTTTGCTTTATTTTGTCAATGTGATTTAATCTCGATACCCGTCATTTGGTTCATAGAATATTTAATTAGGGATAACCGATACCTTTGGGCAAACTCGAAAAACCGATGAATAATATTAACCACTAAAAATCAAAATACTCATTGCTCCTGCTCGTCGTCCCAAAAAGGTTCCCACCGCTCACAGCCAAACATATCCAAGTATGTTTGGAGGTCAATGTTGCACTTTTAAAAAAAGAAAAATGCTAAACATAGCTCTAAAGGCTATATACAACATATTAAGGCATGAACTAAATATTTGTACCTTATTAATAAACCAACTATCATTGCATATAATTACTCGCAACCAGTTTAATGTACAACCACTTTTGCATCTTTTTAATTTTTAAATATAACCCTTTGGGCCACAAATAACAAAACTCTTAAAAGAAAAGATTAAAAATGAAGTGTTCCATTTAGATTAAAAATCAGCATGCATATGATATGAAATAGTGAATAGGGATGCAAGTTAAAACAAATTGAAAAGTTAATGGGTGTAAATGAAAAATATATACTTAAAAACATATTTAAATATGCAAGCAGCCAAAGACTCATATTTGCAAAGTGAATGATAAGTAACCCATTTCTCAAACTAGTTTTCAATTTAGACCCATATTTACAAAAAACTCGAAACGTAAACGTAACCTTGGATTTCAGACTGAAACCCGAACGTAACCTTGGATTTTCCCTTGCATTTAAGGAGAAGGTTGTGTGTTTGCATCGTCCATGGCTTAAAGAGCTGTAAATCGTAAGCAACATAATTGCACACCAATAACAACAATTACATTATTATAAAGAAGCTACCATCAAAATAACCACAATGTTTGATGAATGACTTACCTCTCGATTTTGTTTACTGCAATATGAGTGGATGATTATCTCCTTTTGTTTATGCAATATGAGTGGCCAAGGTTTCATGTGAGCCTAGCCATTTATCATTGCACTGAGTTTACATTGGCTAGTTAGTGATATATGTATAAAACCAGCAGATAGCCATTATGGCAGGGTCCTAAAAATGCACCGACAAAGAATAAAAATTAAAACGTGATGATTGTGAGGTAGTTTCTGATTTTATCGCTCCTGACTTTGTTAGGCCATTATTTATAAATTGAAAATTAAAGGTCTGTAACGTCTTTTCGGTTACTGTCTAGCTAATATATTTTGTTAAGGTCAAAGCTAGCTAACATCTTTCAAATTTCACTCGATCTAGCTAATATGACCTGTTGGTAGTAGGTTACAGGTCACCTTGGCGAAAAAATTTGTGATTAGTCCTCTAGGACTAACGACCGTTAACTAGATGATAACGACCGTTAAAAAAAAAAAAAAAACTTTTAATTTTTTAAAAAAAACGTAAACTTTATAAAAATAAAAATAAAAAATTAATTAATTTTTTAAAAAATTTTAAAAATGTAATTTTTTTTTAAAAACGTAAAATTTTTAAAAAAAAAAAAAAAAATTTTAAAAAAACGTAAAATTTTTTTAAAAAAACGAAAACTTAAAAAAAAAAAAAAAAAAAAAAACGTAAAATTTTTAAATTTTTTTAAATTAAATTTTTTTTTTAAAAAGCGTAAGATTTTTTATAAAAAGCGTAAAAATTAAATTTTTTTTTTTAAAATTTAAAAAAAACGTAAAATTTTTGAAATTTTTAAAAAAAGTAAGATTTTTTTAAAGTTTTTTTTTTTTTTTTTTATCATCATCTAGCTACGGTCGTTGGTCCTAGAGGACTAACTGGCAAATTTTTCCCTAAGGTGACTGGTAACCTACTACCAACAGGTCATATTAGCAAGATCGAGTGAAATTTGAAAGTATGTTAGCTATTTTTAACCCTTAACAAAATATATTAGTAGATGTGTAATTCGAAAAGACGTTACAGATTTTCTTTTCACCCTTATTTATACTACCCTTTATTCCAATAAAGCTTTGCAACAAGGAATCAAATAAGTGTGGCCCTCTAGCTTTTTTTTAGTGGGGCGACACATCTATATTTACATTTTTCCCGAACACTGCTTTAACAAGATTGTACATTTGTACATGATGCATAAAAACTTGTGTTTGAGAAAATATGTAAATATGGTTGTGTATATGGGATATATGAAAATCCCCTCCTTTTTTTATTACTCCATTAATTTACTTAATTAAATCCTATTTCTTTTTAGTGTATGTTTAATTTTTCAAAATTTTATTTTACTGAATCAAATGTGAATGGATCTATGTTTTTGGTAGATAACTTTTCGTTTGTTGCAATAATTTAATTAAACTTCTTTAGTAGTGTTTCTTCCTTATTTTTTTTTCATTTACTTACATATCTATACTACTTATAATAGAGGAATGCACTTCTCTTATATTAATTATTTTAAGATTTCAATATATAGAATTTTAAGCAAATACAATATTGAAAGCATTATTTACAAGTATCTAAAGCACATATAAAACTAAAAACACACTACTCATATATTACAATTAATGCAGTATTAAAAACACCCTTTCATTCAAAAATACATGTGAAAAAACATAATTACAAGTAGTTGAAGCACAAAAAAAACAAAAAAAACACTAACACATACAATTAATACACAATTTAATTCACCCCTTCACCAAAATATACAACTATTTAACCACAATATACAATCTAATTAAATTCCAAAACTTAAATCAATCCAAAATGCTGAAAACAAAATAACGTTTGTTCGTAGAAAATTTAATCGCGATATCTGCATGATCATCATCGTGGTCTTTCTGTCGATAATAAACAATTAAAGACATACAAAACCCATTAAATGTTGACAACACATATTTGTGCGAAAGAATACACGGTCATCTCGAGTGATATTAGAAAAACTAAGAAGAATCCTATTATGAAAACGTTGAGATTAGACCATCAAATTGCATATAAAAGTTCAGCCGGCCGGAAAAGTAATTCTTACAAGGAAGCATAAATAACACGTTGTCTAGTTCTGCATAATGGATTATCCGCAAAACAAGCCGATTGGTTCTCCAGCCTTCTTTTCCCTTACATCAATATGCATCTCATTCTGCAGGATATAAAATTGAGTAGACATAATAAACACCGCAAGAGAAGTTATAGAAAAAAAATAAGACAAATGGAAAACATAAGAATAAACTTGCTGACATTTAAACCCACCCTTTTAAGTCTGGAACTTATCATGTAGTCTAACTTTTTGTTAATAACAATACTAAATAACAAACAAAAAAGGTTGTTTGACATTCGAGAGAGGTCAGACTGCTTTCCGATTGTGTCTAATTGTGCATATTTGAGATATCACATAATACCAATACCAGTTTGGCATGGCTTCATAATTGCATTAACTTCTCTCATCCTTAACCTTTCGGCGCCATCCTTCCTGGACATCCTCTCGAGAAGGTTTGGTTTTCTTAAACGACGGGTGATTAAAGAGAAGCTGCATAAGAAACATCAAAGAAAACTCAAGTTGTTAACACAAAGATGATCTTTAATGACAAGCCGAAATCCGAGACCCTTGAAGACCTATTTCATATGTTTTTATCCCATGAGCCAATTTCTTTAATCAATAGTGGACGAGATTATACTCCTTTGCCTCGTGGCCATTCCATTGATTTCATATTAAGATATTGTGTTGCTTCTTTGTTAACAAAATTTCCATGTATTCACCAATTCTATCACTACAAGCTTTAGAGTAAAGATATACTAGTACATGAAATGGGCCGACTCAATCCCATTTTGAAAACAATTGCCAATTTCCGACCAATAATATAATGACCCTGATAAAAGGACACGTGTTTTGTTAACTTTGAAATAAAGAATATAATCAGAAAATGTTTTTTTTTTTTTTTTTTTCACTGGAAAAACATAGCATGTATGCATTCCAACAATTCATAGTCTTAGCAGGAATAAGGGTATGACTAAGACATTCATATTAATGTGTAAAAACATCATTAGTTTAGATTTATGTGAATATATTAATGAAGGTTTCACCAATTAGCCAATTACAACAACAGGATGCACCAATTAGGTATGCAAAAGGTGTTCCAAGTGTTTTTAATCAACGGTGGAATACGTGTACACATGGTAGACTAACAATTATCAAGAAAAGATTAAGAATTGTAAAAATCAAGTGGTGTACCTCTTTGTAGCGCTGCACATTAGTTAGATGTTCGGGAATAGTCAATTTACCAGAAGCATTCAGAAGGTGGTATAACTTTGGTGCCAAGCTCAAATCAACGGCTGTGATCTCTTTTCCAATAACATAAGTCCCCTTAGATGTTATAACTTACAAATTAGTCATCATTTACATAAAACACTAAGATTGTGTATTCACTCAATAGAACAATCATCTCCTGTTTACTAAGAGAATATATATATGTATATGTATATTAAAAATTGTAGCTAATATATTTTATATATATATA
The DNA here is from genome assembly GCA_022545495.1 of Chrysanthemum lavandulifolium. Classification (NCBI taxonomy): domain Eukaryota; kingdom Viridiplantae; phylum Streptophyta; class Magnoliopsida; order Asterales; family Asteraceae; genus Chrysanthemum; species Chrysanthemum lavandulifolium. The sequence continues at coordinate 197,538,667 of CM040246.1, read as the reverse complement.
TATATATATATATCACAAAAACTTCCACAAATATTTACAAAATGAGGTGTCGTTTCGTGATTGGTGCATTTTTATATACTTTCTCTCTCTTGACTCTAATTAAACCAATCACAAAATGACACCTCATTTTGTAAAAAATTTTTTTTTGTGAAAGTTATTTTGTGGTTTTATCATTCCTCTATATGAGAAATGATATATATATACAGGGAGGCTTTATTTTGAGAACCCTGTTAAATGCGAGAACTGCGAGAACCTCTTATGTACTCCTATTAATGCATATTGTGCAACATATCAATGCAACATAGCATTTTTGAATTATTAAACCTTTTTATTTAATCCAAAAGGGTATAATAGTAAAAGTCATATTTATATTATTTTTCGTTTTTATTATTATTATTTATTTTTTTGCCTTTTTTTTATTATTTTATTTTTTTTTTTGCGTTTTTTTGTTTCTTTTCTGAACATGCATGTTTTAAAACTAATTTAGTGCATGTGTGTTTTTATGAATTAATTTTATCATTTTGGTTTTTGGAATAGTTTTTTGGACATACATGTTTTTAAAATTAAAATGTGCATATGTGTTTTTAGATCATGTAAATTTATAACAACCAAGAACATAATGTTAAACACAAAATCTGATATAGATTAAAATACAATTTTATAATAAGAAGAAATACATGAACATATTCTATCTTTACACTTGTGCACCAATAATTAACGAAACGGACATATATGCACAAAACATATGTGTTTGAAGAACATATATGCACGTTTCAAAAACATACATGCATGCCTTCCAAGAACATATATGTACTTCGAAGATGTGTGTACGCCTTCAAAGAACGTCACGCCTAGAAAAATAATAGCAAGTTTAAATACTTTTAAAATAAAACTCAAGATAACATAACACAAATAGACAAGCTTAAACTAACAAACACAAATAAGAGAACTATTTTTTTATGTATGCAAAACGTATATAATCCAATCACAAAACATATATGTTTTATAATATTAAAAACATACATGTCAATGCTAGAAGGGTGGAAAAGAAAAGCTCACCGTTGAGAAATTTAAAACTTTTATGCGTCTTGAAACTCCAGCAGTAGCAAACATTTCATCATCACGGTCAAACTCAATGCTGTAGTAGAGCACATAATGAAGATTTCAGCATGTTGTTAACCACGGAACCGAGTTTTCATTTGCACGAGACAGCGGAAACAATTCGAGAAGACGAAGAAGATTTCATTTTTAAAAGACAGTAATAATGAAGATTGCATGTTGTTGTAGCAAGCTTAGATACCCATGGCTTCATATATATTCTCAAATGAAAAAAACATTAGAAGCCTTACACCTGCAATCATACCTAGATACAATGTTGGCTGAATGATAGAGTTCACCATGCCTAAGTTCTGCAATCACTCGTGTCGATTTGTATAAAAGATACAATATCGCAATGCTCTCAAAGTCGCTATACAAAATAGAAGTGATAATAGATACCGTATTGTGTAAAGGTAGATAGTACATCGAAAATCCGGCAGTCTGAACTATAACCTTCCACTTGCACAACATCGAATCCCTTTTATCATTATTCACATGGGTTCACCAAATGGCGTCGCTTTTGCGGTAGCATTGTTGTAAGTCATGGAACTGCAGCCAGATATTAGAACAATAGAAAACTAAATCAACGGTTGATATTCCATATAATCAAACTATATATGATTTAAGCAATTTTACCAAGAAAGTTTCATAACCGACACGAGACCGAACACGTTTTTCTTCATATGACAAGACTAGATTGACCCGTATGTTGTGAACTCAATCCACTAGAAGCCTCTTTCGGTTCATAAGCAATCATTTTTAAAACATACATGTTTTAAAACATGTATGTTTAAAACATGTATGTTTTAAAACATATATGTTTGAACATACATGTTTAAAAACATAATGTTCTCAAACATATATGGTTTTCATTAGTTAAATCCGCTAATTAAAACATATATGTTTTAACCTGACATCGTCATCATGACAAGATTTCATATCTAAACACGACGTATGCATATGCATATTTAATTCACCATGATAAAAAAAACATATCTTAATTAATCATAAAACTAGATCAATGCATAACAGCAAAAGCACGTGGGAAAACGTCTTACTAGGCCCGACCAGGATCCAAATCCGAATCCAGACTTGAACCATAACCCTACGTGGGCAATAGAAATGTGTGACCAGGGTCCAATTCTGACTCAAGTGCAGAATCAACGCCTATCGAGCATAATCGTATCATTGAGTACCATAAGTGCTTCCTGGGGTCGATCTTACCATTGTCTAAAAGTCGAGAGACTATTTACTTGGTTCATATACAAAATCCAACGCAAAACTGAAACATGATTATAATGGGACTTGGTGTCATTATTCAAGCATTTGTTTTTGTGCAAATTCAACAATAATGCATGAGTTTTTCATTTTGTCATGCGTATTGATCTTTGTAATTACAATGTTGAATAAAACAAATCATATAAGGATAAGTCATTTACCTTTCTTCATTGCTACCGTGTCTTCCATGGCCAATTGGATTTCTTCATTGCTGTCTCGCTCACGAATCGTCACTGAAGTTGCTGAATCGACAACAACAACTAATGGAACACCAAGTTCATCTTTTCTTCGTGCCCATTGGTTCACCTATAAAATGACAAATTAGACAATTACTAGCAAAGGCGACTTACTAGTGGTCCAAAACAAATGGTTCCATCCAAAATTATACAAGTTCCAAAATTATACTTGTTTGGTGATAGTGTGAATGCAAAAAGGGTAATATTTTATGCGGGTTGGATCATGTTTTTATAACGAGGTGAACCAATGCGTGAAGGATACCTATATTTACATGCTAAAACTCATTACGTAGTAAAAATTATATGAATTCCTAAAAGTTCGTGGTGCTTGTAAAAATCATTTCTTGAACTAAGGTTACACAAAATGGATGTAGCAATAATACATTTACATACGAGATAGTCAATCCTGAATTAATCTCTAAAAGGTCAACGGGTCAAATTAAAAACATTACAATATATAAAACACACCGGAAAGATCTTACAAAACTCGAAACCACCAAAACAACCAAACCTGTAAGATCCGGATACATTCCCTCAGATCCAGTCAAAACCCTGCAAAAAACACCACACATGAAATCGAAAATTGGACACATCCGTATAAAATAAAAACAAACTCAAAAAACCACATGAAGCATAAAACACACCGGAAATTATCAATCGCGTCAAGAGGACTGATCTTCGAAAAAACTAGGGTTTTCATTCGTGATCATGGAGGTTCGGGGTGGTTTTATTTTGAAAAACCAATTTTTAGATCGGTTTAAGATAGGTTATTTTTTGGTTGATTTTTATTCCGGTGAGGCTTAGTTATCCCGGTTTTTGTTAAATCTTCATGGAAAGATGTAAAAATCTTTGATGGCGGCTGAAAAAAATAATCAGGGTTTGTGTTGTGAGTTGAAGATATGTGTGAGAAAAAAAGAATTAGTCTGTGGAGCAATTTTTGAGAAGATTGTGTTAATGTTAAATACCCATAATGTCCCTACGAATTAATTTTATTAATTTAAAACAAAATTGGTTTACTAAATTATGATTGGTCAAGGAGGGTTCTCGCAGTTCTCGCACTTAACAGAGTTCTCAAAATAAAGATACACTATATATACATACATATATATATATGTAGTGTAACTTTCTTTTCAGAACTCATATAAATGTGAGAACTTTCAGAACTCCCCTAAACCAATCAAATTCTAGGAAATTATTTTATGTTTAATCTATTATATGTAATTTTAATAAAATGATCTCTTATACAAACATAAATCTACAACGAATTCATTGAAAGTCTTTGTATTTCAATCAAGAAAATAAGACCATGAACAATACTTGAGAGAATTTTACTATGTTTATAAAATCCACTTGTACACAAATCTACAATGAATTCAATGAAAGTCTTTGTATTTTGATCTATTAAAATAGACCACGAACAATATTTTGAGAAAATTTTACTATTATTGAATGGTGTATAAGAGTTCTGTCGGTGCTCACACTTATATGAGTTCCAAAAATTCCAAAAAATTCCACAAGATCGGGTATGTTGGTGCATAAACTTTTGTGAAAACATTTTTAGAATTTTGAGTTTTAATCGTTTTTAATGCACAAAAAGCAATTTTGATCAATAAAAATTTTGATGCACAAAATTTATAACTTGTTTTAGTTAGATCTTAATGTTATTTTGATGAAAAAAATCAAAAGAGTTGGGTGCAAAACCAATTTTGATGAAAAAAAAAGCGATTTAATCTTGACGTATTTTTCATAATTTTTTTAGGAAAAAATATCCACTTTTAGAAAAAGTTTTTCACAACTTTTCCTTCACCATCATACACGATCTTGTGGAATTTTTGTGAATTTTTGAGATTTTTTTTTTTTTTTTTTTTTTTTTTCGGATATTTGATCTTTACCCTATATATATGGGATAAAAATCAAATAAAAGACAAATATCCGTAAAAGATAAAAATTTTTTTTCAAAAAGTTCATAAAATTCCCCAAAAATTCACAATATCGGTATGATGGTGCATGAAAAGTTGTAAAAACTTTTTCTAAAAGTGGATATTTTTAGAAAAAAATTATGAAAAATACGTTCTTGCGTTCATCGTTTTTGCATTAAAATTGGTTTTGCACCCAACTTCTTTGACTTTTGCATCAAAATAACATTACGCATCTAACTAAAACAAGTTGAAAATTTTGCATCAAAATTTTTTATGATCAAAATTTGTTTTTGTGCATTAAAAAACGATCAAACTCAAAATTATAAAAAAATTTCACAAAAGTTTTATGCACCAACATACCCGGTCTTCTTGTGAAATTTTTGAATTTTTGAAGAATTTTAAAAATAAAAATCTTTTATTCTTTTTACGGATATTTGTCTTTTTATTTTAACTTTACCCTATATATATATGTATATATATATATATATAGGAAGGGTTCTTTCGGAACCATAAAAAGGTCGAAAGCTGCGAAACCATCAACCAATCGATTTTTTGGATATTAACTTTTATTATTTAATTCAAAAGGGTATAATAGTAAAAGTACATTTTATTTTCTTTTGAATTTTCATTTAATAAAACCGTCTTTTTCCCTATATTTTAGGATTTTTTTTTTTTTTTTTTTTAAGAATTATTTCTTTCTCGCATGCATTATTAGTAAGGTGCACATGTGTTTTTTTAAATAATGTAAATTCACGTGTGTTTGTAGTGTTCTATTTACGTGTATTTAGTAAGGTGCATATGTGTTTTTAGATAATGTAAATTTACATGTGTTTGTAGTGCATGGTATGGCAAACAAAGGTATTTAACATGTATTGTATACAATTTAAAGCAAAACATTAAATACAAATTTAAAATCATGTGATATACATTCAAATTTCTAAAAGCAAAACATATGTTGCAGATATGCACATGTATTTTGTAATCACCATATGTGCACTCTTCATATTGGTAATCACCATCATCTTTATCAAACATGCTCAAAACACATGTGCACTTGTGTCCTACGTATTCAAGTTCGTCCATGTGCGTGTATTTCATGTATGCGCTTGTTTCTTTATATCTTTATCATAATAAATCTCTCATCATACTAGCTAAAACACATGTGCACTCTAGTGTTAGTCATCGTCTTCATCTTTACCAAACTTGTTCAAGGCCTAGAACTTAAAATCCATTCAGAAAATTTATTATCCTTGTAAATACCGCAAACATCTTATGAGAAAACACTGTAATCAATTATAAACATAAAAATATAACACAAAACCGTCATGAAATCTAACAATAAGCAATAATATGATTCAAAGTTATCTAAGAGATTGTTGTATTATATTATTTGTGTGAGTTATGTATGACATGAGAACATGTATTTTCAACCATTGTGCACATGTATTTTCATTGAATTTATCTGAGACCATAAAACAAATATGCATCCCGCCTAAAACACATATGCACATCCCTTAAAACACATACAAATAATTATAACACATATGCACACTTACTTTTAATTGGTAAAAAGTATTCAAATCGAATCTATAATCATCTAGAACCATAGTTTAAAATAGTCAAGAAATGAATTGGGCATGTTACAGGCGTGTTTCGTGCTTGTGCCTTGTTCTTATAAACAAACACAATGATAGTAATAAAGTAAATGAAACAAGCAATATACCGAACAAACCTTTTTAGTCGATTTTATAGTCGCATAGAGTATTGAACAAAGAGCAACGAGGCACGAAAACCCACACTTCCAAGTACTAAAAATATGCCATAAGAGACACAGCCATATAGTCGAAGAAGAATGAGGTCTGCAAGAGACCGGTCATATTGACATCCAAAATAATAATAGATGCAATAACCATATATATACAAACCAAGAGAGCCACCACGAAAAACGACACATATCAAATAAACAACTCTTGTTATCCATGTATAATTATACTTCTTGACAAGAGGTATTAAATACAATAATCACACAAACTAATTAACGACCTCCACCACCATTGATGATCTTGACAAAGAAGTCGAAGTATGTCAATGCTCTTGACACCAAAGCCGTTATGATTAAAGCGGATGAAGACTACTAATGAGAATACTATATAGTGTGTAAACCCGATGGTCCCATACTGATTTAAATATGTAGTACATCCGAACATAAATGACACTAAAAGGCAAAATTCTGCCAAAGCCATTTGAGGAGAAGACCCACACCAGCGTAATCGAGGAACCTCTTTAGGACATTTGCTAGTTACGCAAGGAGCTTGGAAATTAGAGCGTTGTTCTTCCCAACAAAGCCTCCTAAAAGCGACAGCGGTGATGCAAAGAATATCCATACAAGAGATAATATGACTATTGCTTCTAGCGGAACTGCGATGGTTGCTCTGTTGTATACGACAATAGTATTTAGGAAACCAAATGTAAGAAAGAGAGGCCCAATATATAATCCTCCTGTCGGCAATAGGTTCTTCATCCGTTAAGCAAATAACTTGTCATGATTAGTTTCAAGCTCACGATGAGAACATGTATTTTCAACCATTGTGCACATGTATTTTCATTGAATTTATACAGACCATAAAACAAATATGCATCCCGCCTAAAAACACATATGCACATCCCTTAAAACACATACAAATAATTATAACACATATGCACACTTACTTTTAATTGGTAAAAAAGTATTCAAATCGAATCTATAAGCATCTATAACCATATTTTTTCAGTTTGAAACAAAACAAAAAAAACTGAACAAAAGTAATTAAAAACAGATACAGATCCGAAGCCAAAATAAATTAATATCGAAAGTAAAAAAAAAATCAGATAGAAAGTAAAAAAATATCAAATTGACTCTAAACCCATATCCGTACCATCTGTCATCTTTATGATAATTGTAGCAAACTTTATGCTAGTGGAGTTTATTGTTAGGCCTCAAACACTAAAAAGGCCAATATACTCCTTGAACTAATATAATCTTTTTGGATTAAAAATCTCAGTTTAATCATACAAACTTCTTGTTTTTTTTCCAGAAATCACAAAAGTGATCTAACTCAATCGAACAACAACTCTATATCTAATTGAATAATATAAACAACAAATTTAATAAATGTTACAATAACAGTGTAATAATGGAGATTAACCTGGTATATTTGAATTAGAGGCGAAGAAGGCGATGGTGATGGCGTAACGGCGAAGATGGTGATGGTGCGATGGTGCGATGTGCTGGATCTGATTCGAAAAAATTAGGGATAACATCATCTTCAGGTTTTTTGTTCGTCATTTGTGGATTGAAAAATCTCAGGAGGGGATGTTAAGGGTGGCGGCTAACATTTAGGTTAATGAGAGGAGGTAGTTACTAGGTTAAAATGGAAGAGATGCAGGAATTTAAGAATAAAAAGAACTATGCAGTTATTTAGAGTAATACAAGATTACATAAATGCCCTTCCATCATTTATAAAATGTAACTTGATATTTAAATTTATTACAATTATGCCACTTAATGTTTTTAGCCATTGATCAAAAATGAATGGATCGGATCGGTTCTCAGCGTTCTCGACCTTTTCTTGGTTAACGAATAACCCTATATATATATATATATATATATATATATATATATATATATATATATATATATATATATATATATATATATATATATATATATATATATATATATATATATATATATATATATATATATATAGTAGGATCCAGTGAGAGTAGTTAAAATAAGAAGTGGTGAGAAGTGACCAAACCCACGCATTTGAGATGCAACGACTTCATTTGATACATTTCTATTCATGTAGATGCAACATCTTGAGTTTCGAAAGTTAATTTGATGTATAGATGGTGCAAATTGATTTTCATGATTTCGACACGTGCATAGGAACAAAAAATAAGAGAAATCATGAAATGCATCTAATATACGTATATGCATTTGATTAAAAGCTAGAAAACACACTATGGCGTTATAATGCATCTAAGATTATAGGGATGCATCTAATTTAGGTCGGTGCATCTCGGTTTGAGGTTATAGTTGTTCTTATTCCTTCTTATTTTAAGTAATCTTCTTTGATCCTAACTATATATATATATATATATATATATATATATATATATATATATATATATATATATATATATATATATATATATATATATATATATATATATATATATATATATATATATATATATATATATATATATATATATATATATATATGAAAAGATCAAATAAAAGACAAATATCCGTAAAAGATATATATATGTATGTATATACGGTATCGAATAAAACATACATGTTGTAAGAGAGTATCAATTCATCCAACTCACGCGATGAAACTTGCTCACTATCATCATTCTTGTCCTTTCTCTTTAAAAATGCCGCAGCTTTGGGAGAATCTTTAACCCCTACAATTTCATGTGACAACGAGAAAATGAAGAGGTCGTGAAATGGATTCACCGATGGTGATTATTCAACAAAACTTGTAACCTTTGTTGTTGATTATGATAATCATGACCCGATAACTTATAAATGCATTAGTAAGCCAACATGACCCAAGTAAAAAGAAAAAAAGGGCAAGGACTCACGTACATGTAAGCAACAACCAAATTGCGAGAAAATTTAAGAATATAATATTGCATACGTTCCAAAATAAACAAGCAATGGCTTTGATACAACATCTTTGACCTTTTGATTGCAAAAAGCTATCTTTTGAAATGCCAATAATTATATTTGTAATTTTTCTTACTTGCATGTTATTTCAATGACTCATTCTATATATACTGACGATTTTCAAGAGTAATAGTTTCTTAGAGGGTTCTTAGTGGGCGTTTGGGCGTCATGTGATATGGAATAATTAAAAAGACAATCGCTATATCGAAATGGTATTTGAATAAACAAAAGACAACTATAAGTTTTATTCCAAGGAAATTATTTGACCCATAAGCGAAGATTTTAATTTGAATACACCTAAGCTAAGTCTAGTGCAACTTAAAAGATAATCATCCTTGACTTCTAAACATTAATTAGTATTCACTTTGGTGTGATGCCAAAATTTGACTTCAAATGCACATTTGGAATTTGCTTATTAAAACTACTTCTGTGTTTTTAAAGCAATGTTTTGGGTGTTCGGGATTGCTAATCTAAAGCGTGTTTACGCAATCAAAAAGAAATTGCTTACTAAAAGCGACTTATTGCTACGGTTTCAATAAACAATCTCAAACACCCGTTATTGCAAACTCTATCGCTATAATACAAAGGGTCTTTGCATATGGCTATATTACTAACGGTAGCTTATAAAAACGTTTGGTAACATAGTTGTTGTATATGCGTGTATGATTACGTATATGGTACATATAAAGGCACACTGAAAAGGGTGAATATAACATACACAAAAGGCAAAATGAGGTGGATTCTCAAGAGGCGTTCGGATACATCTCTTCAATCATCCCACAATAACATCGAAATTGAAACATTTGTTCCATCACTAAACCTAATCATAAGGCGTTATCCATCGGATTCTTTTTTAAAAGCCTATAAAAACACAAGCAAACACTCAACCATCAAAAGCACAAATAAAAACCAATCCTTTATACTAAAAACTCAAAATTTATAAATAAGATTATCACCATTTAGGCTTTTTGTGCATAAATTGGATATTGTAGGGAACCTTCTTTTCCTCAAGAGTTAAAAGTACCCTTTGACAAAATGGACCTAAAAAAAAAATGTTAAAAGATTGATGAATCTTGATAAAAATAAAAATTTTAAGAAATGTGTGAAAAATTACAGTCTGTTTTAAGATCATCGGCATCACTAGGAGGAAAATCGGGATCACTAGGAGGAGGTTTCACATATATTACAATTGGCATGTTCTTATCGTCTTTGCAGAGCCTTTTTCTTATGGTCTTTGCAGAATGTGCTGAAGCGGTTCCTCCTCCAAAAGCGAGGATGAGGATTTTAGACGACAAAAAGTTTACAAGATGTATGATATGTTGGATCATTAAACTTGATCTAATGCGAGCCCATATAGAAGATATACTTCTAGAAAGTCGTAGAATGGTATTGAAGCTTCTAGAAAGTCGTAGAATGGTATTGAAGCTTCTAGAAAGTCTTAGAATGGTATCTATAGAAGTGTTTAGAAGGTTGTAGTAGATGATATCTACTAGAAGTATCTAGCTAGTTGTGGTAGAATATTTAGTAGAAAATCTAGATATGCATGGAAAATATCTCGATCTAGAATGTTCCATGGACTTGTATAAATAGGTGTTAGTGTAATGCATATGGAATGAAGCAAATCAAGCAAAGCAAGCAATCAATAATATTCCATACCTTTCACAGTATTCCTCTCTTCCTAAATTTCACTTACAACCTCTTCATCAAATATAAGCCTAAAGGCCTTGAGTTTCTAACAAATTGGTATCGAGCTAGAAGATCACGATGTCGAAGCATGATGAACTTGTTCCAATATCCTCGTCTTACCAAAGACAACTATGGTAGTTGGTGCATTCGAATGAAGCGTTACTCGGTTCACATGATGTATGGGAGATTGTAGAAAGGTGTTGAGAAAGTAGATGTGAAAGTTCCATGAATGCCGCCATAGGGTGGGTTGCAAAAGCGAGAAAGAAGGATCAAAGTGCTCTTACACTCATCTATCAATGTCTTGATGATGCGATGTTTGAGAAAGTTACAACGCACTACTTCCAGGAGCGTGGGAGATCCTTCAAAATGCTTTCAAAGGAATCGACAAGGTGAAAAGGTCGTCTTCAAACTCTTAGAGGAGAGTTGAAAAACTCCAAATGGAGGAATCAGAAACCATTTCGGATTATTTCACTCGTGTCTTGACCATTTCAAATGAAATGAAGAGAAATGGTGAAAGCTTGAGTGACACAAGGGTGATAGAAAAGATTCTTCGCTCTTTGCCCCAAGCTTTGATTACATTGTCATGGCCATAGAGGTCAAAGACATAGACTCGATGACCATTGATCAACTCATGGGATCTTTACAAGCCCGTGAAGAAGTTGAAGAAAGAAGAGGAAAGAACCCTTGGAGCAAGCTTTATACTCAAGGTCTCTTTCAAAGAAAGAAAAGAACTTTCTACATGGAAAGGAGCAGGGGCGAGGACACGGTATTTTTCGGTCGTGGTGGTTTCAAGGCCGAGACGAGGAAGAGGAAGAGAAGATGTCAACAAAGAAGATGAAAACCAATGGTTTCATATCGAAGAGGTCGTGGGAGAAGCTTTCAATCTCAAAGAGGTAAGCCCCAAATACAATGTTACAAGCTGTAGTAATATGGTCATTATGCCAATGGGTGTACTAGCTCAAGACAAGTGGAAGAAAAAGCTAATCTTGTGGAGGTGAAGGCGGAGATGAGCTTACCTTGCTAATGGCAAGACATGACAAGCAAGAAGAGATGATAGAGCCATGGCATATAGATTCCGCTGCAAGTAACCATATGACGGGTGAAGAAGACTTGTTCGTGGAGATGGAAGAAAGTAAAGGTAGCGTCGCCTTTGGAGACGAATCAAAGCACCGATTGAAAGGAAAAGGTAAGATACTTATCCGAGCTAAAGATGGCGGTCGCCAATATATTTGGACGTATACAATGTGCCCAATCTTAAAGTAATATTTTAAGCGTGGGACAACTTTTAGAGAAAAATTACGATATTCATTTCAAGGATCGTAGTGCTACAATAAGGAATCCCGAAGGAAAGCTCATAGCAAAGTACTATGACCAAAAACCGAATGTTCCTTCTAAGCATTCAACATGATGAAGCTAAGTGCTTAAGAGTTGTTTGAAGGATCATTAGTGGCTTTGGCACATGAGATCTGGCACTTAAACTTTGGTGACTTAAAGTTATTATCCTCGAAGGGAATGGTGAAAGGGTTAGATCAAATTGATCATCCCGATCAAGCGTGTGAAGGATGCCTTCTTGGGAAGCATGCTAGGAGTTCGTTCGAAAGAGCGACATCAAGAGCTAAGGCCATTACATCTAATTCACATGGTTGTGTGGTCCATTACTCCACCCTCTTATAGTAAGAATCTCTACTTTATGCTCTTTATTGATGATTTTCAAGAAAAACTTGGGTATATTTTCTAAAGAAAATCCCAAGCTTTTGAAACTTTTAAAACATTTAAAACTATGGTTGAAAAGAAAGGTTTAAAATTAAATCAATGAGATCCGATAGAGGTGGAGAATTTTATCAAAAGAATTTAACAAATTTTGTGAGGATAATGGGATCCGGAGATTTCTAACGGCTCCTTACTCCCACAACAAAATGGAGTGGTGGAGAAAAGAATAGAACCATTCTCAATATGGTCCGAAGCATGTTGAAAGTAAGAAGATGCCAAAGGAGTTTTGGGCCGAGGCGGTTGATTGTCTGATATATCTATTGAACCGGTGTCCGTCGAAGAGTTTAGATAACAAGACTCCACAGAAGCATGGAATGGGATGAAGCCTACCGTCTCTCACTAAGGGTATTGGGAAGCATAGCATATGTCCGTTCCCGCAAAAGGCGATTGAAGCTTGATGATAGAAGTGAGAAGCATGTGTTTGTTGGGTGCGACAAGCATTCGAAAGGTTATAAGCTCATAATCCAATCACAAGGAAGGTGGTAGTAAGTAGAGCGTGGTTTCGATGAAGAAGAGACATGGGATTGGAGCATCAAGGAAAATGAAAGGTATGATTTTCTTCCTATGGTGATGAAGAAGAGACGGGTGAATCAAGTGAAGAAGTCCAACAACCTCAAAGTCGACTCGACCCAGAATCACCTTCAAGTTCAAGTGATGGAGAGCCGAAGACAAGAAGTTTGCGGGAGCTCTCTGAGGTAATGCGACGAGATACCCACTTACTTGTTTATCTGTTGATTGTGAACCTTTAGTTTTGAGGAAGCAATGAAAAGCAAGAAATGGAGACAAGCCATGGATGAGGAGATAAAGTCAATAGTGAAGAATGATACGTGGGAGTTGGCGACCCTTAGAAAGGCCAAAAGGCTATTGGAGTCAAGTGGTATACAAGACCAAGAAAAAGCAAAAGCGAGTGGAAAAGTACAAGGCAAGACTTGTGGCAAGGTTACAAGCGAAGTATGGTATCGACTACGAAGAGTATTTGCTCCTGTTGCTCGCTTAGAAACTATTAGAATGATTATTGCTATTCTTTGCTCAATATAGGTGGAAAATCCACCAAATGGATGTAAAGTGCATTTCTGAATGGACTTCTTGAAGAAGAAGTTTTGTGGAGCAACGAGAGGATATGTTGCCAAAGGGCAAGAAGGTAAAGTGCTAAGGTTGAAGAAAGCCTTATATGGTCTAAGCGGCACCACGTGCTTGGAATACTAGAATTGACAAGTATTTCCAAGAACATGGTTTTACTAAATGCCTAAGTGAATATGCACTTCGTGAAATTTGCAAATCGAAGTATCTTGCTTCGTGCCTTGCGTGGATGATTTGATCTTTACAGAAACTCTCGAGTATGATTGATGAGCTCGAAATTCAATGACGAAAAGTTCGAGATAGCGGACATAGGACTTATGTCTTATTATCTTAGTATTGAGGTGAAGCGAGACGGATGATGGAATTTTCATAAGTCGAAGGATATGCCAGGATATATTAAAGAAGTTTGGCATGGATAAGTGCAATCCGGTTGGCACCCCATAGAACATAAGGCAAAGCCTTACAGCATGATGGAGGAGAAGCGGTAGACTCGACTCAATTCAAGAGTCTCGTTGGAAGTGCGCTATTGACATGTACAAGACGACATACTCTTTGCGGTTGGTTTAATTAGTCGTTTCATGGAAGAGCCTCGACAAAGCATTTGGAGATTGCAAAGAGGATCCTCCGTTATATCAAAGGTGCAGTAGACTACGGAATGTTTTATTCAACAAGTGAAGACTTAAATTGGTTGGATATAGCGGCGATGTTGAAATTTGGAGACAAAGGCGATGGAAGAAATCAATGATTCATATTCTTCCTAGGTAACAATGCTTTACATGGTCTTCAAAGAAGCAACCTATTGTTACTTTGTCTAGTTGTGAGCGGAGTCGTGTTGCAACATCATGTGTATGTCATGATTTGGCTTAGAAGTATGCTAAAGGAGCTACATGGAACAAGAAGATGCTGCTGAGATCTATGTGGATAACAAGTCGGCCATTGACTTAGCTAAAATCCGATTATACCATGATCGAGTAAGCATATCAACACTCGTTATCACTTTATTCGAGGTGCATTGCAAGGAAAGATGTCAAGTGATACATACGAGGTCCGAAAACCAAGTTGCGGATATCCTCACCAAGCGATCAACGAAAGATTTTCAAGACAACGAATGATGCTTGGAGTCGGTAAATCAAGTTTAAAGGGGTGTTGGATCATTAAACTTGATCTAATGCGAGCCCATATAGAAGATATACTTCTAGAAAGTCGTAGAATGGTATTGAAGCTTCTAGAAAGTCGTAGAATGGTATTGAAGCTTCTAGAAAGTCTTAGAATGGTATCTATAGAAGTGTTTAGAAGGTTGTAGTAGATGATATCTACTAGAAGTATCTAGCTAGTTGTGGTAGAATATTTAGTAGAAAAATCTAGATATGCATGGAAAATATCTCGATCTAGAATGTTCCATGGACTTGTATAAATAGGTGTTAGTGTAATGCATATGGAATGAAGCAAATCAAGCAAAGCTTAAGCAATCAATAATATTCCATACCTTTCACAAGTATTCCTCTCTTCCTAAATTTCACTTACAACCTCTTCATCAAATATAAGCCTAAAAGGCCTTCGAGTTTCTAACATGATAAGCCAATATCTAAAGAAAAAAGGCTGTAGAGTCCAATTAAGAAAACAGATAGATTATAAGTAAACCTGGATAGGGCCTCAAGGACAGAAGATTCAGGTGGAACGTGGCAAATGTTGCAGTTGCCATCAATATTTACAAAATTAATCAAGGTGTCGAAAATTGCCTCTTATCCATGTACTGGGTCACCAAAGCAGATGACATCACAAGCTGCATTAATATCCTTGAGCACTGTTCCTATAGTCTCTGCCTTATCAATGTCTCATGTAAATCTTGAAAGCCACGGAGATATAAAATTATGATAGAAAAGTTGCATTAGTAAATTAATATAAGCATACATACCTTCCAACAAAATAGACAATCCTTCTTTTCATATCTGGGCCTACGCTCTCAAAAAAACGTTCATAAGCAACTCCGAGTGCAGTTAATAACTGTAACTCTTGGCCAATATGTCCATCTGAGTAACAACAATAAACATGATCATTATAAATACAAGTAAATATAGCCACTTAATAAAATGAAGAAGCTAACCATGAATGATATTCATGATCATAGGAAAATCTCTGGTAGGGCGGACGAGGATCTGAGAACAATATAAAGTATACATAGTCGATCCACATGCACCGATGATTGTCCTCGGATGAGACTGTAAAATAATAATAATAATAATAATAATAAATAACAAAAACAAAAAGAAACCGTGCTAAAATTAAATCTTAGAATTAAAAGAACCTTAATTTTTTCGTCACAATAGAATTACTGGCCGCTACTTGGTCCTTAAACATAGCTGATTGGGAGTTTTCCATCCATCTAGTGGTGTCCAGACAGATCATTATAGCCTGCATGCAGTTGAACAAAATTAGTTTAGAAAATTATTAATTAAATACTACAAGATATATATATATATATATCGATCATGCAACAAGATACCTCGGCCTTGGCCATTTTAGGGTTTTCTTTTTCTACCATTCGTAAAAATATATATACTGTATAATATATTACACATAAGCCCTTGCAAAAATATTTCAATTCTTATATATACCTAATTTTTTTAGGGGGAATTGCGTATATATATCCTCGCAAACACTCATAATTGTGTATATATCCCATAAGTGCGTATATATCATTCAATTACAGTCATAAACATTTCATTGAAAAACATTATCTTCTCCAATATTGTTGTTGTTGTTCATTTTCAACTATTACTGAAACATGAGTTAGTATTTTGTTTTAATGAAGTGATGAAATTAAGGAATATGTTTGCTTGTGTTCTTAAATAAACTTTGGTGGAAACTATAATGTTTTCAATGACTCTTCATAGTCGCTTTTAATTGGTTATATAATGTGAATTATTTATGACTACATGGTATTTGCCTTTAAAGAACAAAATTAAGGTAAAATCCATTGTCTTATTGAGTGCTCATGTGCATGATCATCACAGACAATATATACAATCTAAGCACAGATAAACTCATATATTCATAAAGTGCCCCATATATGACGAGTTACGTATGGTACATTTTAGTAACTATTATCTTAGGTTTACACCAAATAATGAATCCTTTTCTTTGTTGTTGTTGTTGAAAGTAGCAAGTGATGGACGAGATGGCCAAGTGATGGACGACATGCTACTAAACTCTCTAACATTAAAGCTAGGAATGTTGTCGCTTGTTTTGTAGTCACCACCTACTATATACACCAACTAAACGTGAATAACAACTCCTCCAGTTGTAATGTATCGATAATCTTTTTTGTAAGGAGGTCTTACTAAAAGGAGATGGTTTAGAGGGTTTCTTTTATTTTACAAGAAGTCATCTTTTATCATACATAATCCAGCCACACGAGAATGAAACGAAAATCTGACTGAACTTACGGTCTTTCCATGTAATGTATCGCCGATTGGTTCTCCAACCTTCTTTTCCCTTACAGCAATATGCATCTGAATCTGATTCTGCAGTATATAAAATTGAGTAGACATAATAAACAACAGTAAGAGAAGTTATAGAAAAAAATTAAGACAAATGGAAAACATAGCAGATTAATAAACTTGCCGACATTTAAACCCACCCTCCAAGCCTTGAACTTATCATGTAGTCTAACTTTTTGTTAATAAAAATACTAAATAACCAACAAAAAAGGTTGTTTGACATTCGAGAGAGGTCAAACTTCTTTCCGGTTGTGTCTAATTCAAATATCATTAATCCATGTGTGTCCTTGATTAGTGTAAAAAAGGTGTGACCGCCGACCCGTATGCATATTTGAGATATCACATAATACGAATACCTGTTGAAAAATGAACCATCACGCCAATGAGAACATCAACTAATAAAATATTAATTATTAGAGTGGCAAGAGAACCTACTTGCTTGCGGACTAGACCGGCCTAACATGAAATAGATGGCCATTTCAGCACATGAAGCAGCATTTCCTGTTAGCCCGCTAGGAATCCTGGCAACTTTTATTCCATGGGTTGTAGCAGAAGTTACATCAACACCTTCATTAATATTTTAAACATGATTCGTTAAAGTAGTAGATATGGTTGAAATTCTTTAATGGCCAAACAAGGTCAGCTAATTCAGTTGAAAGGTTCATTGCATAAGCATTAAGCAAACAGATAAAGAACCATCTAAGCCAACACCGTACTGCATTATGACTTTCATTCTAGTTGCACGAGCAATAACATCTGAACTAAGGCTCATGCTCTTTACCACACAGATATCATAGTTACCAATAAGATCAGGTACACTATCGATTGGAAGAGTATCCACCTAAGATAAAGTATGTACATAGGTTATAAGAGTTATCAACTTTGAAGCCCAATTTGCCCTCGATGATTATTCCATCAGTCATAATACCTGTATAGATGGATAAATTTGCAAGTATTCTTTATTTGAAGCTGGAAAGTGAGTCCACAAAAAGAATACGGGTGTCAGCCTGCCATCCTCACATAAATCGTTTGTCAATAGCCCCAAATAACCTGCATCACATGATATTAACAGTTGATCTCATAATAATTTACATGTGTGTCATTGACATATAGTGGTTGATTTAAATTAAAATGACACTCAAAATTTAGGGTTGGTTCAAAACCAGCCAACGGGTTAAATATGAAAAACATATTGAGCTCACTGTAATACTCATGCTGATAGTGATTGACTGATTTCAGACAGAAACCCAAACGTAACCTTGGATTTGCCCTTGGATGTATACGAAGTAGTTAACAAGGGATAAACTTAATAAAAAAAATGCTAAAAAGATATCGTAAATGCACCATCATAGAGAAGTTATAACCTTGGACATGTAAAAAAATACAGAGGTGGCATGAAAAAGGAGTACTAATTCAGAATATATAGTCAAAGAAGTAGGTGTCTGCAAATCTGATACACCTAGTCCTCCAAAACAATTATGGTTTTAAGTAATACAACGAGACCAAATAGAGTTTAGAAAAAGAAGTTCAAAAAAGAACTTGTTTATTTAAATTTCTCAATATTCGAGCCTTTCAGACATAGCATGTTGATTGTTCATTTACTTCAACTGGGTCATAAAGGGTGAACATTGGCTGCTGATCTTAAGGTAGGGAACACCTCAAATGACATTGATAAGGACGTCAATCCCATGATAAAAATGGCCTGAATGAAATGATGATTAGCTTCAGTATACTTGTTTAATTTAGATTTTCCTGTAAGCTGAAACGTAAATTCTAGGCTATAAGACCCCATTACATAACCAAACCACAATCCCTCCATGTGTATAAATTCACATAAAGCACGTATAGAACGTCCAACAGCATAGATTTCAGTTCATTATATCTAGAGGAGGCAATTTTAGACCCATTAGTTATTTATGGGTCAAGTTGGCTAATATTTAGGAAGTGATGGATTTTGTTTTGGATGGGTCTAAATGGGTGTTTGATGTAACCTCCAATTGTATAACAACGAGTATGGCGACCAACCGCCGCGTTCTTGTGAAACCTTTTACATTTTATCACGGTAATTTATGTAGAAAAAACCGTTAGTTTTGTAGTAATTTTTTTTTTTTTTTTTTTTTTTTTTTTTTTATTTTTCTAGAAGTGTTTTCTTAGTTAATGTATTGTAAGTCAATTTCAAATTATTCACTTGTTAATGTAAGTATGTATTTTTGTTTTGTTTTTTTCCATGTATATTTATAAAAGCGGAATTAAGTAATTTTATTTATTTATTTTTTGTTTTCTTAATTTTTTAGAACTAATGATTATTGGGCTTGTGTACCATTTTTTTTTTGGCCTTTTTGTTAGGCCCATTAACCGAATAGACATTTCATTAGGGTTTCAAATTTGAGGATAAACATTTCATTTCGTTTGGCGAAATTAGGTTTCACATTGGCACCGATGCCTCCCAAATTTCCCTGGTGTTTACAAATTTCGAATCAAATTGGTGATAGGCGAGTTGAAAGGGTTCTAGAGGCTGTGTTTTGTCGTGAAAAGAATGCTTATACGTGTGATGAGAGGACTACAATCGAAGGATTGAGGCCGAAAGTTAGGATTGAATATAGGCATGGGATTTATAAGGAGTTGAAGAAACTTGGGATTGATTACATTTTGATGAGTTTTGTCGAATTGAAAATTGCGGAGAAGATGGATTTTGAAGAAATGGGGTGGTTAATTAGGAGAAGCTATCTTTGCTTCTTTACGTCTTCTTGACAAACAAAGGATGGTGAAGAAACTAAGGAGGTTTAGTAAGGTTGGTTGTTTCTATGTTTTCTATGGTTAAAGATTATGATGTTTAGTAGTCTTTTGTATCTGGCGATGGGTTATGTGTTAGGATTGGAGTAGTTTTATGTAGTATATGTATCTTTTGTGCTTTGAATGTATCGACATTCCAGGTGTAGTAGGATTTGTATCTTGCTTATGTTAATATTAATAAAGCGATATTTTCTATGTCTTATGTAAATTCTTTGTTATGTTTATTTGGCTATTTTCGTTTATACAAAAAAGAAAAAAAAAAGATGGTGTCTCGTAAGCGTTGAAGAATTAAAAGAAGTGCAAATGATGGTATGGTTACAAAGATAACGAAATTGTGCAATGGTTTATGACTAAAAATTCAAAATTTCTTGATCTTATTGATTAAGAGCAATGTATTAGCCATTTTGATGTGTGACGCAGTTGGGTTACAATGTTTGGTGGCTTCGGGCTAGGAATGGTGAGATTATTGCCATTCCGATTCCTCCATCTGCAATCTGAGATGCAATTTTCAACAACTTTTGCGACTTCACATTCTATCTATATTAAATTCAACTCTTATAATAATAAGTGCACAAATTTTTCTATAACTTATAGTCATTGTGTGAATGATACTGGTGACACGCTTAGCCGAAGCTTATGAATGGCCATGCAAGGCCTGCTAGAGTTGTAGTATGTGAAGGTGTTTTGTGACACGCCACAAATACTTAAAAAATAGTTTGCATCCTAGTAATTATTAAATACATACCCGTGGTTCTTGATGATTGCATTATGTGAGCTTCTTTTGCAGCCGATAGCTCAAACAGAAACAATAATAAACACCTGTTATGATCCAATTTAGGT
The DNA here is from genome assembly GCA_022545495.1 of Chrysanthemum lavandulifolium. Lineage (NCBI taxonomy): Eukaryota > Viridiplantae > Streptophyta > Magnoliopsida > Asterales > Asteraceae > Chrysanthemum > Chrysanthemum lavandulifolium. Next base: position 197,517,744 of record CM040246.1, on the reverse strand, counting down.
GTCCATGGGATCGAACTTTAGTGATTATAATAACGAATTATTGCAATGACTTGGCTGTGTTGTTGTATTTAATTGTTGTTCTTGTATGGTAGTCGAGTTTTATGGTGTACTAATTGTGTTAGTTGTTGTAACCTTTGTTCGTTCTTAATAAAAAAAATGCTTGTTTTGTTGTATATTTTACAATGGTTTTATGATTTGGTAGTTTTTGTAATGCTAATAGAATGTGGTTGTTGTAGGCCGATGGATCAAAGTAGTCAAGTTAATGTTAAAGTAATGTAGAAGACAATGTGATTTTAACGATGCGATAAGATAAAGTACTTAGATATATAAACTTTGCGCATTACTGCGGCGCAAGTATGTTACAAAAGATAGTCTAATAACATAAGTACTTATTTAGAAGCGATTATATCTGCTATAGGCATACTTAGATAGCTATTCTGAGGTAACAAGCAGTTGTCTAGTGGCAAGTAGGATTCGTCGGATGCATTAATCGTCTTTCTTGCTTTTTGGCACTTGGTGTTTGACACGCTTTTCGTGGTTTGAAAGACTTGTCTGCGTGTAGTGGTCTTTTTCTTTTCTTCTTTCGTTGAAGAGGACTCTATTAGATGGTTGTTCTTGCACATGGGTCGTTGGTATGTTTGGTTCGATGTTTGGTATTCTTTGTTGGTATGTTAACATGTGGGTTTGTTTACTGCTGTAGTAATTTCTTTAGTTGTTGATTACGCCTCATCCTTTGTGCTTTACGGTAGTGTGTTAATTTACGGCTCTGGTAGGTACGCAATTGTCGATGTCACGTCCACGCTTTGTCAAGGAAAAACAATCTCTTTACATCGTCTTGTCTTTTCCATAGTGTAGTGAAATATATATGTTTGTGTTCTAATGCGACTAGGCGTGGTGGAATCTGTATGGATCAAGTCCTCTAGTTTCTGAATAACTTCATTGCGACTTTCGACGATTGGTATGCTTCATCACTAAAGCGGTCGACATTATTTTCGGTATCATCAAAGATAAATTCTTTGAGCGATAGCATCATAAATAGTTGTAAAATAATTATCGGGTTAGATACTAAAGTCGGTATGTTCGAGTGAATATGTATTATAATTTTTGTTTTACGTAGTCGATACCGGTGTTGGGATCTGTTTGGCGGTGTCCATGTGGAAACGTTCACGATACTTTAGAGTGACATGTGGTGCATCTTTTGTAGAACCATGGCATTGTGGTGCGATATTCTCATGATTTACCTTGATAGTAAAACGGACATTCTACAAAGGTATTTTTCGTTAGAAAGTTTGCGTATTTTTTATTGTATGTATATATTCTTTTATGAATACATGTTGATGTTGTGGATTTTACGCTAGGAGAGTTCCTAATTTGACACGGTTTCTTTGTTTCTCTTGTTCGATATCGACACATCGTTGGTGTTGAACATTGGCTATTATTAATGGCTCAAAGAAATAGTTGTATCTGCGAAATTATAACAGTTATATAAGTATTTGCTTTTATTACATATTTATTATTTGTTTTGTATTATGTTAGAATTACTTACATCGATCGGTTCATTTGCCTACGGTATGTCGAGTTGAAATAACGATTGGGTTCTTGGTGTGCTTGAAACTTGAATGCCTATATAAGGTAATGTGATCATTATTATTTGTATATGTAATAATTGTACATAAGTATAGAGCATTTTGCTTACCAGTATGATTTTACCAAACATGAGGTTATGGCTATTCTTCTTTGGCTTTTGGCTTTCTTCATACTCTTTCATGTTAAAATTCGGGCTTTTCATTCCACAAAGTAGCTCGTACACTCATACCATTGTTACAAAGAATAATGGCAATGGTTAGCCATTGTAAATTTTAATTTTCAAAATATAATCACACTTAAATGTTACATACTCAAGATTTTGTATCTGATGTCTCTCCAATATGTGACTTCTTTTGTGAAGCTTAGCGATTGTAGTAGATCGATGCATATTGTACATGTCCGGCGTGGTCTGCAAATAATATAATTAGATGAAATAAATGATCACGTATCTAGTATTTAAAATAGGTTATTTTTAGTAGAGTAGCGTGAAAGAGACATTATACTGTTAGAGCCCTTCTTTCTTATCCACTTTCGGTGAAGGTCAATGTACTCGACAAAATTAAAGTGATGTCTTTGGGAATCCGTATTAGGCGCTTCTTGTATGTGCATATATTTTCCAAAAGCAAGCGAAAATGGATTATTAGCTGTTTGCATCCATCTTTGTTGCATTTTGAAATCAAATCCTTTGATTTTGTATGCTTTGTGAGTTTCAAGTATGTTGAACCGATCTTTCTCCGTGGCTTAATGTTTGCTTGAATTGCTCCTCCATAGGCAAAAGAAAGTAGTAAATGAAAAGTTTTTCGTTTTTACTCTTAAATTTTTTCTAGAAATGTAGAAATTTACACATTGATCAAGTAAAATACATGAATGCATAGATGGAACCGATGCTTTGTTAATTGTTGTCCATTTACGGTAAACTTTTACATGGATGGTTTTATCAAGATCGGTTGGATTTAGGGTCAATAGGTTTGTGGTGTCATTTTGCAACAATTTCTTTCCATGAGGTTTTTGTTGTGGTGTCTTGAAGCAACAATCTCTTTTCCATAAGCACGGTAGCAAGCTTTTTCTCGATACCATGCCATTAGTCTGTATCTGAGACATATTATTTTATTAAATTTACTTTATATTTATTATAATAATATCATAGAATAGTAACATGCATATAATATGATGATTATGCACCAATGTCAGATATTTGCTATTGTACATGAATAAATAAATAAGAATAAATGTGTGCAAAAATTATTACTTATTTTTTTATTTTTTTGTTTATTTATTTTTTATTCATTTATTATTATTTTTTTTAATTTATTGAAAAAAAACATGGTCAGTTGTCACTTGATTCAGGAAATCTCTGTATACTATATTCTTCGTCGTATTTGGATCTTTCCCGAGTTGTTGTTGGATAACGACTTTCGGTCCTTGAGGAGATGTTGCCCTAGAAAGTGCCACATACAATTGACCGTGACCAAATCTGAGGTTACGGTAGATAAGCGCCAATTTTGTTTAGCGATTGCCCACGCTTTTATTTATTGTCATTGCGTAGCATAACTTGATCGAGCGCTTTCTTTTAAAAATGAATGGTAATTTTCGTCTTTTCAATCAACAATATCCAGCGGTATGAAGACTTTTGAGACATTCGAGTTCACAGCAACTATCGTGCCTCTATAATCTTTTAAGCGTTTGTGTAACTATCATTCTTGTGCGTTACAAAGTCCTCGGCTAAATTAAGATTCCTTAATAGCATTATCAGACACCTATTTTGTGATAAGATTATGGGGAGGTAACCTGTAAACCTAAGTGTGTTTAGATACTCCGTGAGATAAAGCAATTCAGTTGCACCTCCATCATTTGTTTTAGGTATAGCTTCGTCATTGCTTTTGTAACTTGAATGACTTCCATCAAGCATATCTAAAATATTTGAATTTATCATATCTGCGGTCTCATTTTTAGGACATATGATAGCTTTTCTTGAAGTGGTATGTGCGATTGGCCTTTGTAGCTTCGTTATCATAAATAAAATCTATAAGTTGTAGCAGACCTCCTACGTTTTACGGATCGAGATGGATCTGCGCACCAATGTCACCATTACCAACGTCTAATAGCCATTGTGAAATGTTTTCCATATCTTAAGCGTTCTTGTGGAGACATGGATCTTTGTTGTAACCTCATGTTTTCCTTAAGCATAATAACATCAAAATGTTGCCAAAGATAGGGCTGCGTAATAGATAAACCAATTATTTCTTCTTTGGTACATACTTCTTTACAAGCAATGTTTGCTGAAATCGTCGCCTAAAATGATGGTTTTCCTTCCAAAGCGACTCATTTGGGCGTCGAATAAGTCCCTAAATGTATGATCGAGAGCTTCAAAACATCTTGATCGTTCATTGAGACTTCATCCCAAATGATCAAATCATTTGTTTAAGCAATTTTGCTACTTGCGTATTCTTCTTGATAGTACACTGATTCATCGGTTAAATTCGGTGGTAGCTTGAATCTAGAATCGTTGTCCTACCTCTGGCGATAATAAAGCGGCTATACACGAAGATGCAACAGCCAAAACAATTTTTCGGCGTGATCTTAGTGTATAGATCAGACTTTTCAAGCGAAAGTTTGCCCGTGCCTCGTGACCATAAAGAAATATTAACTCTTGTCTTTCATTCTCTCTTTGCATCAACAATACGTTCAAAAATATTTCATTCTTTGTTTGTTTAGCTTAGGAACCAAACTTTCACTTTCTCTTACGAGCACTTGATTATCATAACTTCGCTCTTCCATAATTGCTCTATTACGTAACATTTCCAACAAATGTTGCGGAGGCAATTCTAGCATAAAATCCTTTAAGGATTTTCCGTAGAATGTAAGGCACGCTTCTAGCTCATAAAGAAGACCACATGCAATTCATCTTACATTAGATTGACTTCTTGTATATGCGACAATTGTGAAAGGACAAATGGAATGTCTTCAACCATATCATTTGCATGTGTTTGAAATAGTAAAATTGGATTAGAGACATCGCGAGAAAATAAGTATTTGACAAAATAGTGCCTTGTCGACCGGTGATTCTTGATAATGATGCCTCGTCTAACGCTATACTCCATTCTTGGTCACTACCTAGTAATCCCAATCTTTCACATGCGGCTCTATTTGTAGGGCATACTTCACCATCGACTGCCGTATATGCTTAAAAGATTTACGGCCTGGTTGATGACAAAGCAACATCCTTAGGTAAAACAGGTCACCGGCGCTAGGATGTATGTATGTTAGCCGGCCGATAGCTGAAGTATTTATGTGCCGTCTACGCTCCCATGTTATGTCGTTAGAATACCATACAAATTCTTTTGGAAAATTTAAGTATGTTAGGTGGCTGGCATCTGCAAATTCGCGATTATAACGTAACCATTCAATCAATGTTGTCTTCTTGTGCTCATCATTGACAATTTCATATTCACTTTATACTGCTCTGAAAGTCACCGTTGCATATTTTAGAGTCTTTTGCTAGTATTTGGGCAGTGGTACATCTGAAATGTATATCGAAACCAAGGATCCTCCAACATGCTTCGTGTGGTCCAATATATCTTGCATCTTGGAAATTTTAATTTCATCAACCATTATTCTTGGACAACTCTTGGTTGATTCTTTGATCACCAATTGTTCTTGTAACACGTGCAGCGATTCTATCGGTTCCTTTTGAAATATATTTAAATAGGTACTTTATCATCATAGTCCATTCACAATACTCGACATTAATATGAGCATAAAAGCGCATAGAAAGTGTCTCATTATATGGAACAACATATGTATTGTCAAGCTCCATATTCTGCTTCATTGCTTTGACCCCTGAATTTCTTCTACGGTAGTGAACAAAGCCCTTTTGGTCAATAAAAGTTTCTTCACAATAGAGTTTAGGAAACCCTTTTTTACATTCACTGCTATCTTTCATACATGGTGCAGATGGATTAGCCAAACCACATGGTCCATGTAACATGAACTCTGAAACTACTCGATGACCTTCTGGATTAGTTCTTGGGTCTGGTAATTCAGCAGAAACATATCAGTCAATATCTTCATTTCGTGAATCGTGAGTCTTCTTTTAACCACAAAATCAAATGACAATGCGGTGAACCTCGTTTACGGAACTCAACGATATATAAAGCGCAAAATTATTAACTATAGTTACATATCGAATATAATGAACTTTGTATAAAAAAGTATGTATATATAATATATTACACCTTCAACGTCTCCAAATGGCTTTGCTTTGCGTGAAGAAATTTACAAGATCATGTATCTTCCTTTCAAAAGCGCGTCAACAACCTCTGGTGCAATAAATTTGGTGTGAGTGCGTAAATTCGCATATAGTCTTCTATTTGGGCCACCCAACGTTGCATGTAAATGTAATAAAAAATGATGGGTTGCCATGGACTCGACATATTGCAAGAGCATCCAAGTAGTGGCTATACATGTAGCGCGGTCCTCCGATGAATGAAGCGAAGTATCGTTCTCGACCCACATCTGAACCATCTCGTCTCCTCGAGAAATAGCATCATCTGACACGACATATAGTCATTTCGATGTCTTTTGATTGTTTCTTATAAAGTCCGGCCTTTGTTGTTCAATGCTACAATAAGCGGTAACAACATATTCTTGAAAAAGTCGTCCCGCCTTTAGTAGCATGTTATCTTCTTGGATCCGGGGTGGATTTGATATGCATAATACATTTTCATTGTCATTTGTTTTCTTTTTCTTTGATTCTCCCCTTTACCTAGTAATTTTAAACCTAGGTGATAGCCTTCATCCCGTGAATAAAAGAAAGCGGAAAGTGAGCGACATGTAGTGAGGATTTAGCTTATCTGTCTTTGTGGTGACCACCACGGGGTTCGATAATAACATCATAATTAGTTTCAACATTTGGGCCTCCTTGAAAACAATTGCACTATAGAATCTCCTGTTTGGGAGATCGTATTGTTTAGACCACGACACCAAACAACTTTAATTTAAAATCTGGGATATCGACCCTTTTTATTTTATCACCTTGTGATTCTAAATAATTTAACCAATTCGTTGTGCTGTCAACACTTGTATCAAATTTTGAGCGATATCTTGCTTTAACTGCTACCACTTTTGTTAAAATGTTGTGAGCGGTTGTTAATTTCATTCTTGTATCGTAGATATAAAGTACAAAAAACTTTGGTTCTTTATTTGGCTCAGGACACATGCTTCCTATCCAGTGGTAAATCGCCTGAAACTTTGAAAGCGTAAGGGCCCCTTCCTTTGTTAATAGAATCGTCTACTTACGCTCCTAGAGATGTCATGGCGAACATTTGATTATAAGCCGAATATTTTCCATAAAATGCACATCTTGAAAGATTTCTTTTATATAGGCGGTGAATCTTGAGTTGTAGGTAAGCGAACTTTACCATTATTGCAACAAAGATGGTACTACTGGACACCTTTATTTGCCACTTTTAATTCTTTCATCATACCAAAAATAGAGTTACAATGGTTACACACTTGGTTACATACATAATCGAAAGATATGTTGATGGGCCTATAATAAGTAGATCAAAAGAATTAGGCATACGATATATAAATAGGCGTTTCATTTTACCAAAATAATCGGACCATGGAATGGTGACAAACCTTGCCTCATACATCTCTGTTTGTGTAGTATGTGCGCGTCTGATGTTATTTGTGGTGTGCAAATCTTGTTCCCTCACTGAAATAATAAACGAAAGATATGTAAGTATAATAATGATCTTTGTTTTATAATATTGTCAGTAGAAGATGTTATAGGTATGTACCTTGAATAAACCTCGGTCTTTTACTATGCGTTTGAGGAGTTTCACCTATGCTTGAGTACGGTCTTGTTCTCTTTATTTGTCTATTTGTTTTTGATTATTTGTAGGTACATAATTGTTCGAAATTCGGATATAACCACGCCATCAACGTTTGAAGGTACGAATCAAATGTACTTGTAGAAGTCGACGTTACATATTTTACAATTAAATGGTATGTATTGATGTCGATATAATTAGTTTTCAAAAAAAATCGCACTGTATAACCTTGGATGCGAGAATTGTATTCTTCTGAGATGCTCATTCCATGCTCTAATTCATTAGTTTGGTGTTCATCAGGAGTTTCACTTATGCTTGGCACACGTCTTGTTCTCTTTGACTGTCTATTTGTTTTTTGATTGTCTGTAGGTACATAAGTCTTTGAAATTCGGATATGGCTTATGCCATCAACTTTTGAAGGTATAGAATCAAATGAACCTGTAGAAATCAGCATTAGATATTTTACAATTAAATGGTATATATTGTTGTCGATATAATTAGTTTAAAAAAATCGCATTGTATAACCTTGGATGCGAATTGTATTCTTCGACATGCTCATTCCATGGTATAATTCATTAGTTTGGTGTCCATGAGGAGTTTCACTTATGCTTGGTACAACCGTTGTTCTCTTTGACTGTCTATTTGTTTTTTGATTGTCTGTAGGTACATAAGTCTTTGAAATTCGGATATGGCTTATGCCATCAACTTTTGAAGGTATAGAATCAAATTCATTAGTTTGGTGTCCATGAGTAGTTTCAACTGCATTTACAAATGAAAATATCACCTGGTTAAAAAGGTATGTACTTGTTGCCTATTTTATAAAGTGAAACAAAAAGAAAATTAAGAACCTTAGTGCCACGAGCGTATTCTTTTGATTTAATTCCTCAGAATCTGCTTGTATAATCTTTGCTCTAAGGTATTTTCACCTACAAAAACAATTTTACCTATTCAAAATAAAAAAACATGATGCTATTTATGCGGTGGGAGAAGCAGATTTAGAAAAAACGACAAAAATAACTTACAATGAAAAGATATAGTATGCGAACTTGTAGGATTAGCAACCACGTTGTTTTGTTTTGAAAACACATGCCTTGCCTCGAGTGTACTATGGTGAAATAAGCTACTCTTTTGTGTACATATTCTTTTGGTGGTATTCTCGGGACATGTATCAAGACCCATAACATCGGATAGAGATCGGTCCTTTTTAAAGGCTGGCGATAATCCATATCTTCAACATCCGAGGATAGATCAAGGAGGTAGACAACTAACGATGGGAATCGACGAATCGCCTTTTGTTTGGTCTTCATAACTATAACTACTACTTATTTGTGGCTTAAAAGGTATGCATATAAAATTATAGCGATTATTGGAGATACAAGCATCTAAAGCATATTCCTTAAGTAGTCGGACATAAAGCATAGAACATGCAAACAACCATGCGAAAAAAACTACCATCTGACAAAGGAAAGAAAGAAACATAATGTTACCATTACCTTACGAAGTGGAGTAATTACCTTGATGATTCTCTACGTAATTTTTTGGTTCACGTATCTTGTTACTTTGATCTAGTATGCTTGGTCTTTTCTCTTTATTTGCTATGTTTTTTTTCGTAACATGCATTGTATTTGTACAATGATAGAGAAGGTTCTTGATTGTTGGAAAAGAAAACCCGTATGGGCAGATTGTACTTTGCAAAGTCATCATTGACATTTGTAACCTAACCTCTGAATTGTAACCTAACCTCTGAAAGTATACGTGTACATATACATTATAGGATTTGCATCTTTTATAAAAATCAAAGCGGGTAGCAGGCCATCACATGTACATATACAGAACATCACATGTAAAAATAATCGGGTAGCAGGCCAGCAGATCCATTGGGCTCACTGAAATGGGCCAGGCTGCGCTGAAATATGGGATGTGAAGTGACGTCATTTAGGTGGAATATGTGGCACCTGAAATGTCGTCGTTTCAAATCCCTTTTAATATATATAGTAATTAACCAACGGTAAAAAAATTAACACCTCTTTCATTGTTTTCATTTTCACTAAAAAAAGCGAAAACTCGACGGTCAACCCGTCTCAAGACCCATTTGACTGCACCCGCTTGAACCGTAGTCCTAAGCGACCCATGTGGACTGACCCGTTTAGACCCAAACTCATCTAGACCCATGACCCGACGACCCACACATTTTGCCACTTATAGTTATATCAAACAAAAACTCACCTTGAAGTGTTTGCTAAAAGCTTATGTATTTGGTATAGTTCCCCTTCTGCCTTTAAATCACCACAATAAACAAGTTATGACACTCATGTTGTCGTTAAATAAGTTTCACAAAAAAGCATCTCAATATTTTGAGTTTTATTGTACTAAACAGACCATAATAGGAAGTTGGAATGCTACTTGGTGTATGAAGTTTGGCCCAAAGTGTATCAGTGCGGCTTGGTGTGCGGGTATGATTGAAAGCCTTACCGCATACAACTTTTAGCCCAAACCCATATCTGCATTTTCCTATTTTCTTTGATATTCTACCTAATCAAAATATGAGTATCTTCTTAATTTAGACACTTCGATTAACATGTTAAAATCACCACTTCACAAAATACTGATAATTTTCTTGAAATTAAAATTTGACATAACTAAGCATCAAAACTTCATTACGTTCAAATAGAACCCCATATTTTCTTAAACTTAATTCCTTCCTTCCCCATTCTATGCTTTTCAATTAAACAAAAAATGCTCCTCTCCAATACTTTTTTTTTTGACAAAAATACACCGTTGGTCCCTAAACTTGCCAAAAATCATCGCCTGGGCCCGAAACTTGAGAAAATCGTCGTCGTGAGTCCAAACCTTATATAGTGAAGTGACTATAGACAGAGGGGTCAATGGTGTATTTTTACATGTTACCATATGATTTTCAATGGGTGATTTCAATGTTAGTCAAAGACTTAGTAGAATCGGTTGACCACCTAAACACCACTTGCCGTCTTCCTACTACGGTAAATGTTGGTGATATACAATGATGCAACGATTGTGTATAAATGAAGTAGATATATTACAGAAAGTGAGTTTCTTATTTGAGTTGCCTCCAACTTATTTCGAGGTGTGTGTTTCGGTTTATATAGCGGGCTTATGGCTTATGTAAATTTAGCTTATGTTTTCATAAGTTTTTGTGGCTTATTTTGAAACTTGTGAGATTATATAAACTTGTGAGCTTATGAAACTTAAGCGAAAACCATATAAGCCATAACCGCTATATAAGCGAAACAAACACCCTTCATCTATGAAACAACTTTGTTTGTCTATAGGTACCACAAAAAGCATGATTAGCTATGTCCTAGGCTAAAAGCATAAACTCAACGCTCTCCCTAAGGTGAGATATATTCTGAGCCAAAAATCAAGTGTCACATATTTTAAAACCTTTGGTTCATTTGACACCATGAGGCTTACTTTCTCTTGGGAACACGACAACTCACTCATTGGCGGAAGTGCTCATTAGTGATTTTGTTTTGTCACCCATTGTTGATTTTTTCTTTTTTTTTTTAATACCATGAGACCATAGCAGTAAGATTGTTTACGTGGGGCCACGTCAGAATCCAGGTCAGCATGACACACGCATTGCTGCGCCAGGCGCACCCGGACATACTTGTCTCCTCTGCGTCGACCAACCAGAAAGTGCCACATGGCATGTCTGATCTGGTAATATTATTATAGGTTGGTCCGAAAGTTATAATGAGGGCATGTTTTGTAATTTGTGAAATACTTTAGGGGCTATTTGGTAATTTGAGGTTTTATAAAGGGGGAATTGCATATATACCCACTAAAACTTAAAAACTTGCATATTTCCCCATAATATAAGTTTTTATTGCATGATGTACAATGCATTTTAAGCATGTTTTGGGTATATATGCAAATATGCAAGTTTTAGTGGGTATATATGTTTTCGTCTGTTATTTTACGTTTTCTTACGTTTTTTACGATTAACCCATTTGAACCATATTACAAAAGGATTTATAGCGCAAAAAAAGAAAAAAAAAATAGAAAATAAAAGAAGTACTTCAATAGCACAAAAACAAACGGTGTTCATCCATGCAGATGAAGACTTTAGATCTACCTCTTCTTCTGCAGACATGGTTTGCAGATGAAGAGGTAAAAGCTCTGAAAAAACAAACGACACCGCTTTTATGTTTGTATAAATTTAATGTTATAAAATTTCTCTCCTTTCATCTATTTTATTATAATTTCAAGTTTACTTTTATAAAAATTCTCATTTCTCTCATCTTTTATATACAAAATCTTTGAGTATTCTAAAAATCTCAAGTTTATTTTTTATAAAGTTTTAAGATTTAGATTTTCTCCTATTTGCCTTGTTTTTAGTTTTTTAAAAACATTACAATTTTTTTATCTAGTTTTTATTTGCTAAAAATACCAAAAAAATCTTATTTTATTTTGTTAATTTCTTGAAAGTATTTACTTTTGTTTACAATTTTTTTAGATTTTCTATTTGATTTTAAGTAATTTTTAAAAATAGTTCTTTATTTAAGTCATTTTTGTTTTATTTTATAAAATAGTCATCTTTATAAAAAATTGTTTTATATTTTTGCTATTTAATATCGGTTATAGAAGTTAGAAAAGTTTTATAGAATTTTTTGATTTAGTTTAGTGTTTTAAAGCGGTTTTAGTTTATTAATTTTAAAAATAGTTTGGTGCTTTAAAAATACGTGTATATTTTATAAATTAATTTCTACAATGTTTAAGTTTACATTAAATTTTGCGATTTTAATTGGAAAGTTTTTTATTTTATTTAATTTTTATAAATGTTTTTAGTTTTCAAAATCTTATATTTTTAGTTAATATATTTTAACTAAGATAGTTATAAATCCTAAACCTTAATAACTCAAGCTTAGTTTACATAAAAACAAAACATTTTTTTATGCAACTTGTGAGGGTTTTTATTTATTGATAAATTAGTTTTACAGATTTATTTTTATTTTAATTAGTTGATTATCGTTGGTGGGATCTTCATTATCATCGGGTCAAAATAACGAAAGAAATTTGGGCTTAAAGCGTGCAAAAATAATGAATTGAATCAACAATTATTGTATCATGATCATTATAATCATGTATCATGGAACGAATTAATAGTTAATTTTGAATCTTAATGGCGAAATTAGGGTTTGTTCGTGTAACTGGATCAAATCCAAAGTTACCAACAACCTTTTGTTTAATATTCTTTATGTAATTTTAATTATTAATTTAGTCTCTTCCTTACAATGCATGCTCTATTTATATCTATACTATCCGAGAAAAGGCACTTAATCTACTTTTTAGGAGGAAAAGAAAACCGTAAATTTTAGTATATCAAGGACCTCATAAAGATCCAGTTGAGGTACCCCCACCAAATGACATCATATATCTAAGACTTGATAACTATTATCTATTTAAGAAGAATTGCAATACTACAACTACCTGGTTTTTAAAACCTAATTAAGCGACCTCTTTTCATCGTTATTGAGGTTGGATTAACTCGTTCAACACCCCACCTAGTTAATTGCTTACCTTATTGTTATAGACTAAAATTTGTGTAAATGGCAGACTATGTGGAATGAGATAGGGGAAAGTGACGAGACACAAGACAAGTCGGTTGGTGCATGCACAAGTGCTCTCTTGTATATAAAAATTATTGGATAAAAACAAAGAGCAAGAGACAAGGTGTTCTCGTCGGTTAACATAACTTGAAGATGGATGTAAGGCGATCTGCAAGCTCCTAGGTGAACCTGACTTTGAAAATGTAAGTAAAATGATTATAAATCCGTAGTATATAAAAGTTTAATAATGCTTTGTAGATGTACTATATATTTGTACTTGTAGAATATAAATATATTCTGTTGTGATTAACTTGGAGAGTTCTGAAACCATTATTAATAGGATGCATAATGTCGAAAGCACTCTTGAGAATTTGAAGAGAAAGAAACACCATATGGCTCCCCACTTTGATGTTGAGTTCGAAGTTGTTTTGTCAAAATTAAGAGCATTGCATACTAAGGAAAGTTGCACTCCTAGTGAGTTGAATAGTTTGTCTTTGAAACTTCATCTCATGTATTATTAAAATAAAATCAAGTTTAGGTATAATGTAAATTTTTACCTCTTATTATGGGTGGCAAAACAAACACGTCAATTGGGTAACATGTTTATTTAAAGTCCATCCATGGGTTTTTTATAAATCCTTTAATTTATTTACAAAGAATGAAATTGTTGATATTCTGTAAATAAATTGCGATATTCGTAAGTAAATTAAGCGGCGTATCAATAACCCATGAATAAACTTAAATAAACTTGTTACAATTGACCGGTTCTTTTGCCACCAATAAGGGTCATCTCATGTATTGTTACAATAAAATCAAGTTTAGGTATAATGTAAATTTGTACCTTTTGTTTGGTCAGCGCTCGGTTTCAAAGACAAACTATTCAACTTATCCAAAGTGAACTCACTAGGGCGCAACTTTCCTCAATATGCAATGCTTTTATTTTGATAACACAACTTCCAACTCGACCTCAAGTGGGAACCATCGGTGTTTCTTTCTATTCAATTTCTCAAGAGTGCTTTTAGAATTATGCATCCTATCAATAATAGTTTCAAAACTATGCAAATCAATCACAACATAATATGTTTAGATTCTACAATACAAATATAGTGCATTTAAAAAACATTATTAAAGTTTTATATACTATGGATTTATGATCATTTTACTTACATTTTCAAAGTGAGGTTCACCCAGGAGCTTGCAGATCGCCTTACATTCATCTTCAAAGTCTGTTAACTGACAAGAACACCTTGTCTCTTGCTCTAGGATTTTATCTAATAAATCCTTATATACAAGAGAGCACATGTGCATAATCGCACCAACCGACCTATCTCATGTCTTGTCACTTTCCCCTATCTCATCGTACATAGTCTCCAATTTGCACAAAAATTAGTCCATAGTGTTGTTCCCCGTTCACTATCGTTTAAAACAGTTTAAGTATATAAAACAAGTTAATAGTGAACTATGACTGAAATTAACATAAGAAAACACACCGGTAATTTTCAACATCATATTCTTATTAGAAATAAATCAACAAAGAATCGTTACCCAAGTACTTGCGGAATAGTACTTGGGATTGAAATGAAAAGTTGGGTGACTCTCTCAAGCTCAAGCTAAGTCACGAGCACAACTCTTGAGCTCACCGAGCTATCTCGGGAACTAAGTTGTATTTGGAGGAGTGAAAAGATGGCTTGCGTGTATGTGTGTTTTACAATTCACAAGTGCCTTTTATCATCCCTACATGAGCGTTCATGGCTAGAGGTTTGGTATTAGGGATGATTCGACATACATGATCTTTTAGGGAAGCCTTGACTTGTCATTGTCGATTGTAATCCTCGATTACGCTTTGCACGAGAGCTTGATTTCTTCTTCTTTTCTTCCAAGCGCTTTTCATTGCGACCATCGGCGACTGAGCTTCCTTGAACTTTTGCCTGCTTTGTCCGCTTTTGAAGTTTGCTTGGATCTAATCCCATGTTCTCGGCTTCTTGGCGACAACCTTTTCAGTGCTTTTCTGTTCCTTTTCTCTTCCTCGACTTGTTTCAATCTTTTTCTTCTTTAGCAAGGTGTTTACTTATTTGTTGTGGTGTGGCGGTATTCGATGTCATGGATTTTATAGGAATCTTCTCGGGCTCGAAGTTGCCATTTTCCTTTTCCTTTGTCTGGCACGAGGAAGATGAAGTTGCTACCGGGGTGGTGGTGGTGTTGTTATTGGAGTGATTATTGTCGATGTGTTGTTGTTGTTGATGTTGTTGGTGGGATTGATGAGATAGGGGTTCTTGAGGCCGGTGGTGATGATGAGATTTGAGCCAGTGATGTTGTTGGTGTTGGCTCCCCTCGGTGTGAGAAGGAGTTTCTTGACAATATTCTCCCCTCAGCATTGCCGGAACTTCGGTGAGGGCAGAGTTGGAGTTAATCTTGAGGGGACGGGCCCTTGACCATGAAGGCTGATATATTTCGGTGATCATAGCCTTAATCTAAAGTATCGCTTGAAGACCGGTGACCTTTGTATCAATTGCTTTGAAAGCTCCAAGCGGTCATCAGGGACCAAGATTCCAGACCATGGAAGGCGAGGCTGAGCCATAGCATGACTACAGGTGTTGATGAGTCCAGAGCTGAAGAGGCGAATCAAGATTGGAGACCACGAACATTTGCAGTTGGAGCATTTCGTCAGTTCGATTAGTCGAGATGAATTTTCACATACACCTCGTGGCTTCCGGTGCTTTGGCATTGATTGCGGGGTCCTCTTTAACGGCATCCACGATTTCATCAATAGTAACTCCACATGGTGAAGATGCTTGAGAAACTTAACGGGTTTTCATCGGTCGATAAGGTGTTGGTACATGAGATCTCGTGCTCATGAACATTTTCATTGAAGGTGAGCACATCGAATGAAGATCGGCGTGGTAGATTCTTTATTCGATGTGTTGATCCCAAAATTGTTCGATAACCCGATGTATACGATCTCCTTGAGGCTTTAGTGATCCACTAAACCATGTCTTTCGGTGGTGGAAGAATGTTGTCAAAGCGGTTAAATTCCCGGTGGATGATGAGGAGTCAGAGTCATTATCTTACGGATGAAATGGTGACTCGATATGCTCCTTTGGATCGGTGAGCTCTTGTTGATTGAACCTCGGCGTCCATTTCTTCTCGGTGATAAGATTTCATCATCGATCTCGGCAAGCTCATCTTGAGAATAATATCCGGTGACATCGACAGCAGTTAACGGGGGTTGGAGATGGGTTCCATATCGGTGGTGGTATGTTTCCTACGAGTCTTTGTCCCGTTCTCGGACCTTTGGTGGGCATTTCCAGTGCCTTATTTGGAGTCAAGATTGGTTGTGGGTTCGTGTCGGTGGGTTGTTCCTTTCCTCCGGTCTTTGTCCCCAGTGACCCTGAGACCTTTGGTGGGCATTTCCATGCCTTTAGCAAAGTCGGTGATAGTTGTATCCCTGTCGGTGGGTTGTTTGATTCCTACAGTCTTTGGGATCGATAAGTGTGCCCTCGGACAAAGGCTTGGATTTGCTAATGTCATCAGCGGGCGTTGTGGGCTCCCCTACCGGTAGTTGTTTGTTTCCTACGGATCTTGGGGAGTAGTGGATGTGACCAAGGGCGGGCGTGATGTATCATTGTCCTTCGTTTTCCGCGGGGTGGATGTTGCTGGTCATCGGTGGGTGTCTTTTAGTCTCGGGCCTTTTGTGCCTTTTAGGGCGTGTTCACGAAGCCTCGGGGCCACAGGACTTGGGTTTAGTCTTAGTCCCGATCGAGACTTCCCTTTCTCTTTTAGGAGCGGGGTTTGGAGACTTGATCCCTCACAGTTGTTCTGACAACCATATGGGCCGTCAATTCAATGGGAGTGATGAGGATGGGTCCTTTTGAAAATTTGATGGGCTCGGGATGCGAGGTAAATTTCCAAATTTTTCATCACAGTATAATTTGAACCGATGAACGATTGCAAAGCACGGAGACAAACCTAGGATACGAAGCGTGCCGTCTAGTTTTGCTCTGTAGCCGTTACGAGATCACTGTAAATGATCTCCCCATGTCGACAGTGACCCCATTCATTAAGCGATATGCCATCATCAAGCGAATAGAGTTAACTTGTTCGGTGGATGAGTGGTTCCATGAGGACACGAATCAAAAGTGAAGGATCCTCCAGCCACGGGAATGAGCTTTTAGTGGTGGGGTCTTGTCCAAAAAGTTGGATCTAAAGCGATTTGTTTTAACCCATCCTTCAACTGTGGAGGGTTCGGGATGGGCGACATAAGCACCTTTGTTATAATCTAACCTGTTGAAGTGCAAAGCGTTTTGTAATCCGAGGTGTATTGTTTCCCCATTTAGGCGAACGATGAGATACTCCACAGAGGTCTAGGTTTTCTCATCGATAGAAGGTGTCGGGTCAAGGCTCTGTGGCCCAAAACTCCACGAGGTAGTTTGGGTACCTCTTGAGGACATTTACAAAGGCCGTTTGGTGGGCGAGTTGAATAAAATTTTATAATGTCTTTATAGGTTGGGACATTTTGGGATATTCAAAATTTTCTATGAAATTATTTGTTTTAAATTCAACGTTAGTAAGATCCCTACCAGCGAGAAGCAAGCGGAGAGATTGTGTTCTAGCCATTTCCATTAACGAAGATTTTAGGGTTTAAAAAAATGTTTTGACTAGAACAATCAAAGTATTTAGATCTCTTCAAGTTTGTGATGAAAACACTTTGTAAATGTTTACAAGGAGGTTTTTCAAAAGAGGTTTGAAGATATTGAGAACACACGAATATTTACGGATTGGAGAAAAATTTTGTGAGTTTAGTTCTGAAAATAATATGTGTGTGTTTGTTTGTGTTGGAAGAGGGTATTTATAGAGTGATAAGAGGGTGTTTTGTGCAAAAATGGGAATATTATGAGTCGGTTTTGAAAGGCGTTTGAATTTCCACATTTAATGCTACCACTCATTACCCATGATAAAATCCCGTTTTTCAAGGAGCAGTTGCGATGCAGTAAAGTGCACATTTGCGAGAGATAAAATATCAATTTGATATTTTTATGAGAGAGCATTAAATGCCTAGTGGGATGACGATGAAAAAGACATATATTCCTTTATTAAATTGGTATAGTTACCAACCTAGGACATTGAAGTAAGCGATACTTGGATCATTTAGTTACTCATTGAATGCTCTTTGTCAAGTGTCGGGGACCACGAATGAGTCTTATTTATTCGGTGAGAGGTTGGTTTTGGATGTTCGGGGAGAATGAACCATTTGAGAGAACTCATTTGAGATTGGTTTTGAGATACTTGGCTTTCAATGTCAAGCATTCCTAATTCGACTTTCGGTCTCATGAAGGTTGGTTCATCCAGGGTTTGGTGAAGATATCGGCCGATTGATATTCGGTAGGGATGAAATGTAATTCAATATCTCCTTTCATTATGTGATCCACGATGAAGTGATATCGATATCAATGTGTTTGGTTCTTTGGTGGAGGACGGGGTTGTTGGAATTGCAATAGCACTAGTGTTATCACGGAAGATGGGCACCATTTGTAATGGATGTCATAGTCATTTGAGTTGACTTTTCATCCATAATACATTGGCACAACATCCTGCTTTAAACTACATATTAAGCTTGGTGAGGATATAGCTGATTGTTGCTTCTTTGCACTCCAACAGACGGTTTCCTCGAAATTGACATGACCACGAGGTACTTTTACATCCATGTTGCAACCAGCATAATCGAATCGAGTAACCCTTGAGATCAAACCACGAGCATTTTGGATAATAGAGTCAAGTTTTGGGGTTCCTTTCGGTGCCGAGTATTCTTTGGCTGCGGTGAGGTGAGATTCTTTGGGATTGGGCGATATCTTGCTATTAAGCAGGGTGAAAATTGTATATACGGTCTAGTAGCGGTTAGATACATCGGTGAGCCAACAATCCCTCTGCAATGGGTTCGATTGAGCGATTTGCGGTGAGATCGGGGTCAAGGTTGTTAGGTGGGACCATTGGTGTCTTCAACGAGACGCGATCGAGATATCTCATATTTCTTCAAGAGATTTACGGTGTATTTCTCTTGGTGATGGATATTCCTTTATCGGTTTGCGATTTGTAATCCAAGAAAGTATGTGAGTTCTCCCATCATGCTCATTTCAAACTTCCTTGTCATCAGTTTTTCAAGCATGTTTGCAAAGTTGTAGTTTGTTGAGCCAAAAATGATGTCATCAACATACACTTGGACTAGAATTACATCTGTTGAGTTCTATAGACAAGCAGTGTGTTGTCTATCTTTCCTCGACAAAATTGTTTTGTATCGGGAAAATTTGAGAGAGTTTCATACCATGCTCACGGGAGCTTGTTTAAGTCCACAAGGTCTTTGTCAAGCTTGCGGACATAGTCGAAATTCACTACTCTCAAGCACAGGAGGTTCTTGAACATACACATCTTCCTTGGATCACCATTTAAGAATGCACTTTTAACATCCATTCGGTGAACCACGAAGTTCATGTATGTTGCATATTCAAGGAAGATTACGATGGCTTCCATTCTTGCAACAGAGCAAATGTCTCATCATAGTCAATGCCTTCTTGTTGGTGTAACCTTTGGCTACAAGTCGGCTTTGTTTTTAATGATGCCGTTTTCATCAATTTTGTTTACGAAAACCCACTTCATTCCTATGACTACTACATCACGAGGACATTTGATCAAGGTCATGACCTTGTTTTTATCAAGCTGTTGTAGTTCTTCTTGCATAGCTTTGAACCCGGCTTGGGTATTTTAGAGCCTCGGTGACACTTTTGGGTTCTATTTCGATGAGTAATCGACATATAGACATTCATTGGGCGAAATTGCTGATTAGACTAGCGACCATGCTTCTAGTGAGCATGCCCTCGGTGGGTTCACCAATGATGTTTACAAGCTCAATATCACGAGTTCTTGTCCACTTACTTTGTGGTGCAGGATGCGAGCTTGATGATGTCTTGGGTGTTTAGATGTGAGTTCGGTGCGAGAGTCGCGAAATTATTTAGATCATCGTAGAGATGTCTAGTTCGAGTTGAGATTCATGAGTTACGGGTTCACGATCATTTGAATCAGTGTTTCCTAACCCGAGTGACGATTATCAATGATCTCGCGATGGTTGGTTGGGGTAGGTTGTGAGGTAAGACATAATATTAGATGTCGACATCGACGATATGAGAATTGAATTGATATTGTACTCATCGGGAGGATATCTTGATGAGTCATCAATTCCTATTTCCTCCAGGGGTGTTGGTGAACTGATGCTTTCAACACTTTCATCGAGGTGACATGAAAGGTTTCCTCGACTTGTTGTATCCTTGTGTTAAAAACCACGAAGGCTTTGGAGATCGGTGAGTAGCCTAAAGTATCCATCATCGACTTTTGCATCAAACTTGCCTAGATGATCCTTGTGGTTATGAATGAACACGGGACATCCAAACACATGAAAATAGGCGATGTTAGGAAGTCACCTTTGAAGATCTCATATGGGGTTTTATTATGTCTTTTGACAATGATTGACTGTTTGAGTGTAACGAGACGGTTTGTTGCTTGACCCGAAATGCTTGGAAAGGGTGAGCCATTTAACATGGTTCTAGCAGACCTCAATGAGGGTTATGTTTTCCTTCGACCCCATTTTGTTCGGGGTATATGGAGATGAGAAATTTTGAGAAATTCCTTTTCATCACGAAACTCTCAAGCTCTTGATTTACGAACTCGGTACCATTATCGATCTGATTTTTTAACGGATAATGTCATTCTTGTTTTCAATCTTCACGATAAATGACATTTTTGTATCAATTTGCGACTCTTTTTGAAAGAAAGTATACCCAGTGTATCTTGAGAATTCATCAACAATGACAAGTGTATACTTCTCATCTTGGATTGATCTGGGGTGCGGGTCCAAAGAGATCCATGTCTGGGAGGTGAAAGCGACTTTGATGGAGAAATTTTGTTTGGTTTTGAATGATGCTCGTGGTGTTTACCTTTTTCACGAGCGAGCATGGTTTGTCTTTTGCAAAAACCGATGGTAAGCCAAGGACCTTGTTTTGTTTTGCCAAGTTGTTGAGGTTTTGAAGTTTAAGTGTGAGAGTCTCTTATGCCCTGACCAATTGATAGTTTCGGTGGCTTTAGCAAAGAGACACGTTCCATCTTGGGAGAGTGTTGACATGTCTAGCACATAAACATCATCTCTCCCAGGAGCTATCAACACAACTTCCTTGTTGGCATTGAAAATGGTACCTTGTTTATCATTGAATTGTACAATGTATTTAGCATCACATAGTTGGTGACAGCGATGAGATTGTATTTGAGACCATTGACATAGGCTATTCTAGAAAACTATTCCATTGCGGTTCTTGAACCATAACCTTCAATGGGGCATGATGAGTTATCACGAAATACTACTTTAGGCCTGGTTCCTTTACATACTTGTGCGGATATTCCTTCACACGGTCATGCTTCTTGAGCATCCAACGTCTAGATGCCAAATAGGCTCCACAGCATGTCTGCACAAGTAGTAAAAGCTGAGTTAGTTTCTCTTCGTGACCGGCTTACTAGTGGGCTTGGATCTCAAGTCTCTTTGAAATTTGCAATTGACTCATGGTCGGTGGTTGTGTGCATAGTGCTACCACAGGTTTTGCATTTAGAGGCGAGGATGACTCGGTGACTCAGGTTGTTTGAATTTCTCCTTGCATGAATGACCTTTGTCATGTTGGGATGTCTCATGAGTGGATTACGCATATATCACGGCATGTATTCATGAGACAATCATCGATGATGATCATTAAACCAGCGATGAGGGCCGAGAGGAAAAGGTTTTGCTCTATTCTTTGGGCGACTTTGGAGGATGAAGCATCGCGATGACCAACTTTGGTATAGTTTGCTTGGTGACATCTTGTGGATGGTGCGATCCTGTGATCATCCTTTTGCGGATCATGCAAAAGGTTTCTATAGATTGTCGATGGTATGTTGGTGTAATGACATTTCACTTTTGTTTGTTTTTAGAGGTTGACTTAGACTTTGAGGAACTGGAGGAAGGCGACTTTGTCTCCTTGATTGGTTCGGGGACCTTTTCAATGGATTTCATTTTTGATAAGCTTCCTCACAAGTTCGATCGATTCTTGAATTGAGTCGAAACCGGTGGGGACGAGAGATGTTGAAGTCTCGGTGGGAGTAGACTCTTGTTGGATTAGTTTTGCTTGTCTTTGTAGGATGGTTCTACCAAGTCCGGACCTTTCCTTTGGTGAGTGAGGATTGAATTTTAGAGGAGTAAGCTCGAGCTTGGATCGGCCTACAGAGGTTTCGGGGTGGAAGCGGTGTTTGATTACGCCCGACTCGGAGATGTGTTCGATACCATTGGTCATCTCGGGAAGTCCTAGCATGCTCTTAAGAGCTTGGCTCTCGAGCTCGAAATCCTTCGAATCGAAGTTTGGAAGCTTACTCTCGGGATTAACCCGTTTAATCCGATCCTTTGGAATTTGGAGTTGTCAACATGTTGGTAATCATACCACGGACACAAATGGTTTTGAACTTTGGTCTTTGTTGCGAGAGTCGGGAGATGATCTTCACCTATGACTCTCTTTTTTTGCTCTTGGGGCACCAGACATCAAAGACCACAGGATTCTTAGCGATCCAACTATCAAGAATATCTTGTTCCTTTTTAAGTTCATCTTGAAGAGCTGATTTCTCTTAACTAGTTCGGTGTTTTGAATTTGCAAGGTGTGACCTCAAGCTTGGCTTGTTTTAAAATAAGCGATTCATCTCTACACTTGTTCAATTCAAAACTTAGCTTGTTGTATTTTGAAAAGAGATTTAATCTTTGCTCTTCTGAACTTTAGGTCAACATTAAGATAATTCATATAAGGCGCCAATCGAGTCATCATCCATAGATAGTAAGATGTTTACCTTCTTCGTAGTGATGTTGACCTCTCCCGTTTACGGCATGATTCTTTCCAGCTGCTAGCTTGTCCTCTTACGAGAGGGCCATCGATCTGTGACATGCACCATTTCATCATCGGTGACATTGGCTCTTCATCGATCGAAGGTCTCGACAACAAGGCCTTTGTTTTACCTGCAGATTGAACACATTTTGTTGTTTTACGAGGGGCGGCCTCGAGCAATCAAGTTTAGCTTTGACTTTCTTATACTTAGCTTCAAAGTCAACAGTTTTGTTTTGATCAGTTGTTTGAAAATTTTGATGAGGCGATAGATTTTGGTTGAAATTTGCTAAAGCACGAGGTGATTTGACTACGATGGTTTATAAGAGGTTGAAATTGTTTTTGAAAAAGCAGTCTTTTGCAAAATGACCTCTTTTGTGACACTTAAAGCATTCGATGTCTCATTTGCTGGCATTTGAAAAACCTTTGTTTCTTTTTATAAACCTTGAAAGTTAGCAAGGGTGCCACTCACGAAATTCAATGTTCGGTCATTTAGGTACTCCTCACTTGATCTCTCATCGGGCTCATCATCCGAATTTTCACGAAAATCTTGAACAACATTGTTAGAATAAGCGGTTGATATTGGTGATGATGTGGTGGTCGGGGACTTCTTGACTTCTGAGACTTCTTTAAGCGGGGTATCGTCTGTTGATGAGATTTTCTCATAGACAAATTTCCATAAATTTCGAGGCTCAAGATTTTTGATATGATTAGCATTCTAAGTCACGAGAGAAATTCAACCACTTTTCGAGGAGGCTGACAAAACCAACATTGATTTCATGTTTGGACAACTTAACACCATCATTTGACATTTCATTTAAAGAGTTTTGTACACGGTGTAAGTTTGAGAGAGTTTACGAGTCCTTAGCCACGAAGGTGTTATACTCGAGTTTCGGTCTATTATCCTGTTTTCCTTGGTATCGAGATGGTCCTTCATGACTATGAACTAGGTCATCGAGGTTTGTAGGCGTACTACGACTTACTGAACTCCATAATATCGTCGGAAGACAAGATATTATGATACTTTGAGTCTTTGGTCACGGTTGACCCTCTCCTTTCATCACAGGTCCCGCGAGCTTGAGTTTGGGCAACCCTTGACGATCTTTGGGACAAATGGACCTTCATTTATACACTTGATATAATAAGGTTCCATCGATCAAATAACAAAGCATTCGCTTTTCCATTTGTTGAATTTGCCAACTTCAAGTGCAGGGGCAGCCTTGTTGAATAAGCTCCGCCCTTTTATCGACTAGTTGGGGTACATCAATTTGACCATTTAGGATCCTAATTTAAAAACTTTTAGAGCGGCCTAAAAAAGCGAGTTTTATAATTAGCCTTTCTACGATACCACTTGTTGTTCCCGTTCACTGTCGTTTAAAAGCAGTTTAAGTATATAAAACAAGTTAATAGTGAACTATGGTGAAATTAACATAAGAAAACACATTGAGTAATTTTCAACATCATATTCTTATTAGAAATAAATCAACAAAGAATCGTTACCCAAGTACTTGTGGAATAGTACTTGGGATTGAAATGACAAAGTTGGGTGACTCCTCTCTAGCTCGAGGCTAAGTCAGAGCACAACTCTTAAACTCATTTGAGCTATCTCGAGAACTAAGTTGTATTTGGATGAGTGAAAAGATGGCTTGCGTGTATGTGTTTTTACAATTCACAAGCTTAACCTTTCACTCCATCTCTATATGCTATTTATACGGTATGATATTTGACTCTTTCCTAAGTGACAAACTGACATCATACTGAAGACGACTCACTGAGAGACTATGCACTCAGTGACCTGTTTGTGTTAACGGATAAAACACTTGGGCTATTTTCTATTCAAATCCTAGATTAAGGGGTTTGGGTATTTACTGAACCCAACACATAGCAATAAATAAGCAATTAACTAGTTGGGGTGTTGAACGGCTCAATCCAAACTGAATAACGATGAAACGAGACCAGTTAATCATTTTTAAAAACTAGATAGTTGTACGATTGCAAATCTTCTGAACTCGATAATAGTTATCAAGTCTTAGATATATGATGTCCTTGGTGGGGGTACCTCAATTGGATCTTTATGAGGTCCTTGATTTACTAAAATTTACAGGTTTTTTCCCTAAAAAATGGTTTAAGTGCCTTTTGTCGGGATTCGGATAGTATAGATATAAATAGATCATTACAAGGGAGAGACTAAAGTAATCATTAAAATTATATAAAGAATATTAAACAAAAGGTTGTTGACAACTTTGGATTTGATCCAGTTACACGAACAAACTCTAATTTCACCATTAAGATTCAATATTAAGTGTTAATTCGTTCCATGATACATGATTATAATGATCATGATACAATAATTGTTGATTCAATTAGTAGTTTTGGTTTGCTTTAAGCCCAAATTCACTAAAAGCCTTTCTTTTTCATAAAATTAGAATTTATATGGTGATACTAATTAGTTCCATGTATTCGTCTCGATTCATGCACGTCCAACATTGCCTCTCGAATGCATGTGAAATTCGGCAATCCCCATAATGTCCCTTCTTCCACAATGGGGGATGTTTGAGTGCAGTGAATCGTTCGGAAAGGAATTGCAACAAGGAATGGAATCGCACAAATAAGGAATAATCTAAAGAAAGAAAATTGACTTCCTTTGTTTGGTATGAAGTAAAATTGAGCATTGGAATGTGATAGATATTTTAATTCTTTTGTTTGGAACAAACAAAGAATAAAATATGAGAATGTAATACTTTTATAACAAATGTAAATCGAGTTGATACCACAAGATTTTCATTAGTTTGCATATTTCTTCCCCACTCCATGTTACAAGTTCATGATCTTTCCCTAATTATGATTTTCACATTTTTATGATCTATACCTTTTAGAATATATTAATAGGCGCAAATAATTTCATTGTACATTATGTTAACAAATGATTGCCATTGTTTTATTTCTTCCGGTGTCTTTACATATGGTTGAATTAAAAGGCACGCATAATACAAGAGTCATAAAACACAAAAATTGGAAGCGATTATTGTTGTATTTTAAGACAAAAGTATTTTAAGCATTCTAAAAAGATCAAGGTTAATATACTTGCGAGATAGTTATGCCATAAATTAATATTTTTTCTTTGAATTGAAGCGAAGGTCAATATAGCATGTATATTTTCATATTTATTATTGAATTAGAACAAATGTCAAAATAATGAAGGTGACACGAACATTCGGAGAATATGTGATGCGAAGGTGAATTGGCAATGATCGTAACGTGAAAATCAAGGAGAAGATTGTGTTAGGGTTTTGAGTTTTCCCCGAATCAATAGCATGTGCCAATCACATGACTATGCCTTTTGTACTTGAAAAGCCTTATGATTATCAGCTGGAAAGAGATGGTGAAGGAGTTTTGCCTACATGTGTTGATTCTCTGCATTCTCCACTTTTTTTAGAGAATGGATTTGGTTGAATGGTAATCGTATGTGGATTCTTTATTTCAACCAAACAAAGGAAAACACCCACATTTCATTCTTGTGCATTCCATTCCATCGTACCAAACATCACCAGGTTCTTTCATTATCTTGGTCTCTCACCATGATAACCAGCTAAGGACCTTTTAGAATGAAATGTCTTTCATTCATGGATTCAAAATATATAGCGAAATCTCATAGTAATGTCTTGTCGATTAGCACGAGTCATGACATTTTTTCGATTTACGGTTGATTTAGCTTGTAGCACAAAACTTCTCAATCCTCTTATCATTATCTTTCTATATATGAACCTAAGTGAGTTTGGTACAAGCGATTTAGTCATAATGGATCATAGACTTAGCTAAATCACGACACGCTCGACTTAGCGTTCACGAGGCACTTCATTCTATACTTGGGTAGAATGGAATTATTCCTAGGAATAAGAGCTGTGACTCGTTATTCTTGGTTCTCTAATTCACGAGAACTTCAATACAAGCCCCTGAAACGCAATGTAGTTGTGCGTTTTTATTTGAAGTCCCAAACTTTAAAAGTTTTAAGTCGCTCGGTTTCTTTACTTGTCTACAACTACTCAAGATCAACACTTCCCGTGTGCCAAATTATCTTGCCCAATTAGGCAATGTACTTTTTAGGATCTTGACATCCTCCCACTTAATCTTGAAATACTAGTTGTTGTTCCTATTCACTATCTTAAAAACAGTTAAGTATATAAAACAAGTTAATAGTGAATCTATGGTGAAAAGATATAAGTAAAACACACGATTAATTTTCAACATAATATTCTTTATTAGATATAAATCAAAACAAGAATACATTACCCAGTACTTGCGGAATAGTACTTGGGATTGAAATGACAAGGTTGGTGACTCCTCTCTAAGCTCGGGCTAAGTCGAGCACAACTACTAAGTACCATTGAGCTATCTCGGGGATTAAGTTGTATTTGGAGGAGTGAAAGATGGCTTGCGTGTGTGTGTGTTTTACAATTCACAAGCTTAATCTTTCACTCCATCTCTTATGCTATTTATACAAGTATGAGTTTTAACTCTTTCCTAAGTGACAAACTGACAACTTCTGAGAAGACAAAATCTTGATGTATTTTGTCTCATTTCTAAAGACTATTTTAGGTAAGAGACAAGGCGCTTTCCAAAGGTCGGTGATGACCTTGAGCACGATCGTTTGCCATTCGGGGAAAGTTGACTTTGGTTGATAAGGACTTCGTCTTATCGATTCAAACTTATCCGCCTTATCCGCTCATTCTTGATCTTCATATCCTTGATCTTCTACTTGGTTTGTCTTGATGTAAGTAGTTGGAGAGGAGTCTTAGGGATTGGTGAGTTATTGTCATCACTCATTTGAATCCACCATCTTCTTCTTGACTCGGTCTTCACCCTTTAAGTTCCGCCTTCTTGGTGGAGAGACTTCTTCTTTGCCTCATCTTGAGTATCACGAAGATGGCTCAGAGAGACTATGCACTCGGTGACTGTTAGTGTTTAACGGTCTAAACACTTGGGATATTTTCTATTCAAATCCTAGATTAAGGGGTTTGGGTATTCTTGAACCAGCAGTCTCCCCTATTTGGATATACAAATAGCCTAAGTGTTTGATCGATGTAAGTGAGCAAATGGCTTCTTCTTACTGAATGTACTAATGAATACAATAAGGAACACTTAGTATTTTAACAAAACATACATCTTTTATTGATCACATTACATGGTTCCTATCACTAGTACAAAAGATAAATCAAAATGATGTCAATCAAGATGGATTCCCATGCTTCAAGTTTAGGCTTCTTCTTGAGAGTGCTTCTTTGTCGGGTGCTCTCTTATCTTGGCATTCAAGTCTTTGCGAACGACATTTTACGGGTTTGATTTGAGAGGCCAGCGGTATAACTTGCCATTGTAGGCACTCTGCAAGATCAATGTCACTCCACCTTTGGAATCTTGGGTTTCCATAGACATCAATGAAAAATAGCCCTCTTTCGGGCTTTTCAATCACCGACAGTTCACGAACTTTACACCTTGAGCGAGCTCCTGTTGCATTCGAGTCGAGCACTTTGATCTCGGTGGAACTCAACCCTCTTTCTTTTGCCTTGGATGGTGAGGTTGAGATCCTTGTGGTGCGATTAAGGTTGGTGAATCCCAGTTGTCTTGGTGCATCCTCGATCTTTCATATCTCTTCTTGAGCATTTTCATCGACTCCTTAACCACCGCATTACCTTCTTTTCAATTATTGGACCAAGCTCATCGAGTTCGATGATCCCAAAGTCGGTGAATTTTAGGGATCATGAACCTCGAAATGTCTTTATCATCCCCACATAGGCGTTCATTGCGATGGTTTAGACTTGGGGATGATTCGACATCGATGATCTTCTCGGTAGCCTTTACGCTTGTCATTGACCGGTTGTAATGATCAATTCTTGCTTTCACGATGGCTGCAGTTTCTTGTTCTTTTCTTCCAGCTGTTTTCTCATTTGACCATCTTAGCGACTGAGCATCCTTAAACTTTTGTCTGCTGACCCTTTTGAAGCTTCTTTGGATCAATTCCCAAGTTCTCGGCTTCTTGACGACAACTTTTATCGGTGCTTCTTTGCTCTTCCTTTCCTCCTCGGCTAGTTTCATTTCCTTTCTTCTTTTGCAAGATAGGCACTTAGTTGTTGTGGTGTGAGCGGTATTGATGTCGCCGATCTTGTAGGGAATCTTCTCGAGGCTCGGGTGTTTGCATTATGCCTTTTCCTTTGTCTGGCACGAGGAAGATGATGATGCTACCGGTGGTGGTGTTGTTGTTGTGATGGGTGTTGTATCATGTCATAGCCATTGTTGTTGTTGTTGGTGGTGGGATTGATGAGATGGGTATTGATGAAATTGGTACAGTGGTGATGATGATAATGGGCTGCGGATCTTGGTGGTGTTGGCTCCCCTCGGTGTGAGAGGAAGTCTCTTGATGGTCTTCTCCCCTCAGCTGTTGCGGCAACGTCGGTGAGAGCAAGAGTTGGCTCGGACACTTGGGGAGCTTGGGTGGCTTGACCTTTGAAGGCTTGGTAGATTTCGGTGACCATAGCCTTGATATCGGATGTATCCTTTTGAAGACCGGTGACCTTTGTTTCAGATTAGCTTGAGAGAGTTCCAAAGCGGTCATCCTGGCCCAAGATTCCAAGCCATTGATGAGGAAGCCTTAGCTAAATTGGTCACTGAGCATCCAAAGAGCCCGTGTTGCTGAAGAGGCGAGGCAGAAGATTGAAGACCACGAACATTGGCGACTTGAGCATGTTGATCGAGTTCGGTGAGGTGAGGAATTCTTCAAGTAAGCCTCGGTAGCCTCCGGCACTTTTGAGTTGAGTCTTGGGTCTTCTTTGATCGAGTCCACGATTTCATCAATCTTTGTCCCACAACCACGAAGATGTTTGAGAAACTTAGCGGTTATCATCCAATCTATGAAGTTGCTCATACATAATATCTACGTGCTCATCGGTGTTAGCATTGAAAGTGAGCACATCGGTTTAAGATCGGCATAACTTGCGGCGACTTCGGTGTGTTGATCCCACATTTGGTCGATGACCCCGAATATATCTTTCTTGAAGCTTTGGTGATCCACATAACTAGGCGCCTTTCGGTGATTGGAAGAATATTATCAAGCGGCTGAATTCATCGAGCTGGATGAAGAGGTCGAGTCATTGTCTTGAGTTGAAATGGTGACTCTTTAGGCTCTTGTGGATCGGTGATGCTCTTGTTCGATTGAACATCGGCGTCTTCTTCTTCCCTAGCGATAAAATTACATCTTCACTTTCGGCATCCTCTTCATCGAAAAATAGTATCTCGGCAACATCGACCATAGTTAACAAGGTGGGGTGATGGGTTCCGTATCGTGGGTGGTATTAATCCTACGAGTCTTTGTCCCCTTTGACCCCTCGAGACAACTTGATGGGTGTTTCCCGATGTCTTCTCGGAGTCGGGATTGGTGATGGGTTCCGTATCGGCGGGTTGTTCCTTTCCTCAGAGTCTTTGTCCCCAGAGACCCACGAGACAACGATGGGTTTTCCAGTGCCTTTAGCGGAGTCGATGAAAGTGATATCCCTATCGGTGGGTTGTTTAGTTCCTACGAGTCTTTGGGATCATTCGGTGTGCCCTCGGACAAAGGCTGTGATTTGCTAATGTCATCATTGGGCGAAGTGGAAGCGCTCCCCTACCGGTGGGTTGTATGTTTCCTACGGATCTTGGGGAGTAGTAGTTGGGACCAAGGGCGCGATTGTGATGTATCGGTGTCCTTCGTTGTCACCGGGGTGGATGATGATTGGTCTCCGGTGGGTGGCGGATCGGTCTTGGGTTTTCTTTGCCTTTTGGCGGTGTTCACGAAGCCTCGGGGCCACGAGACTTGGGTTTGGTCTTAGTCGATTGAGACTTCCCTTTCTCTTTTAGGAGCGGGGTTTGGAGACCTTTGAATCCCTACGATTGTTCTGACAATCATATGGGCCGTCAATACAATATCGGTGACTTGGGATGGGTCCTTTTGAAAATTAGATTGACTCGGGATGCGGGTAAAGCACAATATTTTTCTTCACGAGGATAATTGCAACCCGGTAACACTTGTAAAGCACATGAGACAAACCTAGGATACGAAATGTATTTCGTCCTAGTTTTGCTCGATAGCTTGATTCGAGATCACTGTAAATGATCTCCCCAATGTCGACATTGACCCCATTCATCAAGCGGTATGCCATCATCAATGAATAGAGTTAACTTGTTCGGTTGATGAGTGGTTCCAAGAACACAGAATCACAAATGTGAATAGGATCTTCCAAGCCACGGGAAATGAGTTTTTGGTGGTTGGGGTCTTGTCCAAAATTTTGGATCCAAAACTATTTGTTTTAACCCATCCTTCAACATGGAGGGTTCGGGATGGGCGACATAAACTCCTTTTATTGTAGTCTAACCTGTTGAGGTGCAAAAGTTTTGTAATCCAAGGTGGTGATCTTTCCCATTAAATAGAATGAACTTAATGAGATACTCCACAGGTGGTCTTAGGTCATCTCATTAGTTGAGGTGTCGGGTCATAGGCCGTGGCTGTGGCCAAAACTCCACGAGGAGGTTTTGGTATACAATTGAGGACATTGAACAAAGGCCTTTTTCGGTGGGCGGTTATACAAAAATTTCATAATGTCCTTATAGGTTGGGACATTTGTGGGTATTCAAAATTGCCTATGACATTATTGGTTTTAAATTCAACATTGGTAAGATCCCTACCCTTTGAGGTGCAAGCGGAGAGATTGTGTTCTTGCCATTTCCATTAGAAGAGTTTTAGGGTTTTGAAAAAAAGTTTGAGACAAGAACAATCAAAGGTGTTAAATCTCTCAAGTTTGTGATGAAAACTTTTGTAAATGTTTACAGAGAAGGTTTTTAGAAAAAGATTTGAAGAACACAAAGATTTACGGGTTTGAAAGAGATTTTGTGAGTTTTGTTAGCGAAATACTTTGTGTATGTTTTAAGGATTTTGTGAGGGTATTTATAGAGTGATGAGAGGGTTGTTTGTGCACAAATGTGGATTTGTAAAGTCGGTTTTGAAAGCGTTTTGAATTTCCACATTTAATGCCACCACTCCACTACCCGATAAAATCCGTTTTCAAGGAAGCAGTTGCGATTATGTCGGTAAAAGTGCACTTTTGCAGTAATAAAATATCCACAGGATATTTTATGTGAGAGGAGGCATTTAATGCCAAGTGGGATGAGGTAAGTATGAGGGACCCTTGACAGTAAGATACAAAGACATATATTCCTATATTTAATTGGTGTGATTTCCAACCTAGGACATTTAAGTAACTAATACTTGATGCATTTAGTTACTCATTCAATGCTCAATATCTAGAGTCAGGGTCCCTGAATGAGTCTTACTCATTCAGTGAGAGGATTGTTTATGGGTTTCGTTCAGGGAGGAGGAACCATTTCAGAGAAAACTTACTGAGATTGGTTTTTAGATAGCTGACTTTCAATGTCAAGCATTCCCAATTCGACTTCGGTCTCACGAAGGTAGGTTCATCCAAGGGTTTGGTGAAGATATCGGCAAGTTGATATTGATAGGGATGAAATGAAGTTCTATGTCTCCTTTCATTATGTGGTCCCGATGAAGTGATATCGATATCAATGTGTTTGGTTCTTTGATGAAGGACGGGGTTGTTGGAGATTGCAATGGCACTAGGTGTTGTCACGAGAAGATGGGTACCATTTTGTAATGGATGTCATAGTCATTGAGTTGACTTTTCATCCATAAAACATTGGCACAACATCCTGCGTGACCACATACTCGACTTGGTGAAGACATAACCAGCGATTGTTGCTTTTAGCACTCCAACAAACCGGTTTTCCTCCAAAATTGAGCGGGACCACGAGGTACTTTTTACATCCATGTTGCGGCCGGCATAATCGAGTCGAGTAACCTTTGAGATCAAACCACGAGCACTTTGGATAATAGAGTCCAAGGCTTGGGGTTCCCTTGATACTGAGTATTCTTTTGGCTGCGGTGAGGTGGGATTCTTTGGGATTGGGCGATATCTTGCTATTAGGCAGGTGAGAATTGTATATGCAGTGCAGGCGATAAGATACATCGGTGAGCCAACAATCCCTCTGAAATGGGTTTGATTGGTGACTTGCCGGTGAGATCGGGTCCAAGGTTGTTAGGAGGGACCATTGGTGTCTTCAACGAGGCACGATCGGATATCTCATATTTCTTCAAGAGATTTCTTGTGTATTTCTCTTGGTGATGGAGATTCCTTTATCGGTTTGCACGATTTGTAGTCAAGGAAGTATGTGAGTTCACCCATCATGCTCATTTCAAACTTCTTTGTCATCGGTTTTCAAGCTGTTTGCAAAGTGTAGTTTGTTGAGCCAAAGATGATGTCATCAACATATACTTGGACGATATCACATCTTGTTTTGTCCTATAGATAAACAATGTGTTGTCTATCTTTCCTCGACAAACTTGTTTTGAATCGGGAAGGTGAGAGAGTTTCATACCATGCCACAGGAGCTTGCTTTAGTCCATAAAGGGCTTTATCAAGCTTCGAGACATAGTCGAAATTCACTACTCTCAAAGCCGGAGGTTCTTGAACATACACATCTTCCTTGAGTTCACCATTTAGGAATGCACTTTTACATCCATTTGGTAAACTTTGAAGTTCATGTAGGTAGCATATGCAAGGAAGATCTGATGGCTTCCATTCTTGCAACAGGAGCAAATGTCTCATCATAGTCAATGCCTTCTTGTTGTTGTAACCTTTGGCTACAAGTCGGCTTTGTTTTTAATGACAATGCCATTTTCATCGGTTTTGTTTACGAAAACCCACTTCATTCCTATGACAATGACATCCACGAGGACATTTGATCAAGGTCATGACCTTGTTTTATCAAGCTGTTGAAGTTCTTCTTGCATGGCACGAACCCGGCTTGGGTGTTTTAGAGCCTCGGTGACACTTTTGGGTTCTATATCGATAGGTAATCGGCATATAGACATTCATTGGTGAAAACTGCGATTAACTTAGCGACCATGCTTCTAGTGAGCATGCCTCGGTGGGTTCACCAATGATGTTTACAAGCTCAATGTCACGAGATTTTGTCCACTTACTTTGTGGTCTAGGATCGAGCTTGAAGAGGTCACTGGAGACTCGGGAGTGAGTTCGGTGCATGAGCCACATAATCATTAAGAACATCTGTTGAGATGTCTTGTTCGAGTTGGGGTTCATGAATCACGGGTTCTGAACATTTGGTTCGATGTTACCTATCGGCGGGGCGATTGATTATCAATGAATTCAGCGATAGTTGGTTGTGACGGGTTGTGAGGCAAGACATAATATGAGATGTCGACATCGACTTGGTATGAGGAATTGATTTCGATGTTATACTCATCGGGAGGATATCTTGATGAGTTATCAATTCCTATTTCCTCCATTGAGGTGTTGGTGAACGATGCTTTCGAACTCTCATCAAAGGTGACATGAAAGGTTTCCTCAACTTGTTGTCTCCTTGTGTTAAATACCACGAAGGCTTTGGAGATCGGTGAGTAACCTAGAAAGTATCCATCATCGACTTTAGCATCAAACTTGCCTAGATGATCCTTGTGGTTATGAATA
This sequence comes from Chrysanthemum lavandulifolium, assembly GCA_022545495.1. Classification (NCBI taxonomy): domain Eukaryota; kingdom Viridiplantae; phylum Streptophyta; class Magnoliopsida; order Asterales; family Asteraceae; genus Chrysanthemum; species Chrysanthemum lavandulifolium. The sequence continues at coordinate 197,483,215 of CM040246.1, read as the reverse complement.
AACACGGGACATCCAAACACATAAAGTAGGCGATATCGAAGTCTACCTTTGAATATCTCATATGGGGTTTTGTTATGTCTTTTGACAATGATTGACTGTTTTGAGTGTAACAATTTGTTTTATTGCTTGATCCGAAATGTTTTGATAGGTGAGCCATTTAACATGGTTCTTGCGACCTCAATGAGAGTTCTGTTTTCCTTTCGGCTACCCCATTTTGTTCGGGGTGTAAGGAGATGAAATTTTTGGGAGATTCCTTTTCATCACGAAACTCTCAAGCTCTTCATTTACGAACTCGGTACCATTGTCGATTCGATTTGTTTAACGATAATGTCATTACGGTTTTCAATGTTCACGATGAATGACATTATAGTGTCATTGCTGACTCTTTTGGAAAGAAAGTATACCCAGTGTATCTTGAAAACTCATCAACAATGACAAGTGTATACTTCTCATCTTTGGATTGATCTAGGGTGGTGGTCCAAAGAGATCCATATCACGGGGAGGTGAAGGCGACTTTGATTGAGAAATTTTGTTTTGTTTTGAAAGATGCTCTTTGGTGTTTGCCTTTCTCACAGTGAGCATGGTTTATCTTTTGCAAAAACCGGTGATGGTAAGCCAAGGACCTTGTTTTGTTTTGCCAAGTTGTTGATGTTTTGAAATTTAAGTGTGAGAGTCTCTTGTGCCACGGCCGGTTGATAGTTTCGATGGCTTTGGCAAAGAGACAAGTTCCATTTGAGAGAGTGTTGACATGTCTAAGACATAAACATCATCTCTTCTAGGAGCTATCAACACAACTTCTTTGTTGGCATTAAAAATGGTGCCTTGTTTGTCATTGAATTGCACAATGTACTTAGCATCACATAGTTGGTGACAACGATGAGATTGTATTTGAGACCATTGACATAAGCTATTCTAGAAAACTATTCCATTGCGATATCTTGAACCATAACCTTGATGGGACATGATGAGTTATCACCAAATACTACCTTGGGTCTGGTTCCTTTACATATTTGTGCGAGATACTCCTTAACACCAGTCATGCTTCTTGAGCATCCACTATCTAGATGCCAAATAGGCTCCCTGGCGTGTCTCTGCACAAATAGTAGACATGATTAGTTTCTCTTGCTGACCCACATACTAGTGGGCTTGGGCTTAAAGGTCTCTTTGAATTTGGCAATTGACTCATGGTCAGTGGTTGAGTGCATTGTGCTACCACAGGTTTTGCATTTGGAGACTGAGGATGACTCAGTGATTTTGGGTTGCTTGGAACTTCTCCTTGCTTGAATGACCTTTGTCATCTTGGGATGTCTTATGAGTTGGATTTCCATAAATATCACAACATTTGTTCATGAGACAATCATCGGGATGATGATCATTAAAGCCACGATGTGGGCAAGGAGGAAAAGGTTTTGCTCTAAACTTTTGAGCGGACTTGGAGGTTGAAGCATCTTGATGACCAACTTTGGTATAGTTTGCTTCTTGAGAGAACTTACATATTGTAAGTGATCGAAGTTCTGTGATCATCCTTTTGCGGATCATACAAAAGGATTCTATAACGTTGTCGATGGTATGGTGGTATAGTGGCATAGATCACACTTACTTTGGTTTTGGTGGTGGCTTTTGACTTTGAGGAACTAGAGGAAGGCGACTTTGTTTCCTTGATTGATTCGAGGAACTTTTCGATGGATTCCATCTTTTCGGTTAGCTTCCTCACAAGTTCGATCGATTCTTGAATTTGGTCGACTTGATGGGGACGAGAGGATGTGGAAGTCTCGGTGGGGTAGATTCTTGTTGAATTGGTTTTGATGGTCTTTTCGGGATGGTTCTACCAAGTCCGGACCTTTCTTTTGGTGAGTGTGGATTGTATTGTAATGGAGTAAGCTCGAGCTAGGGCGGCACCACGAAGAGGTTCGGGGGTGGAAGTGGTGCTTGAGATTGACTTGAGACTCGAGATGTGTTCGGTACTCTGGGCACATCGAGAAGTCAAGCATGCTCTTTAGAGCTTGACTTTCGAGCTCTAGAATTCTTCGAATCAAAGTTTGGAAGCTTACTCTCGGGATTAACCCGTTCAATCCAATCACTTGGCTTGGGACTAGTCAACATCTTGGTAATCATGCCACGAGACACAAATGGTTTGGGACTCGGTCTTTGTTGTGAGAGTCGGGAGATGATCTTCACCTATGACTCTCTTTTTGCTCTGGGGGCTCCCACAACATCAAAGACCCTTGGATTCTTAGCGATCCAACTATTAATGATATCTTTTTCCTTTTAGTTCATCTTGAAGAGCTTGATTTCTTTTGACTAGTTCGGTGTTTTGAATTTGCAAAGTGATGACCTCAAGCTTAGCTTGTTTTAAAAAAGTAATTCATCCTACACTTGTTTAATTCAAAACTTAGCTTGTTGTATTTTGAAAAAGATTCAATCGTTGCTCTTCTACAAACTTAAGGTCAACATTGATATAGTTCATATAAGGCGCCAATCGAGTCATCATCCATAGAAAGTAAAATATTTACCTTCTTCATTGTGATGTTGACCCATTCTCCATTCACGGCATGATTTTTTCCAACGACTAGCTTGTCCTCTTACGAGAGGGCCATCGATTGCTGTGACATGCACCATTTCATCATCGAGATGAGGCGGCTCTTCATCGATCGAAGGTTTCGACAACAAGGCCTTTGTTTTACCACCGCAGTTGAACACTTTTGTTGTTTACGAGGGGTGGCCTCAAGCAATGCAAGCTTAGCTTTGACTTTCCTATACTTAGCTTCAAAATCAACAGTTTTGTTTTGATCAGTTGTTTTGAAAGTTTTGATGAGGCGATAGATTTTGGTTGAAATTTGCTAAAGCACGAGGGTGATTTGACCACGATGGTTTATAAGAGGGTTGAAATTGTTTTGAAAAAGCAGTCTTTTGCAAAATGACCTCTTTTGTGACACTTAAAGCATTCGGTGTCCTCATTTGCTTTAGCATTTGAAAACCTTTGTTTCTTTTATAAACCTTGAGAGTTAGCAAGGTGCCCTTTCACGAAATTCAACGTTCGGTCATTTAGGTACTCCTCACTTGATCTCTCATCGGGCTCATCATCTGAATTTTCTTGGAAATCTTGAACCACATTGTTAGAAAAAAGGTTGATATAGGTGTTGAAGTGGTGGTCGGGGACTTCTTGACTTCTGAGACTTCTTTAAGTCGGGTATCGTCATTAATGAGGTTTTCCTCATAGACAAATTTCCATAAATTTCGGGAAGTTCAAGATTTTGGATATGATTAGCATTCCTAAGTCCACGAGAGAAATTCAACCACTTCTCGGGAGACTATTGACAAAACCAACATTGATTTCATGTTTGGACAACTTAACACCATCATTAGACAGTTCATTTAAAGAGTTTTGTCAGGGTGTAAGTTTGAGACGAGTTTACGAGTCCTTAGCCACGAAGGTGTTATACTCAAGTTTCGGTCCATTATCCTGTTTTCCTTGGTATCGGATGGGCCTTCATGGCTATGAACTAGGTCATCCAGGTTTGTTTAGGCGTACTACGACTTATAGCGACTCCATAATATCATCGGGAAGACATGATATGATGATACTTTTGAGTCTTTGGTCTGGTTGACCACTCTCCTCTCATCCACGAGTCCACTGAGCTTGAGGTTTAGGCAAACCTTGATCTTTGGGATAAATGGACCTTCATTTATACACTTGATATAATAAGGTTCCATCGATCAAATAGCAAAGCATCGCTTTTCCATTTGTTGAATTTACCAACTTCAAGTCTAGGGCAACAATTGAATAAGCTCCACCCTTTTTATCGACTAGTTGGGGTACATCAATTTCGACCATAAGGATCACGATTTAAAAGCGTTTTAGGCGGCTTAAAAAGGTTTTATAATCGACCTTGCTCGATACCACTTGTTGTTCCTATTCACTATCTTAAAAGCAGTTAAAGTATTTAAAACAAGTTAATAGTGAATCTATGGCTGAAAAGATATAAGTAAAACACACTGATTAATTTTCAACATAATATTCTTTATTAGATATAAATCAAAACAAGAATACATTACCCAAGTACTTGCGGAATAGTACATGGGATTGAAATGACAAAGGTTGGTGACTCCTCTCTAAGCTCAGGCTAAGTCTGAGCACAACTACAAATACCGATTGAGCTATCTCAGGGATTAAGTTGTATTTGGACGAGTGAAAGATGGCTTGCGTGTGTGTGTGTTTTTACAATTCACAAGCTTAATCTTTCACTCCATCTCTTATGCTATTTATACAAGTATGAGTTTTAACTCTTTCCTAAGTGACAAGCGACAACTTCTGAGAAGACAAAATCTTGATGTATTTTGTCTCTATTCTAAAGACTATTTTAGGTAAGAGACAAGGCGCTTTCCTAAGGTCGGTGATGACAGAGCACGATCGTTTGCCATTCGGGGAAAGTTGACTTTGGTTGATAAGGACTTCGTCTTATCGATTCAAACTTATCCGCCTTATCCGCTCATTCTTGATCTTCATATCCTTGATCTTCTACTTGGTTTGTCTTGATGTAAGTAGTTGGAGAGGTCTTAGGGATTCGGTGAGTTATTGTCATCACTCATTGAATCCACCATCTTCTTCTTGACTCGGTCTTCACCCTTTAAGTTCCGCCTTCTTGGTGGAGACTTCTTCTTTGCCTCTTCTTGAGTATCACGAAGATGGCTCATTGAGAGACTATGCACTCGGTGACTGTTAGTGTTTAACGGTCTAAACACTTGGGATATTTTCTATTCAAATCCTAGATTAAGGGTTTGGGTATTCTTGAACCCAACACGCATTTTCAAAGCCTCAGGCATAGCGCTGGAAGCATAATCTGAAAGGTTTATGGATACATATTAATATAAGTATGACCGGATTCGAACACGAGACTTCGGGATTGCACACATTATGTATGAAAATCAATATTAAAATAATTAATATATAAAATGTTGTATTTAATTATTTAATCACGAATAAAACACTTAACGAGAGTTAGTATTTAACAAGGTGTGGTTAACTATCGTTAAATAACAAGTTAAAGGACTAAAGGTGAAATTAATGATCGAGAAGGTTCTAGAACCCCATGGGAGTCCCATAACCGGTCGATCAATGGGCTAGGGGAAATCCTACCTTAACTTGGTCTCCAAGATTGTTATAGTATAAATATAAACCCCTTGTATTCATTCTAATTTAATTTTCGTGACTAACAAAGCAAATTTCTCTTCTCCTCTCCTCCCTTTGAGCTTAAACGATCGTGTACCACCCGAATCCCATAGGGTTCGATTTCTTAAGCTCAAACAAAAGTGTTTGGTTTGTTTTGTGATCAAGAACCTAGCTTTTCGCATTGAATCGTTAGTGTCGTGTGTAAAGAACGAAGGTCAAACACACTTGTGTTTGAAGTTCTGATGCTTGACTTAGTTTAAAGTTGACTAGATCAAACCCTAGTCGATTAGGGTTTATTGGTTCTTGTTCTTTTGGTTCCTTGTTCGGCTAGAAATCACTAACGGTACGCATGTTCTTTTAATTCGGTTAATTCTTTACAAGTATTATTCTTTACTTCCACTGCATGCTTTGATGATGTTTAGTTGTTTTATATAATTGTTATGAATATGAAAACCCAACAGTGGTATCAGAGAGCCGTTAATACGTTGTAATTAATTACCGAAACACATAAAAATTGAATCTTGATGATTAATACATGTTTTATGGTTTCTAAGGTTTTAAAATTAGAAACCTAATTTTTTATTAAGGGTCGACTACCCTTTATTTATTTAATTAGGTTTTAGTTTTTGTACAACTTGTTGTTCCTATTCACTATCGTTTAAAAAACAATTAAGTACTTAAAACAATTTAACGATGAATAATGGTGAAAGTAATGTAAGTAACACACACTAAGTAATTTTCAACATCATATTCTTATTAGAAATAAATCAAAGAATCGTTACCCAAGTACTTGCGGAATAGTACTTGGGATTGAAATGACAAAGTTTGGGTGACTCCTCTCTAGCTCGGGCTAAGTCGAGCACAACTCTTAGAACCAGCTGAGCTAGCTCAAGGATAAAGTTGTATTTGGAGGAGTGAAAAGTTGGCTTGTGTGTATGTGTGTTTTACAATTCACAAGCTTAAACTTTTCACTCATTCTCTTATGCTATTTATACAAGTATGATTTTAACTTTAACCTAGAAGACAAATACATTGATCACGGTAATCACGAATATAGATATATTCGATTCTTTTTTACTTTGCTATTAGTAGTCGGTAGTGACTTCTTTCCATATGAGAGAATCCTTTAGTATCGCCGCTTACTATAAATGGGAAGATATGGCTTTAGTAGATAGGGACTTAGTTTTATCGGGTAAAGCACTTGGGGACTTAGTTTTATCTGGGTAAACTTTTCCGCCTAGTCCGCTCATTCTTGATCTTAAAGCCTTGATCTCTTCCTTGATTTGTCTTGATGCTAGCAGTTGGAGAGGAGTCTTAGGGATTCGGTGAGTTATTGTCATCACTCACTGAATCCACCATCTTCTTCTTGACTTAGTCTTCACCCATTAAGTTCCGCCTTCTTTGGTGGAGGCTTCTTCTTCGCCTCGTCTTGAGTATCTGAAGATGGCTCAGAGAGAGACTATGCACTCGGTGACACGATAGTGTTTAACGGATTAAACACTTAGGTTATTTTCTATTCAAATCCTAGATTAAGGGGTTTGGGTATTCTTGAACCAACGGTCTCCCCTATTTGGATATACAAATAGCCTAAGTGTTTGATCGATGTAAGTGAGCAAATGGCTTCTCCTTACTTGAATGTACTAATGAATACAATAAGGAACTTTGAGTAATTTAACAAAACATACATCTTTTATTGATCGGATTACATAGCTCCTATCACTAGTACAAGAAAGATAAATATGATGTCGGTCGGATGGATACCCGGTGCTTGAGCTTCACTTTCTTGGTGATGAGTGTTTCCTGTCGGGATGGTCTCTTATCTTTGCATTCGGTCTTGACAGAACACGATGTTTCTTTGAGGATTGGATCGAGAGGCCCTTTGGAATATAGTGATCATTGCGGCCACACCGACTGATCAATATCACTCCATCTTTGAAATCTTGGGTTTCCATAGACATCAATGTGAAATAGCCCTCTTCGGGCTCTTCAATTACCAAGCAGTTCACAAATTTTACACCTCGAGCTCTCTGTTGCATTCTAAGCGAGCACTTTGATCTCGGGTTGGAACTCAACTCTTTTCCTTTTGCCGGTGGATGCTTGTGGTTGAGATCCTTGTGGTGCGATCAAGGCGGTGAATTCCAGTTGGTGGTGCATCTCTCGACCTTTCATATCTTTTCTTGAGCATCTTCATCGACTCCTTGACCACCTTATTTTGCTTCTTTCCAATGATCGGACCAAGTTCATCGAGTTCGGTGATCCCAAAGTCGGTGAATTTTAGGGATCATGAACCTCAAAGTGTCTTTGTCATCCCTCATAAACATTCATAGCCAATGGTTTGGTGTTGGGAATAATCTTGACATCTGTGATTTTTGAGAAGCCTTGGTGGTCATTGTCGATTGTATTCCTTAACTCGCTTTGCACGAGAGCTTGATTTTCTTTCTCTTTTCTTCCAGCTGCTTTCTCATTTCGACCATCGGAAGCGACTGAGCTTCCTTGAACTTTTGTCTGCTGACCTTTTGGAGCTTGCTTGCATCTAATCCCATGTTCTCGGCTTCTTGGCGACAACCTTTGCGGTGCTTCTCTGTTCCTTTTCTCTTCCTCATTAGTTTCATTCTTCTTTCTTCTTTAGCAAGATGTTTACTCATTTGTTGTGGTGTGGCGGTATTGATGTCATGGATTTTATAGGGAATCTTCTCGAGCTCGTGATTGTCATTTTGCCTTTGCCTTTGTCTGGCACGAGGAAGATGATGCAACTAAGGGTGGTGTTGTTGTTGTGACCGTCGGTGTTGTTGTTGTTGATGTTTGTGGTGGTAGTGAGGATATGGGTATTGCGAGGCTGTGCGAGATGATGTGGGAGCTCTTGATCTTGGAGGTGTTTGCTCCCCTCGGTGTGAAGAGGTCTCTTGATATTCTCCCCTCAGCTGTTGCGGAGCTTGGTGAGGGCAAGAGTTGGAGTTAGTCTTGAGGGGCGGGCTGCTTGACCATGAAGGCTGATAGATTTCGGTGATCATGGCCTTAATCTACGAAGTATCTGCTTGAATACCGGTGACCTTTGCATCCAGTTAGCTGAGAGATCTCTAATGCGGTCATCAGGGACCAAGATTCCGAGCCATAGAAGATGAGGCTGAGCCATAGCGATTACAGAGTGTTCAAAGAGTCCACTAGGTGCGAAGAGTGCAGGCGAAGATTGGAGACCACGAACATTTGCAGATTGGAGCATTTCAATCGATTCGGTCAATCGAGATGAGTTTTCACATACACCTCGGTGGCCTCCGGCACTTTGGCATTGAGTCTTGGGTCTTCTTTAACATCCCACGATTTCATCAATTGTAACTCCACATGTGCGAAGATGCTTGAGGAACTTAACGAGTTTTCATCGATCGATAAGGTGTTGGTACATAAGATCTCGGTGCTCATGAACATTTTCATTGAAGGTGAGCACATCGGATCGAAGATCGGTATGGTGGCTGCCGCTTGATGTGTTGATCCCAAAATTGTTCGGTAACCCGATGTACGACTTCCTTGAGGCTTTAGTGATCCATGAACCGGTGTCTTTCGATGTTGGAAGAATGTTGTCAAAGCGGTTAAATTCCCAGTTTGGATGATGAGGAGTCGAGTCATTATCTTACGGATGAAATGGTGACTCGGTATGCTCCTTTGGATCGGTGAGGCTCTTGTTGATTGAACCTCGGTCCATTTCTTCTCGGTGATAAAATTTCATCTTGATTTCGACAAGTTCATCCTCGAGAATAGAATACCGGTGACATCGACAATTGTGAGCAAGGGGTTGGTGATGGGTTCCATATCGTGGTGGTATATATCCTCGAGTCTTTGTCCCCGTTGACCCCTCGAGACCTTGGTGGGAGTTCCAGTGCCTTCTCGGGAGTCGAGGATTGGTTTTGGGTTCCGTATCGGTGGGTTGTTTCTTTCCTCAGAGTCTTTGTCCCCAGTGACCCACGAGACAACGGTGGGTGTTTCCAGTGCCTTTGGCGGAGTCGGTGATTGTTGTATCCCTATCGGTGGGTTGTTTGTTTCCCCACGAGTCTTTGGGATCGATCGGTGTGCCCTCGAGACAAAGACTTGGATTTGTTAATGTCATCATCGGCGTGGTGGAAGCGCTCCCCTACCGGGTTGTTTGTTTCCTACGGATCTTGGGGAGTAGTAGGTGTGACCAAGGGCCTTGGCTGTGATGTCGGTGTCCTTCGTTGTCACGGGGTGGTTGTTGCACAGTCGGTGGGTGTCTGTTTAGTCTCGGGCTTTTGTGCCTCTTGGGTGTGCTCACGAAGCCTCGGGGCCACGAGACTTTGGTTTAGTCTTAGTCGATCGAGACTTCCCTTTCTCTTTTAGGAGCGGGGTTTGGAGACAGATCCACTTTGATTGTTCTGACAATCATGTGGGCCGTCAATTCAATGGGAGTGACAAGGGATGGGTCCTTTTGAAAATTTGATGGGCTCGGGATGCGGTAAATTTCAAATTTTTCATCACAGTATAATTTGAACCCGATGTGATTGCAAAGCACAAGAGACAAACCTAGGATCTGAAGCGTGCCGTCCTAGTTTTGCTCTGTAGCTTCGTTCGAGATCACTTGTAAATGATCTCCCTATGTCGACGATGACCCCATTCATCAAGCGGTATGCCATCATCAAGCGAATAGAGTTAACTTGTTCGGTGGATGAGTGGTTCCATAGAGGACACGAATCACAAAAGTGAAGAGGATCCTCCAGCCACGGGGAATGAGCTTTTAGTGGTTGGGGTCTTGTCCAAAAAGTTGGATCTAAAGCGATTTGTTTTAACCCATCCTTCAACATGTGGAGGGTTCGGGATGGGCGACATAAACACCTTTGTTATAATCTAACCTGTTGAAGTGCAAAGCGTTTTGTAATCCGGGTGTATTGTTGCCCCATTAAGGCGAACGATGAGATACTCCAGGTGGTCTAAGGTTATTCTCATCGATAGAAGGTGTCGGGTCAAAGGCTTTAGTTGTAGCCCAAAACTCCACGAGGTAGTTTGGAGTGCGATCTTGAGGACATTTACAAAGGCCGTTTTGTGGGCGGTTGAATAAAAATTTTATAATGTCTTTATAGGTTGGGACATTTTCGGGGTATTCAAAATTTCCTATGACATTATTTGTTTTAAATTCAACGTTAGTAAGATCCCTACCCATTGAGAAGCAAGCGGAGAGATTGTGTTCTAGCCATTTCTATTAAAGAAGATTTTAGGGTTAAAAAATGTTTTGACTAGAACAATCAAAGTATTTAGATCTCTCAAGTTTGTGATGAAAAACTTTTGTAAATGTTTACAAGGAGGGTTTTCAAAAGAGGTTTTAAAGATTTTGAGAACACACAAATTTTGGATTTGAGAAAGGATTTTGTGAGTTTAGTTGCGAGAAAATAATTTGTGTGTGTTTTGTGGTTTTGAAGAGGTATTTATAGAGTAGTGAGAGGGTGGTTTTGTATAAGCGTGGATATGTAAAGACCATTTTGAAATCGTTTGATATTCCACATTTAATGCCACCCACCACTTCATGATAAAATCCGTCTTTCAAGGAAAAGCAGTTGCAATGCTGCGATAAAAGTGCACTTTAGCGATAATAAAATATCCATAGGATATTTTATGTGAGAAAAACATTTAATGCCAAGTGGGGTGAGGTAAATGATGATACTCTGACGATAAGACATGTATTCCTATATTAAATTGGTGGGATTACCAACCTAGGACATTTAAGTAACTAATACTTGGAGCATTTAGTTACTCATTCAATGCTTTACATCGGGGACCACAGTGAGTCTTACTCATTCGGTGAGAGGTTTGTTTTGGATGTTCGGGAGAATGAACCATTTGAGAGAACTTCTTGAGATTGGTTTTCGGATACGACTTTCAATGTCAAGCATTCCCAATTCGACTTTCGGTCTCACGAAGGTAGGTTCATCAAGGGTTTTGTGAAGATATCGGCCGGTTGATATTGGTGGGGATGAAATGAAGTTCAATGTCTCCTTTCATTATGTGATCCACGATGAAGTGATATCGATATCAATGTGTTTGGTTCTTTGGTGGAGGACGGGGTTGTTGGAGATTGCAATAGCTTGGTGTTATCACGAAAGATGGGCACCATTTTGTAATGGATGTCATAGTCATTGAGTTGACTTTTCATCCATAATACATTGGCACAACATCCTGCTGCTGACTACATATTGACTTCGGTGAGGACATAACTCTTGATTGTTGCTTTTAGCACTCCAACAAACTAGTTTTCCTCGAAAAATTGCGGGACCACGAGGTACTTTTTACATCCATGTTGCGGCCAGGCATAATCGAATCGAGTAACCCTTGAGATCAAACCACGAGCATTTTGGATAATAGAGTCCAAGGTTTGGGGTTCCCTTGGTACACAGTATTCTTTTGGCTGCGGTGAGATGGGATTCTTTAGGATTGGGCGATATCTTGCTATTAGGCAGGTGAGAATTGGATGTACGGTCTAGAAGCGATTAGATACATCGGTGAGCCTACAATCCCTACGAAATGAGTTTGATTGGTGATTTGCCGGTGAGATCGGGTCCAAGGTTGTTAGGTGGGACCATTGGAGTCTTCAACGAGGCACGATCGGATATCTCATATTTCTTCAAGAGATTTACGGTGTATTTCTCTTGGTGATGGATATTCCTTTATCGGTTTGCACGATTTGTAGTCCAAGAAAGTATGTGAGTTCCCCATCATGCTCATTTCAAACTTCTTTGTCATCGGTTTTCAAGCTGTTTGCAAAGTTGTAGTTTGTTGAGCCAAAGATGATGTCATCAACATACACTTGGACTAGAATCACATCTGTTGAGTTCTATAGACAAGCAGTGTTGTCTATCTTTCCTCGACAAACTTGTTTTGTATCGGGAAGGTGAGAGAGTTTCATACCATGCCACAGGAGCTTGTTTAAGTCCATAAAGGGCTTTGTCAAGCTTCTGAGACATAGTCGAAATTCACTACTCTCAAAGCACGGAGGTTCTTGAACATATACATCTTCCTTGAGATCACCATTTAAGAATGCACTTTTAACATCCATTTGGTAGACCACGAAGTTCATGTATGTTGCATATGCAAGAAAGATCTGATGGCTTCCATTCTTGCAACAGAGCAAATGTTTCATCATAGTCAATGCCTTCTTGTTGTTGTAACCTTTGGCTACAAGTCGGCTTTGTTTTTAATGACGATGCCGTTTTCATCGGTTTTGTTTACGAAAACCCACTTCATTCCTATGACTACTACATCCACGAGGACATTTGATCAAGGTCATGACCTTGTTTTTATCAAGCTGTTGCGGTTCTTCTTGCATAGCTTTGAACCCGGCTTGGGTATTTTAGAGCCTCGGTGACACTTTTGGGTTCTATCTCGATAGGTAATCGACATATAGACATTCATTGGTGAAGGCTGCGATTAAGTTAGCGACCATGCTTCTAGTGAGCATGCCTCGGTGGGTTCACCAATGATGTTTACAAGCTCAATGTCACGAGATCTTGTCCACTTACTTTGTGGTGCAGGATCGAGCTTGAAGATGTCCTTGGGAGTTCGGTGTGAGTTCGGTGCAAGAGCCACAGGATCATTTAGATCATCTGTTGAGGTGACTTGTTACGGTAGAGGTTCTTGAGTTATAGGATCACGATCATTTGGATCGGTGTTACCTATCGATGAGGGGATGGCGATTATCAATGAATTCACGATAGTTGGTTGTGACGGGTTGTGAGGCAAGACATAATATGAGATGTCGACATCGACTTGGTATGAGGAATTGGTTTCGATGTTGTACTCATCGGGAGGATATCTTGATGAGTTATCAATTCCTATTTCTTCCATTGAAGTGTTGGTGAACTGATGCTTTCTATACTTTCATCAAAGGTGACATGATAGGTTTCCTCAACTTGTTGTCTCCTTGTGTTAAATACCACGAAGGCTTTGGAGATCGGTGAGTAACCTAGAAAGTATCCATCATCGACTTTAGCATCGAACTTGCCTAGATGATCCTTGTGGTTATGAATAAACACGGGACATCCAAACACATGGAAGTAGGCGATGTCGAAGTCTACCTTTGAATATCTCATATGGGGTTTTATTATGTCTTTTGACAATGATTGACTGTTTTGAGTGTAACAATTTTGTTTTAAGCTTTGATCCGAAATGCTTTGAAAGGGTGAGCCATTTAACATGGTTCTTGCGACCTCAATGAGAGTTCTGTTTTTCCTTTCGGCTACCCCATTTTGTTCGGGGTATAAGGAGATGAGAAATTTTGGGAGATTCCTTCTCATCACGAAACTCTCAAGCTCGGCATTTCTAAATTCGATACCATTGTCGATTCGATTTGTTTCCTTTGTAATGTCATTACGGTTTTCAATGTTCACGATGAATGACATTATAGTATCATTGCTGACTCTTTTGGAAAGAAAGTATACCCAGTGTATCTTGAATACTCATCAACAATGACAAGTGTATACTTCTCATCTTTGGATTGATCTAGGGTGGTGGTCGAAAGAGATCCATATCAAGAGGTGAAGCGACTTTTGATAGAAATTTTGCTTGGTTTTGAAAGATGCTCTTTTATGTTTGCCTTTTCACAGGTGAGCATGGTTTATCTTTTGCAAAAACCGGTGATGGTAAGCCAAGGACCTTGTTTTGTTTTGCCAAGTTGTTGATGTTTTGAAGTTTAAGTGTGAGAGTCTCTTGTGCCACGACCAATTGATAGTTTCGGTGGCTTTGGCAAAGAGAGTTCCATCTTTAGAGAGTTGACATGTCTAAGACATAAACATCGTCTCTCTAGGAGCAATCAACACAACTTCCTTGTTGGCATTGAAAATGGTACCTTGTTTGTCATTGAATTGTACAATGTACTTAGCATCACATAGGTGGTGACAGCGATGAGATTGTATTTGAGACCATTGACATAAGCAATCCTAGAAAACTATTCCATTGCGGTTCTTGAACCATAACCTTCATGGGACATGATGAGTTATCACCAAATACTACCTTGGGCCTGGTTCCTTTACATACTTGTGCGAGATATTCCTTCACACGGTCATGCTTCTTGAGCATCCTTTGTCTAGATGCGGATAGGCTCCTGGCATGCCTCTGCACAAGTAGTAAAGCTGAATTAGTTTCTCTTCGTGACCCACTTACTAGTGGGCTTGGGTCTCATGGTCTCTTTGAATTGAGCAATCGATTCATGGTCGGTGGTGGAGTGCAATGAGCTACCACGGGTTTTGCATTTAGAGGCGAGGATGACTCGGTGGATTTTGGTTGTTTTGAACTTCTCCTTGCATGGATGACATTGTCATCTTGAGATGTCTTATGAGTTGTGTTACCGCAAATATCACGGCATATGTTCATAAGACAATCATCGAGCGATGATCATTAAAGCCACGATGTGGGCAAGGAGGAAAAGGCTTTGCTCTCAATTTTGAGCTTTGGATGAAGAAGCATCTTGATGACCAACTTTGGTGTAGTTTTCTTGGTGAGAGAGCTCACATATTGCAAGTGGTCGTGATCTGTGATCATCCTTTTACGAGATCATGCAAAAAGGATTCTATAACAATTGTCGATGGTATGGTGGTATAGTGGCACAGATCACACTTACCTTGTTTTGGTGGTGGCTTTTGACTTTGAGGAACTAGAGGCGACTTTGTCTCCTTGATTGGTTCGGGGACCTTTTCAATAGATTCCATTTTGTCGGTTAGCTTCCTCACAAGTTCGATCGATTCTTGAATCGATCGACTTGATGGGGGCGAGGATGTGGAATTTTCGGTGGGGTGGATTCTTGTTGAGTTGGTTTTGATGGTCTTTTCAAAATGGTTCTACCAAGTCGGACCTTTCTTTAGGAGAGTGTGGATTGTAATGTAATGGAGTAAGCTCGAGCTAGGATCGGCACCACGAAGAGGTTCCAAAGGTGGAAGTGGTGCTTGAGATTCATCTTGAGACTCGGAGATGTGTTCGGTGCTCTTGGGCACATCACGGGAGTCAAGCATGCTCTTTAGAGCTTGACTTTCGAGCTCTAGAATTCTTCGAGTCAAAGTTAGGAAGCTTACTCTCGGGATTAAGTCTTTCAATCCAATCAGGGGCTTGGGAGCAGACAACATATTGGTAATCATGCCACGGACACAAATGGTTTAGGACTCGGTCTTTGTTGTGAGAGTCGGAAAGATGATGTTCACCTATGACTCTCTTTTTGCTCTTGGGAGCACCCACAACATCAAAGACTCTTGGATTCTTGTTGGTCCAACTATCAATGATTTCTTTTTCTTTCTTAAGTTCATCTTGAAGAGCACGATTTCTTTTAACTAATTCGGTGTTTTGAATTTGTAAGGTGATAGCCTCAAGCTTGTTTTGTTTTAACACAAGTAACTCATCCTACACTTATTCAATTCAAAACTTAACTTGTTGTACTTAGAAAAAGATTTAGTCTTTGCTCCTCTACAAACTTAAGATCAACATTGATATAGTTCATATAGGATGCCAATCGAATCATCATCCATAGAAAGTAGAATATTTACCTTCTTCATTGTGATGTTGACCCATTCTCCATTTACGGCATGATTCTTTCCAACGACTAGCTTGTCTTCCTCGAGAGGGCCATCGGTCTTGTTGACATGCACCATTTCATCATCGATGAGGCGGCTCTTCATCGATCGAAGGTTTCGACAACAAGACCTTTGTTTTACCACCAGATTGAACACTTTTTGGTTACGAGGGTGGCCTCAAGTAATGCAAGCTTAGCTTTGATCTTCCTATACTTGGCTTCAAAATCTATTGTTTTGTTACGGTCGATTTATTACGAAAGTTTTGATGAGGCGATAGATTTTAGGTTGAAATTTGCTAAAGCACGAGGGTGATTTGACCACGATGGTGCAGTAAGAGGTTCAAAATTGTTTTGAAAAGCAGTCCTTTGCAAAATGGCCTCTTTTGTGACACTTAAAGCATTCGGTGTCCTCATTTGCTTTAGCAGTTGAAAAACCTTTGTTTCTTTTAATAAACCTTGAGAGTTTGCAAGGTGCCCTTTCACGAAATTCAACGTTCGGTCATTTAGGTACTCCTCACTTGATCTCTCATCGGGCTCATCATCGAATTTTCTTGAAAATCTTGAACCACATTGTTAGAAAAGAAGGCGGTTGATATAGGTGAGGTGATGGTGGGGACTTCTTGACTTCACGAGACTTCTTTAAGTCGGGTATCGTCTGCATTGATGAGGTTTTCCTCATAGACAAATTTCCATAAATTCGGGAAGTTCAAGAGTTTGGATGTGATTTGCATTTCTAAGTCCACGAGAGAAGTTCAACCATTTCTCGGGGAGACAATTAACAAAACCAACATTTATCTCATGTTTGGATAACTTAACACCATCATTAGCAGTTCATTTAAAGAGTTTTGTAGCGGTGTAAGTTTGAGAGAGTTTTGAGAATCCCTAGCCACGAAGGTATTATACTCAAGTTTGGTCCATTATCCTGTTTTCCTTGGTATCGGATGGACCTTCATGGCTATGGACGGTCATCCAGTTTGTTTAGCCGTGTTACGACTTATAAGCGACTCCATTATATCATCGGGAAGACATGATATGATGATACTTTTGAGTCTTTGGTCTGGTTGACCACTCTCCTTTCATCCACGAGTCCATGAGCTTGAGTTTGGGCAAACCTTGATCTTTGGGACAAATGGACCCTCATTAATACACTTGATATAATAAGGTTCCATCGATCAAATAGCAAAGCATCGCTTTTCCATTTGTTGAATTTGCCAACTTCAAGTCTAGGGCAACAATGAATAAGCTCCACCCTTTTATCGACTAGTTGGGGTACATCAATTTCGACCATAGGAATCTGATTTAAAAGCGTTTTAGAGCGGCTTAAAGGTTTTATAATCACCTTGCTCTGATACCACTTGTTGTTCCTATTCACTATCGTTTAAAAACAATTAAGTACTTAAAACAATTTAACGATGAATAATGGTGAAAGTAATGTAAGTAACACACACAAAGTAATTTTCAACATCATATTCTTATTAGAAATAAATCAAAGAATCGTTACCCAGTACTTGCGGAATAGTACTTGGGATTGAAATAACAAAGTTTGGGTGACTCCTCTCTAGCTCGGGCTAAGTCGAGCACAACTCTTAGAACCAGCAGAGCTAGCTCAAGGATAAAGTTGTATTTGGAGGAGTGAAAAGTTGGCTTGTGTGTGTGTGTTTTTACAATTCACAAGCTTAAACTTTTCACTCATTCTCTTATGCTATTTATACAAGTATGATTTTAACTTTAACCTAGAAGACAAATACATTGATCACGGTAATCACGAATATAGATATATTCGATTCTTTTTACTTTACTATTAGTAGTCGGTGGTGACTTCTTTCCATGAGAGAATCCTTTAGTATCGCGCTTACTATAAATGGGAAGATATGGCTTTAGTAGATAGGGACTTAGTTTTATCTGGGTAAAGCACTTGGGGACTTAGTTTTATCTGGGTAAACTTTTCCGCCTAGTCCGCTCATTCTTGATCTTAAAGCCTTGATCTCTTCCTTGATTTGTCTTGATGCTAACAGTTGGAGAGGAGTCTTAGGGATTCGGTGAGTTATTGTCATCACTCACTTGAATCCACCATCTTCTTCTTGACTTAGTCTTCACCCATTAAGTTCCGCCTTCTTTGAGTGGAGGCTTCTTCTTCGCCTCGTCTTGAGTATCTGAAGATGGCTCAGAGAGTCTATGCACTCGGTGACGATAGTGTTTAACGGATTGAACACTTAGGTTATTTTCTATTCAAATCCTAGATTAAGGGGTTTGGGTATTCTTGAACCGCAAGGAAAAAGAGTCCTTGTAGGCGAACCACTATAAACAACTTGTTTTGGTTTGATCATTTCTTTCCTTATTTACTTATTACACATTGCTTGCATATTTCATTAACATACTCAAGATCAATATCAATTGATCTTTCTATAAGTTTCAAAACAAAGTTTTTAATTGGTAAACTATTCAACCCCCCTTCTAGTTTTCTACACCAACAATATTGAATTGGCGAAGACCTCAATTATAACTAATAAATCAATTATGTGCTATGTGGCTCACTTACCTTAGTAGGTGAAAGCCCTAGTTAATATATGCATTGTTATAAATCTAGAATTGGTTATTAGGGTTTTATCGAACAAATTATGCATGTGGCTATTTGTTTTATATATAATAATTGTTAAGTTGTTTGTACATTATTTGAGTTGGTTAATTGCTTATTTGTTTATATATATTGTTTGACATGATTGTAAGCAAAAGGGTAATTTTATGAAAATAAAATTAACCTGACTAAATAATGGTGAAATTGGATTTGTATTTCAAGACTTAAATCTTGAACTTTTAGTCGATTGATGTGACCGTACAAAATAATTAGAAAGGCTCACCCATTATGACAAACTGTGTGAGAGGTATTAGGAGGGTACGGATTAAATTATGATCCGAAAGAAGAAGGTTTCTAATACGCTTCGCACTGACCCACTTCTCAGCTTCTTTGTGCGTCATAATGGAGCTACCTACGACTATTTATATGTGCTAAGCATCTTAATGCAAAGTTGGTATATCCAACGCCTCGATTAAAACTTGGTTGATTTAATCTTAATAAGTTAAAAACTAATGAGTAATGTATGATATGAAGTTGTGTGCATGTTTCTTCATACATATTTTTTTATTACTCATCAAAATTTTGTACCTTAAAATTTAAGTTTATGCCATCTAATTATAAGGAACACTTGAACTTGCAATGTATGTTATGTGAGATCTTAGATAGATTGCAATGACAAGGTAAATCTCCATGTTGTGTGAGACCTCAACTGGAATAAATTTGCAGTTTCTAAATTAGACAACTTAATTAAGTTAGTTACTAAGATCTATGACTTAAGGCATAAGATGGGGTGAAACATGCTAACATTTGCATAAAGGTTTGGCAAATTGTAAATCCCATAATTTCTAGGAACTGAAAAATGTTTTTCAATTATTGATCAACAATTACCTTGTTGAATATTTTCATCACTAGCAGATCAACTGATGTGGTGGAACTATGACAATTTGGGTTCTAATTTCAAGAAAAATTATATGGTTAATATGAATATTTACCAAGGTTATTTTATATTTCTTGAAAGGTTGAATTATCGAAAGTACTAATTTTTGAAATTTTTTCTGCAGAAATGGCTCAACCTGAAACCAACACACTAGGTTCGTCATTAAAATCTATGTTTGAGCGAGAAAAATTTATTGGCAGCACTGATTTCAATGACTTGTATAGGCAACTGAGATTGGTCTTGCGTGTTGTCAAAAGACTTGAATACTTGTATCAGCCTTGTCATCTTGAATCGACGACTGATGCTACTGCTGCAATAAGAGCAGCATGGCAAACTGAGTATGACAAGCATAATGGGGTTGCCTGCCTTATGCTTTAAATTATGACTCCAAATATGCAAAATCAGTTTGAACATTACTTCCCTCAGGACATGCTCAATGAACTCATTCGTTTGTTGAATTGTATGATTTAATCGATGCTCTACATGGTTGCAAATAGGGGGATGGTAAACCTGTGAGTGCCCATTGTTTGGAAATGATGAGTTACATTGACCAACTTGGGAGGCTCAACTATCACTACCTGTAAGATATCCAAATTGGCCTAATCAACAGATCCCTGAATAAGGAATTTGATGGTTTTGTGTGCAATTTCAATATGCATTGCACGAGGAAGACAGTTAGTGAGTTGCATGCACTGCTCATTGACTATGAAAAAGGTTTGCCTAAAAAGGCTCCTACACCTCAGATACTTTCTATTCAAGGGGGTAGGATTACTAAGCCAAAACCGCAAGCGAACAAGGGGAAAGGAAAAGGGAAAGGTAAACAACTTGTTGTACCTAAACCCAAAATTGCCCCACCTAAGAATAAAGAGAATCCGAAGAAGGATCAGGCTTGCCACCACTGCACTGAGGTAGGACATTGGAAGAGTAACTATTCGCTCTACCTCGATGAGTTTCGAACAAAGAGGTATAAGAATGCTGGTAATGTTGCCAATACTTCAGGTAACTTCTTTATGATAGAATTATTTGCATTTCCTCATAAAATAAATTCCTAGGTATATGATACTGGATGTGGTATTCACATTTGAAATACACTGCCGGGACTTAGAGGTGCAAGAAAACTCGCCTATGGACGGCAATACCTGCACGTGGGTAATGGAGCACGTGCAGCTATTGAAGCTATAGGGACGTTTGAATTAGTTTTCCTTCGGCTTGGTACTATCTTTGAACGATTATCATTACGCACCTTCTATAATTAGAGGTTTCGCTTTATTTCCTTGTTGAAAGATATTGGTTTTATTCATACATTTACCGATTATGGAATTTCGCTTTCTTTAAATGGTGTTTTTTACTTTAATGCAATTCCATTAAATGGTGTGTTTGAGATTGATATGCATGATAATGTGATTGATAAAAATAATTCTGTTTTTAACATCAATAATAAAAGAATCAAAACTGATTTGGATTCTTTATATCTTTTGGCATTATAGAATTGCTCACATAGGCAAGAAATGCGAGCAAAAGCTGCAAAATGATGGGCTTTTACAAAATATCAATGATGAATCATTTGATAAATGTGAATCTAGCATATCTGGGAAGATGACCAAGAAACCTTTTGCAAATTAGAAAATGGCTTCTTATCTACTTGGTCTAATACATACTGACGTATGTGGACCACTAAGACATGTGTCAAGGAAGGGTGCTAGCTACTTCTTAACCTTTACAGATGATTTCAGTCATTATGATTATGTTTACTTGCTTAAACATAAACATGAAGTCTTTGAAACATTTAAGGTTTTCAAAAATGAAGTAGAATTACAACTAGGAAAGAAGATTAAAGCTATTCGATCTGATAGAGGTGGTGAATACCTAAGCCAAGAGTTTAAAGATTATCTTTCTGAGTGTGGGATTGTCCAGCAGCTCACATCTCCATATACTCCACAACAAAATAGTGTATCTGAGAGAAGAAATCGTACATTGTTAGACATGGTGCGATCAATGTTTAATCTTACAACTCTTCCCTTATCCTTTTGGGATTATGCTTTAGAAACAATTATTTGCATTCTAAATATGGTTCCAACTAAGAAGGTTGATAAGACTCCATATGAATTATGGTATGGAAAAGCTCCCAACTTGTCTTACTTAAAGGTCTGGGGTTGTAAGGCGTTTGTTAAACGTGACCCAGCTGATAAACTCTAACAAAGATATGTTAAGTGTATCTTCGTAGGATACTCAAAGGAAACAATGGGTTACTACTTTTACTTTCAACCTGAAAACAAAGTAATTGTTTCTAGGTATGGAGACTTACTTGAAAGGGATCTCATATCTCATGAATTCGGTGGGAGAGTTTATGATCTCGAAGATGATCATGAAGATACATCACCTTTTGAAAACACTAGCCAACTTCAAGTAGAACCTGAAATTCTGAGTGTTCCACCTGAAGTTGAAGTTGTACCCATTCATAGGTTTGAAAGGACTATACGTGCTCCTGAGCGTCTATGTCTTAACGTAGAATTTGAGAAAAATATGTTAGGGGATCTTGGTGAACCTGCTAACTATAAGGCTGCCATGGCTGATCCTGAAAAGGATAAACGGCAAGTCGCAATGAATGGGAAAATGCAATCCATGAGAGATAATGAAGTCTAGATTGAAGTAGACCTTCCTCTCAATGCTAAAGTCGTTGGAAGTAAGTGGCTCTTCAAGAAGAAAACTTACATGGATGGTTATGTACACACCTATAAAGCTCATCTGGTAGCTAAAGGTTTTACTCAAACCTTTGGGGTTGACTACGAGGATACTTTTCTCATGTAGCAGACATTAGAGCTATTAGGATTCTTATAGCTATAGCAGCGTACTATGACTATGAGATTTGGCAGATGAATGTCAAAACCGCCTTCTTAAACGGTCGCCTAGATGAAGACATCTATATGGCGCATCCTGAGGGGTTTTTGAATCCAAATTTTCCAAACCGTGTATGCAAACTTCAAAGATCCATTTATGGATTGAAGCAAGCATCAAGGCAATGGAATAAGAGATTTGATGAGGAGATCAAGAAATTTGGTTTCACTCAGAATCTTAATGAGCCATGTGTATATCACAAAGCTAGTGGGAATAATGTTACTTTTCTTATTTATATGTTGATGACATATTGATCATGAGAAAAGACATTCCAAGTTTACAAGATGTTAAGTCTTATCTTGGAAAGTGCTTTTCTATGAAGGATTTAGGGAAGCAACATATATTCTGGGAATCAAGATTTACAGAGATAGATCAAGGCGGTTGATTGGATTAAGTCAAAGTACTCTTACATCGATAAAATATTGAAGAGATTCCATATGCAAAATTCCAAGAAGGGATATTTTCCGATGCAAGTAGAACATGGCATAAGTAATGAACTATGCGCTTCAACACCTGCTGAGGTGGCATACATGAAAAAGGTTCCTTATTCTTTGGCTGTAGGATCTATCATGTATGCAGTAAGATGTGCAAGGCCTGATGTGGAGTTTGCACATAATATCACCAGTGGATATCAACAGAATCCAGGTGAAAATCACTGGCATGTTGTTAAAAACATTCTTAAGTATCTAAGGGCTAGTAAAGATATGTTTCTAGTGTATGGTGGGAACCCAGATGCAGAACTTGATGTTACAGGGTTTTGCGATGCGTCTTTCCAAACTGATAAAGATGATAAGAAGTCTCAGACTGGATATGTCTTTGTCGTTAATGGAGGAGCAGTAGACTGGAAGAGCAAGAAGCAAAGTACGAATGCAATGTCTATTACGAAGCTAAGTACATAGTCGCTTGAAGCTACGATGGAAGTCGTTTGGATTAGGAAATTCATTTCGGACTTGGAGTTATGCCTCAATTGAATTACCTATAAATGTATATTGTGACAATTACCGCAAATAACATTTGCCAATGAACCCGAGTCATGAAGGGCACCATATATTTTCCTCGATTATATCACTATGTTCGAGAACAAAGCGACATAGGAGAAATCAATCACTCAAAGTTCACACGATGACAATCTAGTGATCCACTCACGAAGCCTTTATCTAAGGAAAAGCTTACTCACTATGCTGATGGGATAGGACTTCGTTTAGCTAGTAGTTTCATGCAAATCTGTGATTAGAATATGGATAAAGGATGTTATGAACAAATATTACTTTAATGAAATAAATATTGGTTATGTTTATTTTTCATTTTCTTAATATTATATCCTATATTTGCATGTTTAATTCGTGAATAACTTATATTATTTTGAATAGTCCGTTGTCGATCAATGATGTTAGAATGTCATTGAATTAAGACAAATCTGAGTTTTGGTAGAATATACTTAAGTATATTGATGCGTAGGACATGCCAAATTCACATGATGTTCAATAAATTGAATATAGGACAAATCTCAACTTAACATGATTGTACTTTATGGATCCTTGTCATTAATTAAATCATGGGTATTTATCCTCATACTTGAGATACCAGATAACTGTTATGAATGTAGCACACTTGTGTAAAATAGTCTAACGCTGTCTGTAACTGGTAGTAATAAGGGCTATTTTCAGAAGTGTTGTAAGTTCATGAGTTTTGCTTGTAGTCAAGAGAATTTGTTCCTTTGAATTTGTTTCAAAGTACAACACTATTTGGGGCCCTCGTAGAGTTGACAAGATGTTTGTATGGCCATACCCAAGATCTATCTGGAATACGTTCAGATGATTTGGTAATCTTGTTCAATCAGATATAACGAGAAACAAAATATTAACTAATGGAATGACTTGATCCATATCCATAGTTAATATAGTATTAGTAGCAAAAGGATAAGTATAATGATGAATCATTAAATGGTTTTTCCAGGAAACCATACTCGGTTCAGATCTGGGGGCATTGGCGTGTTAAGCTAGACTAAACCAATGTCATTACTATATTAAGAACTATCCAAGTGGGAGCTGAAAGGTTTATGGATACATATTAATATAAGTATGACCGGATTCGAACACGAGACTTCGGGATTGCACACATTACGTATGGGAATCAATGTTAAAATAATTAATATATAAAATGTTGTATTTAATTATTTAATCACGAATAGAATACTTAATGAGAGTTAGTATTTAACGAGGTTTGGTTAACGGTCGTTAAATAACAAGTTAAAGGACTAAAGGTGAAATTAATGATCAAGAAGGTTCCAAGGGAGTGCCATAACCGGTCGATTAATGGGCTCGGGGCAATCCTACCCTAACTTGGTCTCCAAGATTGTTATAATATAAATACAAACCCTTTTATTCATTATAATTTAATTTTGGTGACTAGCAAACCTAATTTCTTTTCTCCTCTCCTCCCTTTGAGCTTAACCGATCGTGTACCACCCTAATCCCACAAGGTTCGATTTCTTAAGCTCAAACAAAAGTGTTTGGTTTGTTTTGTGATCATGAACCTAGCTTTTCGCATTGAATCGTTAGTAATACGTGTGTACAAGAACGAAGGTAAAACACACTTGTGTTTGAAGTTATTGTTTGTTCGAGTTGGTGTAAAAGTCGACTAGATCAAACCCTAGTCGATTAGCGTTTATTGGTTCTTGTTCTTTTGGTTCCTTGTTTCGCTAGGAATCATTAACGGTAAGCATGTTCTTTTAATTCGGTTAATTCTTTACAAGTATTATTCTTTACTTCCGTTGCATGCTTTGATAATGTTTAGTTGTTTTATATAATTGTTATGAATATAAAAATCCAACATAATCCCTCGTTATATACAATACGAGCTAAGTATGAATTTTTCTTCTTTTCAAAATGCAATCTACGGAATTATATTTAGTTAAACCGATCTACTTTACAATAGGAAATTGTTAAAGATGAGTTGGGGGGAACACTCGCCTTGGAGGCATGGAATAAAATTGAGGAAACCATTACCTGAAAACTTTTTTCATGCCAATTTGATCAGCGAGGTAGGCAAGTCTTCTTGGCTAAGGGTGATAAACAAGAAGAAGCTACCAATGTTTGAGGAACGCGAGAACAAAGGGCTAGGAGCGTTAGTCACCCTCTCGTCTTAAGAGAACAAGAACATAATCTTCATATACTTACGAAACACATATACTTGTGTATATTTATACTCATCACATAACTTAAAACTCTTGCTTTGACTTGATCAAATATACCACAGTATCAGTTTATACTATTTTCTTTGATCAAATGGCCTCATGTTTACTTATATCCTATGTAGTTATCTCGGTTGGAAATCACATATCGCTCAAGGACCGAGATATGAAATAGCGTTATCATGGTGAGATATCGGTGAGATATCGGTTTTTATATTAGCTAGAATATTAACTATATATATATATATATATATATATATATATATATATATATATATATATATATATATATATAGAGCGAGGATCAAAGCGGATTTTTTTAATTCGTGCGGATGTGCGGATGGATCTGACCGCCCATTCGAGATCGATCTTGACTTTTGTAAAAAGTCAAGATCTCGCGCTAATTTCACGGTAGCAATTGACCATGTAAACGATTTTTTAATTTTTTTCCTTTTGAGGATCGTTACTATTGTTATCTTCTTTCATTTTTTAATTTTTCAGATTTTTCGAGCAATTTTTGTTTTTTGATTATGAGTTCTATCGCGATATTAACGATATTATGAGTTCTCTTGTGATATTAACAATTTTACTTAATATCAACGCCTTTTTATTACGATATTAAGAAAACTTACGGTGATATTAAAAAATTAACTTTGATATTAAGAAAACATGTACAAAGTAATCGTGATATTAACAATTTTACTTAAAAAGTTACTTTGATATTAGAAAAACTTAATATCACCGCTAGTTTAGAAACCATCGCTAGCCTTAGTGAAACTATCGCTAGCCTTAGTGAAACTATCGCTAGCCTTAGTTAGTAGTGATATTAAGAAAGCTTGATAATTACGGTGATATTAACAAAATTCATAATATCATTGTACCTTTTAACCATGAAATGATTTTTTTCTCGAATTTTTTCAATGATTCTTAATAAATTGTTGTTCTCTTTCTTTTTAATTTTTTCTGATTTTTGAATTAATGTTTTTTGAATGTTACTTGTGATATTATCCGCACCATCCCTACTTAAAATGTAATCCGCACCCGATCCCTTCCCTATATATATATATATATATATATATATATATATATATATATATATATATATATATATATATATATATATATATATATATTAACTATATATATATATATATATATATATATATATATATAGTAAGGTTATTTTCGTAACCAAGAAAAGGTCGAGAACTGCGAGAACCGATCTGAGCCATCTATTTTTCAATCAATGGCTATAAAGAAAGGTGGCATAAATGTAATAAAATGAAACTTTAGGCTATATTGTATAAGTGATGAAAGGGTATTATGGAGATTTCATATTACATCTAGAAAAGTGCCTGACAATCAATTTTTTCGCTTTTAAATCTGTGATGCATCCATCTTGTAGTCTCTTTAAATCTCTGTGACCTAGAAACCACCCTCCATCATAATCAATGCCTAAAACCGCCGCCTAAACCACCACCCTCTCTTCTCATTATATCATTTTCGTACCATCATATTATTTTCTTTCTCTAATGATTGTTTACAAGGATATGGAGAATTAATTTTCTCACATATCTCATGCTTTTTTAACCATATTGTTTCCAGATCTACAAGAGTTCGTCATCGAAACAACCACCATCGTCCTTCATTACCATCCGATTTTGTTTAAGTAACAGGGGCATCGATTCATCAATTATATCTTTTCGATTAACTAAAGTTGAGACAATAATTGGTAAGTAAAAATATTATTTATTCATTTGTGTGTTTATCCTTCAATCATGCTTAACATGATAGCTTTTATATTATAAAATTTGTTTCACTACAATTTTAATGTTATTTTAAAGTGAGTGTGAATCTGTGTTCATGTAAATGAGATATGCTAGCTTATTAGATTTATATTTGTATATGACTAAAAGTGTTGGTGTTTATTTTTTTATTATTATTTTGTTTTAATGCAATTGAGTCAGAATATTAAAATTGGAACACAAGATGAATTACAAAGATATAGTAGACATCAGTAGGGAGTTGAATTGATAAAGATGATTGTGTCTAATGAAATTATGTAGATGTCAAATAAAGGGTGTTTGGTTGCTGGATTTTCTCTCAAAACAAGGCTGTTTGGTTACTCTTTTTGTTGTCAAAACGCTGTTTGGTTACTCTTTTTGTTGTCAAAACAGGCTTGTTGGTTGCTGTTTTTTCTTTAAAGAAAAAAAGGGTGGTGTTCATAATATATTTGTTTGATGTGGAACCTAAAGACAAAACATTGATGTTGCCACTTGATAGTATATAGGCTGTTACAATTTATAATGATAAATTGATTGATTTAGCAAATTTTGTTCTGATATTGTAGATATAGTAAATTAGTATGATATTTGGTTTGAGAGTGATGTGTGGTACACTAAATTAACAAATTTTGCATATGTGTTATTAAGAGCGATATGTGTTTTGCGCTTGTGTGAATTTGATGTCTTCCATGCATATGTGTTTTATAGTTTTGAGTTTTAAATGTATTGAAAGTGCACTTGTGTCATTTATATGATATAGACAATGATTGTGCATTTGTATTATGTTAGTTGTTATGATTGAAAAATTGCTCCCTAGTTGTTTAGATTTTTCATATATGTTTGCTAGTTGTTTATGATATAAATAACAATTTTTATGTTTTCGTATTGAATATGTTTGATAAAGATGAGGCTAATGACCAATATAGGAAGTACACGTGTCTTCGTGAAACATATACCTTCTAAAGATAATTTGATTGTGATAAAGATGTAAAGACACATGTGCACATTGACGAATGCGAATACATGTACATACAAAGATCACGAGAGTCTCTTATTACGTTAATTATTATTAGTGCACACATGTATAATCGATATATTGTACTTGCATTTTTTAGACATATGTATAATGTTTATGTTATTGAATTTCGCTTTTGAATATTAAAGAATTGTACGCTAAAACATATGTGCAATTATCTTCTTAAGTGAAACACATACGCATCCATACTTTTGAAAAACATAAATGTTCAAAAAACTATTCAAAATTTAAGTGGTTTAAGCAATTGAACACTACATTACTGAAGAAAACACATATTTAAAAAACACATGTGCACCTTGACTTACATGAGAAAACACATATGCATCTTACTTTTGAAATCATGAAGAAAAAAATATTTTCAAAAAAAAAAAAAAAAAAAAAAAACGTTTTTATTAATAAAATAAAAAGAAAATAAAAATGTACTTTTACTATTATGCCCTTTTGAATTAAATAATAAAATTAAATATCCAAAAAATCGATTGGTTGATGCTTGTTCTCATAGCTTCTCGACCTTTTCTTGGTTCGAAAAGAACCCTTCCCTATATAGTGTATATATATATATATATATATATATATATATATATATATATATATATATATATATATATATATATATATATATATATATATATATATATATATAAAAAATCATAACAAATTAAACAAAAACATAGCATAAAAGTCATTAGATACTATTTGCAATCCAAGGGTTCACCATAACATAGCATAAAAGTTAAAAGCTTAAACATAATAGAAAACAAACGAATTTAATTGCAATCCACGGGTTCAAGATTCGAATCAACATCGCCTAAAGCATTCACTACCGCCTCCAAGTCATCACCTACACCAAAATCTTCCGCTCAATACTAATCTCATCATCGCCATCTCTATAGCGCCCTTTACTTCTTGTACTTGGTCCGATGTTTTCATTTCTCCCATCGCTTCTCTCACATCCGACCAAAGAAGACCATCACCTCCATCCACAAAGTCTTGAAGCTCACTTCTGGTATCGCCCACTGCGCTTTCCCCACGCCTCTCAACAAGATAGGTCTAAAGACTTGTTGGTTTTATAGACTCGAATCGCCTTCAGTAGCCTAGTGTTGTATTGGATAAATACAAGGTCATTGAGCTTTTGTTGCAAAAGACGATTCCTTTTCTTCGAGTGTAAATTGTCAAATGCACTCCAATTATGCTTCACAAGGTGAAGCACTACAAGTTTGACTAAGGACCGTAATAGAAAATCTTTGGAGCAAAGGTGTATCGATCCCATAAGAACGCCACCATGGTGCAAATTTTGTTCTAGTCCTTTTAGCGGAATCAGTTCCAAATTGACCCCTAGAATCAATGTACATATTCTAGTATCATTTTCTTCTGGATCGGGAACAAGACGGTCAATGGCAACATAAAGACTTGTCGTAATCTCATTATTGGTATCAAGCTTTGAATTTTCTCTATGAAAAACCGTAGGGTTAAGGAAACATACGGCTGCACATTAATAATAACATAAACTTTCAAACACTAAACTTTCAAACAGAAAGTTTCTAATCAGAAAGTTTGAAGTTTCTAATCAGAAAGTTTCAACTAGAAAGATCAGAAAGTTTCAAATCAATAATTAATAAAAGAAAGTTTTATACCCGCATGTAAAGGATGATGGAGTTGGTCGGTCCACCTTGTCTGAATCATAGACAAAACTCTACTGACTAGTCTTTCATTCGGCCCACCTTTCAGATTTTTGCTTATTTGCTCTTTTGCTCTACTCATGGCATCATAGATATAACCCATGCACGGCTTCTCTTCCGTATCAACCAATCGAACCACATCCACCAAGGGAGCAAGTACTTGACAAGCTAGATAAACATTGTCCCAAAATTCTTGTTTTGCAACTATTCTCTAGACTCTCTTTCCTATTGCTTTCTTTGCAAAGTCATTTTTGGTCCATTGTTCGGACACAAATAACACTTGCAAATGATGTCGATTCTCATGCACACTCAGAGTATAAAACTGAGTTATAACCTAGTTACACAAGACCTGCAACTCCTTATTCTTTGTCAATCTCGCATCATATTTAAAATCCTTCCGTGGTTATAAATGTAAACCATGACTGCCCTTGCATCACTCAAAGCACTCTTTATTTTTGGTATTTTCTCCCCTATATCTCCTATCATAAGGTTCACACAGTGTGCTGCACATGGTGTCCAAAACAACTTCGGATGTTGTTCTTCTAAAAGATGTCCCGCAAGTTTGAAGTTTGACCCGTTATCTGTAATAAACTATAAGAAATAAAAAAAAGTAATTTAATTAAACAATATTGTTAAAAGTACAAAAAGTTATTAAAGCTATGAAATCAGAAAGCATCAAGAAACTAAAATTAAAAGTACCTGCACTATGTTTTCTTCTCCAACATCTTCAATCATTTCATTAATCATGTTCACAATTAATTGGCATCCTTTACATGCTCCGATGCATCAATTGACTTGAGAAATACCGTGCCAGTAGGACAATTGACTAAAAAGTTTATCAAACTCCTCCCTTTCCCGTTTGTCCAAAAATCAGACATAATGCTACAACGGTATTTCTGCCATTGCGGCCTAAACGAATCTACAAATTTTTCGTATCTTCTAAAGCATCTTTCAACAAAGTTACACAAAGATTATGATAACTTGGAGCAGGCATACCTCTTCCATAGTCTCCAATAGCATAAATCATATCTTAAAAACTCTCGTCACGTACGGCATTGAAAGGTAACCCAACCGCATAAGCCCAAGCTGCAATTTTTTTCCATGCAACCATTTTCAACTTCTTTTTTATTGGATTGTTTATATCCAATGTACTTTTTTTATTTTTCCATGATCATTCTTAAGGATAGAATCAAGAGGACCGCGGACATTACTAGCACCTACGGACTTTCGTTTCTTACTTTCATTCCTCTTAACTTAGAATTTCTGAATTTCTCCTCTTTTCCTTTGTTACCTTATCCTTTTCATGCATTGATTCAAGAACCCTCTTTGTTATTTCTGTTGTCACGTTAGGACAACCGGTTACATCTCCTTTTTTATGAGTAAGGTGTTGTTTTAACCTTGTGATCCCTCCCGACATTTTCTTGTCACAAAGTGTACACCAAATATTTCCAGGTTTTGTGGGATCCTTCCTAACCCCCCATTCCCAAGCCATATCCCCACTCGTACATTTTATACTAGTACGGGCATCCGATGAAGTATTAGCACTAGTATTCGGATTTATGGAAGCATGCGAAGATAGACCTTCCATACTTGAACATATCAATAGCTACCTAGCTATTCAAATTTCAGTAACAACAAAGCTATATTCAGTAGGCATGTTTAAGTTAGTTCAATTTATTTCAATTAGGCACTTTTATCAGTACTCATTAGGCATAATAGATATATAAGTTAGTTCAATTTAGTTCAATTAGGCACTTTTATCAGTAGGTGTTTTTATCAGTATTATCAATTTGACAATGTATAAGTTAGTTCAATTAGTTGTTTTCATCACTATATAATCACTAGGCATATAAATTAAGTCAAGAAGAATTGAAGAAAAGAAATAAGTAATTAACCAATTACCTGTTAGGAAAGATCTGCTACAGCAGAAAGAATTAAGTCAAGAAGAAGAAAAGAAGAAGAAGAAAGAAGATCTGCTATTGAATGTGTCGTTCTTTATTATTAGGTATTTAATTGGTTTTTAATTGGGCTAAGTGGGTTTTTTAATTGGGTTCTTTCCGGTTGGGTTTTTTTTTACATATCTTAGAGTTAAAAAAAAAAGTCAAAATATCGAAAATATCGCCGATTTTCAAAATATCGTCAAAATATCGGAAAATATCGCCGATATTATCGGATCCGATATTTTGAGCCGATATTTTTTCTAGGAGCGAGATGCGAGATATCGACGATATATCGCCGAGATTAACTACATAGCTTATATCTCAAATTATCATTCCCGCCTCGTTAAATCCTTCATGTGTATATTTAGTGTGATTAATTACGGCTTTGGAGTGTTATATATACCCTCTTTTTCTATATGTCCCGACTTCAACTACTGTCCAAACATGTTCCCTTGCAGCTACTACCATCATGTTTTGCATTGTGTCGTTTAATATGCTAAAGGTAAACATAAACACCTTACAATAAATCCTGGGCTTTAAACTGTAGGCTGGTCTAGCTAGCAACAGTTTTGTCAGGTCATAGAGACATTATAGCAAGTGCAGGACAAGTCTAATGCAGTCCCTGGTCTGTTCTAATGCTGGCCTGTTTATGTTGTTTTTGGTTCTATGTTCCTTGGACCGGTTTTTTATTCAGAATTGCGCACATTTAATTTTTGTGATCACATGCTCTATATTTCTATGTGTGTACATCCGTTGTATCTTGATTCCAACAAGCTCGCATGGCGAATAAGTATCTAAATGTACCCATGAACTTACCTCTGATTCTGCAAATGAGTAGTCTTCCTTCACGGTTTAGGAAGCGGGTAGAGAAAATCGTCAAATAAAATTCATGTGCAGATGTTCCGTAATCCCAGATGATTAATGGGCGAGATACAAACTAATGAGAGTTATCAAAATATATTATTGCTGCAAAATGACAAGAACAAGAAATTTATTACAAATTTTTTGTCAAGATCAACCGCATCAGTTACTCAATCCCAGTCAAAGGTTTGCCTGAGTGAAGTTGAAGTGCAACATCACCAACTACCTGTAGAATTTAACAAAGTGAGTACAACTACAAGCACTATCTGTCGAGATAAAGTAAGATCAAAACAAATGGATCTTATAAAAGATTGCTGCCTTCATAACAAACCAAGGCTGACTAGTAACTAGAGAAAGGTGATTCTTATGTATGAAGTATCTAAACTTCCATTTTAGAAATGAGTTCAAACATTCAAATCTCCCAGCTCAACTAGCAGGGTACCACAGCGCGAGTACCGTGTGATCAAAAATTTTGGCGAGCAATATTTTCGATCATATGTTTTTGTGATAATAACTTTACGCATGGTGAGAATTTTGATGAATAACTTTATCAAACACCGCTTCAAATAAAAGCGATTAAAGTACCAGTGCATCACGATGCAATGGCGATAATGAAACGCTAGTCAAGAGTATCACGGCGGTTGTGAAGATTAGCGGTGAAAGGTACTTGCTAGTGTAGACGTGTAATATTCGTCACAGTATTATATAACATGTAAACATAGAGTAGTATACATTAGTTCGTGCAATATATGATTAGTAGATCTATATATGACATTGTTAAAAAAATAATAATAACAATAATAAATTACACATTTTCATATTTTATAAAGTCACTTGTTCGTACTTTGACATGTACGATTCTATTCATTTGAATTTATTAGCAAATTGATTAGGATGTTACTAAACTTTTACTAAAATACATACATAGATGATAAATGTTTTTTGAATATGCAACTTCCAAACCTTTTAATGTCCATAACCAAACAAAAAACTGGCATTAGTACATTAATGAATGCTTTAAACAATTATTTATAGGAGGAAGTATTGTTTAATGTATTATACATGGCATTAACCATTTGTACATATTAATTTGTATTCCTTAAAAATGTATTAAATACTAATTAGCAAGGTACCCGCGCGATGCGGCGGCAGGTACCCTGTGACTAAATTTTCGGGTGAACAAATGTTATTTTGTTTTGAGCTGCTGGATTTCAGAGTGATACATGTACGATTCTATTCATTTGAATTTATTATCAAATTGATTAGGATGTTACTAAACTTTTACTAAAATACATACATTGATACATAGATGATAAATGTTTTTTGAATATGCAACTTCCAAACCTTTTAATGTCCATAACCAAACAAAAAACTGGCATTAGTACATTAATGAATGCTTTAAACAATTATTTATAGGAGGAAGTATTGTTTAATGTATTATACATGGCATTAACCATTTGTACATATTAATTTGTATTCCTTAAAAATGTATTAAATATTAATTAGCAAGGTACCCACGATGCAAGCGCAGAGTGCCTGTGACTAAATTTTCAGCGAACAAATGTTATTTTGTTTTGAGTCACTTGGATTTCGAGTGATAATTGTGTTACATGCCCGTACATTGTGCTTAGAGAATTGTATTTATTGGTGAAGGGTGTATGAATTGTATGTAAGAAATAGTGTTTTAAGATGAGAATGATTGTGCTTTACATACTTGTAAATTATGTTTGATGACTTGTATTTGCTTAAAATTCTATTTATGGTGGTCTTAAAACAATTAATAAGAGACAGGGTCTTAAACATAGATTTGTATTCCTTAAAAATGTATTAAAGATTGTCTTGCTACATATTTGAAGAGAAAGTGGTTCCTCCATTATATATAGTATATATTTTTTGGTGCACAAGTTGTAAATATATTACCACTCAACAGAAAATTACAAGGTTATAAACATGGACCTGTTTTGAACATAGAAGTCACTACTCAATACTAACACAACCTAAAACAGAAAACTTTGACCCATATCTGACACTACTAACCACACTAACACTTAACAAGCTTTCTCCAACGAACTATTTGTGTTGATGTATTTGTTGTGATGATTATGGCACTCAAATATGTAAATTCCACATGAAATTTTCCACCAAAGAAAATGTAGTGGTTTCTACATACTTTCCAAAAAGGCAAGTGTGTTCCCACCTGAGTGCCTCTATATCTAATGTGGTTCATTTGCTTAATTTTTTCAATATGGAGGACAATGTTTGATTATACATTGGTTGGGGAGTATCTCACACTACATACGAGCCCTTTGGTTCTAAGAATCAATGTAAAGCAATTAAAGTCAAATTGCACCAAGTCTTTTTCTTGACGCAGAGGGAGTAATAATAATTTCCTTTCCATTTAAGTTGTAATTTGACATGGCAAGTTAGTTCATATAAAACTGTTTGACATACTTTCAAATAGCTAAATTACTTTTATTAGAAAATAAAGTATATTGTAGACCAACAACTTATACTTGTCATCATTATATATCATATCAGAAAATAAAAATACTGTCATTCACTAGGACATCCCAAAAAAGAAATTTTTGAAACTTCATAAGACATATGGATTGGTATTTAGAAGGTTTTCGTTTCTCAGAAAAAGTAATTCAAAAATTCCCCAAGAAACATACCTTGGCCATTGATCTATATGAACGTTCTGTAACGCCTGCAACATGAGGTGTGAGAAGGACATTTGGGAACTTCAAGATTGGATCGTCTGGATCAAAAGGTTCTGTCCAGGCAACATCAATTCCTAAACCTCCCAAATGACCTGATTTAAGACCGTTATGAACGGCCTCATAATCCAAAAGACCCCCTCGAGCAATGTTCACTAGTAGGCCACCCTGAAACAGATTTAAGGCCATTACGAAGGGTCAAATAATTTGCAATGTCCAAACATGTATATATTTTTGGAGCTGCTAGTATTAAATTGAAACCATATTATAGGTATGAGAAACTTGTGAGAAGAGGGACTAAATGCTTTGTACTATTTTTCAATGAAACTAGCACCGTAAACAAGTTTGTAATTCCAGAAACTAACCTTTCTCATTGAAGATATGAAATCCTTGTTTCTAATACCAGCCTGGATAATGATGCAAAGTGTTAGCCACATGACTTTATCCTCGCAAGCAACAAATGTAATTAAAGGTCAAGGAAAGAAAGAGTCGCACTGTTTCACTATTCATTGTCAAGCAGCATACAACTATGTCAGACTTCTTTGCAAACTCAAATATATCTTCATGAGAACCTTTCTCATCAACCAAATGCTCACCTGCACCAATTTGATATGTTGCTTCCATCAACGAAAGACAATTACAAATGGGACGGATATAATATGTGAATAGGTTTTGCGCTCTATTTTATTGCTAACTGCACCACAACATAATCAAGTTTATAAGCTCTGAAATTGCTTATTTCAGTAATAGTTTTTAAAATCATATTGTATAGGCAACCGTACTAAATAGTTACAGTTACAAAGTTCACCATTGTTTCAACGAAGTCACTCAAACTTCATTGAAAGGGTTTAATCACTCAAGTTAACTTTTGTTCCAATAATGGTGAGCCAAGTGTGTCAATAACATGGCTTGCCAAATTATATAAACTGATGACATGGCTGCCAGTAGTGTAAAATAGTAGATGCTACACCACATCATCAATTTTACATTTACACAATTGGCACGACGCAACCACCATCAAACGGCCTAGTGGTAAGGTCCTTGGTTTCCTTACAAGTGGTAAAGGGTTCAAATCTAGCTAGGTGTTTACATTTGGGGGTGGCAACGTAAGGGTCGGAAATGGTCCCGGGATTAACCCGGTGAGGCTGCGTACATATGAGTCAAAGAGGCTCGCCATCCCCGGGTAACCTAAACATGCAAAAACCTCATCTCATTCACAATTGGCACCCCGTGTGAGCATAAAAAAGAAGAAAGAGGAGCAAAAACACAACAATGTCGAAAAAATCAAAAATAAGAGAGAGATAATGACTTTGAAGAGAAGAAATCGGTGTCGACGAAGAATACCCAAGTTGAGATGAGAAGAATCCAGTTACAAGTATGGTATTGGGCATCCTTTCAACGGTTTTTATTTTCAGTTGAACTATAATCCGATGGCAAGGATTAGAAACCAAAATAAGATCCAAAGGTCCAAAATTAGTAAGCCATAAATCGAAAGAAAAAATAAATAAATAAATAAATAAATAAATAAATGTTTCCCAAGTGGGCCTCTTAAACGGCCTTGCAGCCAACGAGCAAGTCTAGGTGCATGTGCTACATGTCTTCCTTAGAATATAAAAATTACTAAACTAGAATAAAACCTAACCCTTGAGCGTCGTGGTAGCTAGCATCTAGGGCGCTTTTAGAAGTATGACTGTAACACTACATACATATTTGGTTTAGAGGGTTTCTTTATTAAAGTGGAGTCCCACCAACCTGTCCCACAGTAACTCAACATCCACTCAACAAATAAGGTGATATCCAGACTTAAACCTCATCTCACATACAGATTTTTCCACCTCCATACCACTAAGGCAAGTACACAAGAACAACTATAACAAGTAATATGTAATGCGACACCAAGAATCGTTTAATTTAGATCATATGATGCTCAATTTCGCTTTGTAGCAAGAATTTTCACCCAAATGGACGAAGACGCTTTGACAATTCAATGCCAATATTTCCGAACCCCATTATGAAAACCCATGTTGAGATTAGACCATCAAGTTGCATATAAAAGTTCAGCCAGAAAAGCAATTTACAAGGAAACATAAATAACATGTTGTCTAGTTCTACATAATGGCTTATCCAAGAAACAATGTTATGTTGACTTAAAACTAGTTTAAGAATAGTCTTTGACTATCAATCAAATATCTAAAATACCCCTTAATATGAATAAGGTGAGAAACATTTGTAGAGAATATTGAATAGAAATCAATATGTTAGAATGATAGCTTTGGACAAATAGGTAAGCTTGGATGCACTGCTTTCAGACAAATATAGTGGACATTCGTTGTAATTTATAGAGATTTTTAATATGCAGATGAAAGCGTGAAGCATCTTCTTGGACAAGGTTGCTTCTAAAAGGGGATTTTGCTTTTAATTGTATGCTCTACTGTGGTTGTTATTGTTAACACCAACTCATACACCTTTTCACATGCTACTAAACTATTTAACATTAAAGCTAGGAATGTTGTCGTTTGTTTGGTAGTCACCACCTACACCAACTAAACAGAACAGCCTCATGAAGTTGGAATTCTATAAGTTGTACTTCACTTGGGGTTTGAGTGGTCTAGAGCTTGTTCCATTATAAAAATTCTTTTTTGTAAGGAGGTCTTACTAAAAGGATCTGGTTTAGAGGGTTTCTTTTATTTTACAAGAAGTCGCCTTTATCATACAGGAATGCATAATAATCCAGCCACACGAGAATGAAATGAAAATCTGACTGAACTTACGGCCTTTCCATGTAATGTATCGCCAATTGGTTCCCCAACCTTCTTTTCCTTACAGCAATATGCATCTCATTCTGCAGGATATAAAACTGAGTAGACATAATAAACACAGCAAGAGAAGTTATAGAAAAAATTATGACAAATGGAAAACATAAGAATAAACTTGTTGACATTTAAACCCACCCTTTAAGTCTGGAACTTATCATGTAATCTAACTTTTGTTAATAACAATACTAAATAACAAACAAAAAAGGTTGTTTGACATTCGAGAGAGGTCAAACTGCTTTCCGATTGTGTCTAATTGTGCATATTTGAGATATCACATAATACGAATAACAGTTTGGCATGGCTTCATAATTGCATTAACCTCTCGCATCCTTAACCTTTCGGCGCCATCCTTCCTTGACATCCTCTCGAGAAGGTTTGGTTTTCTTAAACGACGGGCGATTAAAGAGAAGCTGCATAAGAAAGGTACATCAAAGAAAACTCAAGTTGTTAACACACAGATGTATATGACATAGAGCATATTAGTGAACACAAAGATGATCTTTAATGACAAGCCGAAATCCGAGACCCTTGAAGACCTATTTCATATGTTTTTATCCCATGAGCCAATTTCTTTATATCAATAGCGGACGAGATTATACTCCTTTGCCTCGTCGCCATTCCATTGATTTCATATTTAAGATATCGTGTTGCTTCTTTATTAACAAAATTTCCAAGTATGCACCAAAATTCTATCACTACAAGCTTTAGAGTAAAGATATACTAGTACATGAAATGGGCCGACTCAATCCCATTTTGCAAACAATTGCCAATTTCCGCCCAATAATATAATGGCCCTGATAAACAGGAGACGTGTTTTGTTAACTTTGAAATCAAGAATATAATCAGAAAACATGTTTTTTTTTCACTGGAAAAACATAGCATGCATGCATTCCAGCAATTCATAGTCTTAGCCAGTAGCGGAGCTTGAAAATTTTCCGTGGGAGGGCCGAAACAAAAATTTTTCGGGAAATACATTAAATGGGAGGGCCGAAGTAAATTTTTTTCCGAAAATACACATGAAATCGCAAATAAATACACTAACGGGTTTAGACCTAGGGGGGCCGGGACCCTCCCCGGTCCTCACATAGCTCCGCCCCTGGTCTTAGCAGGAATAAGGGTATGACTAAGACATTCATATTAATGTGTAAAAACATCATTAGTTTAGATTATGTGAATATATTAAGGTTTCACCAATTAGCCAATTACAACAGTAGGATGCCCCAATTAGGTATGCAAAAGGTGTTCCAAGTGTTTTTAATCAACAGTGGAATACGTGTACACATGGGAGACTAACAATTATCAAGAAAAGATTAAGAATTGAAAAAATCAAGTGGTGTACCTCTGTGTAGCGCTGCACATTAGTTAGATGTTCGGGAACAGTCAATTTATCAGAAGCATTCAGAAGGTGGTATAACTTTGGTGCCAAGCTCAAATCAACGGCTGTGATCTCTTTTCCAATAACATAAGGCCCCTTAGATGTTATAACTTACAAATTAGTCATCATTTACGTAAAACACTAAGATTGTGTATTCACTCAATAGAACAATCATCTCTTGTTTACTAAGAATATATATAAAACGGTATCAAATAAAACATACATGTTGAAAGAGACGCTCCAATTCCTCCAACTCACGCAGTAAAGCTTGCTCACTACCATCATTTTTGTCCTTTCTCTTTAAAAATGCCGCAAGCTTTGGGAGAATCTTTAACCCCCTACAATTTCATGTGACAACAGAAAATGAAGAGGTCGTGAAATGGATTCACTGATGGTGATTATTCAACTAAACTTGTAACCTTTTGTTGTTGATTATGATAATCATGACCCGCAGTAACTTATAAATGCTTTAGTCGCCAACATGACCCAAGTAAAAGAAAAAAAAAAGGACAACAAGAGGCAAGGACTCAGGTACTTGTAATTAAGGTTGCAAAAATCGCTAGGCGGTAGAATTTAAGCGTAGGTAGGCCTAGCGATTAATCGCTAAGCGGGATTAATCGATTTGATTTTTATATATAAAATTATAAAATTTTGAAACTATATGCCTGATTTGGCCGATCTTTTTCCGATTTTTTCGATTTGACCGATTTTTTCCGATTTTGCCGATTTTTACCCGATTTTGCCGATTTTTACCCGTAACTGATTTATCCGATTTTTTCTGATTTGGCCAATTAATCGGCCGCCTAGACCGATTAATCCGATTTTTATCCGACTTTTGTGAGTAACCGATTAATAAGGCCGATTAATGAAAATCAGAACGGCTAATCACCGCCTAGCGATTAATCGGCGATTAATCGGCCGCCTAGGCCGATTTTTGCAACAGAGCTTGTAAGCAACAAACAAATTCCAGAAAATTTAAGAATATAATATTGCATAAGTTCCAAAATAAACAAGTAACTGGCTTTGATACAACATCTTTGACCTTTTGATTGCAAAAAAACTATCTTTTGAAATGCCGATAATTATAACTGTAATTTTTCTTACTTGCATGTTATTTCAACAGCTCATTCTATATATACTTATGCATCGATTTTCAAGAGTAATAGTTTCTTAGAGGGTTCTTAGTGGGCGCTTTGAAGCGCCATGTGATATGGAATAATCAAAAAGACAATTATTCCTTGGGAAATTATTTGACCCCTTAAACCAAGATTTTAATTTGAATACACTTAAGCTAAGTCTAAGTGCAACTTAAAAGATAATCATCCTTGACTTCTAAACATTAATTAGTATTCACTTTCAGAATTGTGATGCCAAAAATTTGACTTCAAATGCACATTTGGAATTTGCTTATTAATACTACTT
The DNA here is from genome assembly GCA_022545495.1 of Chrysanthemum lavandulifolium. NCBI lineage: Eukaryota > Viridiplantae > Streptophyta > Magnoliopsida > Asterales > Asteraceae > Chrysanthemum > Chrysanthemum lavandulifolium. The sequence goes on along the minus strand of CM040246.1, from coordinate 197,442,266 downwards.
CCTGTGTTTTTAAAGCAATGTTTTGGGTGTTCGGGATTGCTAATCTAAACTGTGTTTCTGCGATCAAAAGAGAAATTGCTTACTTAAAACGGCTTATTGCTACAGTTTCAATAAACAATCTCAAACACCCGTCCGTTATTGCAAACTCTATCGCTATAATACAAAGGGTCTTTGCAAATGGCTATATTACTAACGGTAGCTTATAAAAAACGTTTGGTAACATAGTTGTTGTATGTCTGTTTATGATTACGTATATGGTACATATAAAGGCACACACAAGGGGTGAATATAACATACACAAAGGCAAAATGAGGTGGATTCTCAAGAGGGCGTTCCGGATACATCTCTTCAATCATCCCCACAATAACATCAGAATTGGAAACGACTGTTCCATCACTAAACCTAATCATAGGCAGTATCCCATCTGGATTCTTTTTTAAAAACCTATAAAAGCACAAACAAACACTCAACCATCAAAAACGCAAATAAAACCAACTTTATACTAAAACTCAAAATTGATAAATAAGATTATCACCATTTAGGCTTTCAATGATAAACGGATATTGTAGGGAACCTTCTTTTCCTCAAGAGTTAAAAGTACCCTTTGACAAAATGGACCTAAAAATGCAGAAAAAAATGTTAAAAGATTGATGAATCTTGATAAAAATAAAAATTTAAGAAATGTGTGAAAAATTACAGTCTGTTTTAAGATCATTGGCATCACTAGGAGAAAAACTGGGATCACTAGGAGGAGGTTTCACATAGATTACAATTGGCATGTTCTTATCGTGCTGCACCAGAGCCTTTTCCTTATGGTGCTGCACCGAATGTGCAGAACTGGTTCCTCCTCCAAAACGAGGGATGAGGATTTTAGACCTGACAGAAAAAGTTTACAAGATGTATGATAAGCCAATATCTAAAGAAAAAAGGCTGTAGCGTCCAATTAAGAAAACAGATAGATTATAAGTAAACCTGGATAGGGCCTCAAGGACAGAAGATTCAGGTGGAACGTGGCAAATGTTGCAGTTGCCATCAATATTTGCAAAATTAATCAAGGTGTCGAAAAATTGCCTCTTATCCATGTACGGGTCACCAAAACAGATGGCATCACAAGCTGCATTAATATCCTTGAGCACTGTTCCTATAAGCTCTGCCTTATCCAATGTCTCATGTAGAGTACTGAAAGCCACACGGAGATATAAAATTATGATAGAAAAGTTGCATTAGTAAATTAATATAAGCATACATACCTTCCAACAAAATAGACAATCCTTCTTTTCATATCTGGGCCTACGCTCTCAAAAAAACGTTCATAAGCAACTTCGAGTGCAGTTATTAACAGTGACTCTCCGCCAATATGTCCATCTGAGTAACAACAATAAACATGATCATTATAAATACAAGTAAATATAGCCACTTAATAAAATGAAGAAGCTAACCATGAATGATATTCATGATCATAGGAAAATCTCTGGTAGGGCGGACGAGGATCTGAGAACAATATAAAGTATACATAGTCGATCCACATGCACCGATGATTGTCCTTGGATGAGACTGTAAAATAATAATAATAATAATAATCAATAACAAAACAAAAGAAACCGTGCTAAATTAAATCTTAGAATTAAAAGAACCTTAATTTTTTCACACAATAGAATTGCACAGCCGCTACTTGGTCCTTAAACATAGCTGATTGGGAGTTTTCCATCCATCTAGTGGTGTCCAGACAGATCATTATAGCCTGCATGCAGTTGAACAAAATTAGTTTTAGAAAATTATTAATTAAATACTACAATATATATATATATATATATATCGATCATGCAACAAGATACCTCGGCCTCGGCCATTTTAGGGTTTTCTTTTTCTACCATTCGTAGACATATATTATTGACATATCATCATAAAAATATATATACTGTATTATATATTACACATAAGCCCTTGCAAAAATATTTCAATTCTTATATATACCTAATTTTTTTTAGGGGAATTGCGTATATATCCTTGCAAAAACTCATAATTATGTATATATCCCATAAGTGCGTATATATCATTCAATTACAGTCATAAACAATTCATTGAAAAAACATTATCCTCTCCAATATTATTGTTTCTGTTCATTTTCAACTATTACTGAAACATGAGTTAGTATTTTTTTTTAATGAAGTGTTGGTTTATAGGATAGTGGAAATATGTTTGGTTTGTGTTTGTGTATGGGAAATGAAGTGATGAAATTAAGGGATATGTTTGCTTGTGTTCTTAGTTGCTTTGGTGGAAACTATAATGTTTTTCCAATGACCGTTCATAGTCGCTTTTAATTGGTTATATAATGTGAATTATTTATGACTACATGGTATTTGCCTTTAAAGAACAAGATTAAGGTAAAATTCATTGTCTTATTTATGACTAGATGGCCATTTCAGCACATGAAGCAGCATTTCCTGTTAGCCCGCTAGGAATCTTGGCAACTTTTATTCCATGGGTTGTAGCAGAAGTTACATCAACACCTTCATTAAAATTTTAAACATGATTCGTTAAAGTAGTAGATATGGTTGAAATTCTTTAATGGCCAAACAAGGTCAGCTAATTCAGTTGAAAGGTTCATTGCATAAGCATTAAGCAAACAGATAAAGAACCATCTAAGCCAACACCGTACTGCATTATGACTTTCATTCTAGTTGCACGAGCAATAACATCTGAACTAAGGCTCATGCTCTTTACCACACAGATATCATAGTTACCAATAAGATCAGGTACACTGTCGATTGGAAGAGTATCCACCTAAGATAAAGTATGTGCATAGGTTATAAGAGTTATCAACTTTGAAGCCCAATTTGCCCTCGATGATTATTCCATCAGTCATAGAACCTGTATAGATGGATAAATTTGCAAGTATTCTTTATTTGAAGCTGGAAAGTGAGTCCCACAAAAAAGAATATGGGTGTCAGCCTTGCCATCCTCACACATAGTACGTTTGTCAATAGCCCCAAATAACCTGCATCACATGATATTAACAGTTGATCTCATAATAATTTACATGTGTGTCATTGACATATAGTGGTTGATTTAAATTAAAATGACACTCAAAATTTAGGGTTGGTTCAAAACCAGCCAACGGGTTAAATATGAAAAACATATTGAGCTCAATGTAATACTCATGCTGATAGTGATTGACTGATTTCAGACAGAAACACAAACGTAACCTTGGATGTATACGAAGTAGTTAACAAGGGATAAACTTAATAAAAAAAATGCTAAAAAGATGTCGTAAATGCACCATCATGGAGAAGTTATAACCTTGGACATGTAAAAAAATACAGAGGTGGCATGAAAAAGGAGTACTAATTCAGAATATATATTCAAAGAAGTTCAAAAAAGGACTTGTTTATTTAAATTTCTCAATATTCGAGCCTTTCAGACATAGCATGTTGATTGTTCATTTACTTCAACTGGGTCATAAAGGCTGAACATTGGCTGCTGATCTTAAGGTAGGGAACACCTCAAATGACATTGATAAGGACGTCAATCCCATGATAAAAATGGCCTGAATGAAATGATGATTAGCTTCAGTATACTTGTTTAATTTAGATTTTCCTGTAAGCTGAAACGTAAATTCTAGGCTAAAAGACCCCATTACATAACCAAACCGCAATCCCTCCATGTGTATAAGTTCACATAAAGCACGTATAGAATGTCCAACAGCATAGATTTCAGTTCATTATATCTAGAGGTGGCAATTTTAGACCCATTAGTTATTTATGGGTCAAGTTGGGTAATATTTAGGAGGTGATGGATTTTGTTTTGGATGGGTCTAAATGGGTGTTTGATGTAACCTCCAATTGTATAACAATTAACCAACGGGTCTAACGGGTAAAAAAAATTAACACCTCTTTTCATTGTTTTCATTTTTCACTCAAAAAAAAAAAAAAAGCGAAAACCCGACGGGTCAACCCGTCTCAAGACCCATTTGACCTGCACCCGCTTAGACCCGTAGTCCTAAATGACCCATGTGGACCCTGACCCGTTTAGACCCAAACTCATCTAGACCCATGACCCGACCGACTCACACATTTTGCCACTTATAATTATATCAAACAAAAAGTCATCTTGAAGTGTTTGCTAAAAGCTTATGTATTTGGTATAGTTCCCCTTTCTCGCCTTTAAATCACCACAATAAACAAGTTATGACACGCATGTTTTCGTTAAATAAGTTTCACAAAAAAGCATCTCAATATTTTGAGTTTTATTGTACTAAACACACCATAATAGGAAGTTGGAATGCTACTTGGTGTATGAAGTTTGGCCCAAAAGTGTAACTGGTACAGCTTGAGTGTGCGGGTATGGTTGAAAGCCTTACCGCATACAACTTTTAGCCCAAAACCCATATCTGCATTTTCCCATTTTCTTTGATATTCTACCGTAATCCAAAATATGAGTATCTTCTTAATTTAGACACTTCTGATTAACATGTTAAAATCACCACTTCACAAAATACTGATAATTTTCTTGAAATTAAAGTTGACATCCATTCATGAAACCCATGTTTAGAACACATACGTCACACTTTTAGAGAATTTGCATATTTAAAACCCAAACTAAGCATCAAAACTTCATTACGTTCAAATAGAACCCCATATTTTTTTAAACTTAATTCCTTCCTTCACCATTCTATGCTTTTCAATTAAACAAAAAATGCTCCTCTCCAATACTTTTTTTTTGAAAAAAATATACCGTTGGTCCCTAAACTTGCCAAAAATATCGCCTGAGCCCGAAACTTGAGAAAATTGTCGTCGTGAGTCCAAACCTTATATAGTGAAGTGACTCTAGATAAAGGGGTCAATGGTGTATTTTTACATGTTGCCAAATGATTTACAATGGGTAATTTCAATGTTAGTCAAAGACTCAGTGGGGTCGGTTGACCACCCTAAACACCACTTGCCTTCGTCCCTCTAGTAAATGTTGGTGATATACGATGATGCAATAGTTGTGTATAAATGAAGTAGAGATATTACAGAAAAGTGAGTTTCTTATTTACAGAGTTGCCCCAACTTATTTCGGGGGTGTTTGTTTCGGGTTATATAGTGGGCTTATGGCTTATGTAAATTTAGCTTATGTTTCATAAGCTCACTTTTTGTGGCTTATTTTGAAACTTGTGAGATTATATAAACTTATCATGACATGATAAGCTTATATAAGCCGGGAAATCTAAAAAAGGCCACAAAAAGTGAGCTTATGAAACATAAGCCGAAAACCAAATAAGCCATAACCCGCTATATAAGCAGAAACAAACACCCCCTTCCTCATATGAAACAACTTTGTTTGTCTATAGGTACCATAAAAACGCAGTTAGCTATGTCCCAGTCTAAAAACGCAAACTCAAGCAGCGCTCTCTCTAAAGGTGAGATATATTTACAGGCCAAAAATCAAGTAATCTACATATTACTCAAAAATATTTTTAAAGCCCACTGGTTCATTTGACACCCCTGGCCTCCGCCACTGCTTGGAACACGAAAACTCTCACTCATTGATGAAAGTGCTCATTAGTGATATTGTTTTATCACCCATTATTGATTTTTTTCTTTTTGTAAGATCAAACAGGTGGTCTGCAGAAAAGAAAAGAAAAGATACCTGGAGAAGAATGGATTTAAGACCATAAGACCATAGCAGTAAGATTGTTTATGTGGCGCCACGTCAGAATCCATGTCAGCATGACACACGCTCGGCACACGCATTATTGCGCAAGGCGCATGCCGGACACACCACTTATAGTGAGGGCATGTTTTGTAATTTGTGAAATACCTTAGGGGCTGTTTTTGTAATTTGAGGTTTTATAAAACCCACTCATTCACCACATTTGTATCATCTTCTCCCTTATATTTTTATAAATTTCTCTCTAGTTTTTGTTTTTTTAAGTTAGGAGTAGGAGTAGTGTAACTTAGCTTTTATGTTTGTATAAATTTAATGTTATAAAATTCCTCTCCTTTCATCTATTTTATTATAATTTCAAGTTTGCTTTTATAAAAATTCTCATTTCTTTCATCTTTTATATACAAAATCTTTGAGTATTCTAAAAATCTCAAGTTTATTTTTCATAAAGTTTCAAGATTTAGATTTTCTCCTATTTGCCTTGTTTTTAGTTTTCTAAAAACATTACAATTTTTTTATCTAGTTTTTATTTGCTAAAAATACCAAAAAAATCTTATTTTATTTTGTTAATTTCTTGAAAGTATTTACTTCTGTTTACAATTTTTTTAGATTTTCTATTTGATTTTAAGTAATTTTTAAAAATAGTACTTTATTTCGTCATTTTTTGTTTTTATTTTATAAAATAGTCATCTTTGTAAAAAATTTGTTTTTATATTTTTTGCTATTTAATATCAGTTATAGAAGTTAGAAAAAGTTTTATATAATTTTTTTATTTAGTTTAGTGTTTTTAAAGCAGTTTTAGTTTATTAATTTTTAAAAATAGTTTCGGTACTTTAAAATATATTTATATTTTTATAAATTAATTTCTACAATGTTTAAGTTTACATTAAATTTTGTGATTTTAATTGGAAAGTTTGTTATTTTATTTAATTTTTATAAATGTTTTTAGTTTTAAAATCTTATCTTTTAGTTAATATATTTTAACTAAGATAGTTATAAATCCTAAACCTTAATAACTCAAGCTTAGTTTACATAAAAACTAAACATTTTTATGCAACTTGTGAGGGTTTTATTTATTGATAAATTAGTTTTACATTTATTTTATTTTAATTAGTTGATTATCGTTGGTGGGAACTTCATTATCATCGGGTAAAAATAACGAAAGAAATTTGGGCTTAAAGCGAGCAAAAATTATGAATTGAATCAACAATTATTGTATCATGATCATTATAATCATGTATCATGGAACGATTTAATAGTTAATTTTGAATCTTAATGGCGAAATTAGGGTTTGTTCGTGTAACTGGATCAAATCCAAAGTTACCAACAACCTTTTGTTTAATATTCTTTATGTAATTTTAATTATTAATTTAGTCTCTTCCTTGCAATGCATGCTCTATTTATATCTATACTATCCGAGAAAAGGCACTTAATCTATTTTTAGAGGAAAAAACAGAATTTTAGTATATCAAGGACCTCATAAGATCCGCTGAGGTACCTCACCAAATGACATCATATATCTAAGACTTGATAACTATTATATATTTGAGAAGAATTGCAATACTACAACTACCTGGTTTTTAAAACCTAATTAAACAACCTCTTTTCATCGTTATTGAGGTTGGATTAACTCGTTCAACACCCCACCTAGTTAATTGCTTACCTTATTGTTATAGACTAAAATTTGTGTAAATGGCGACTATGGAATGAGATAGGAAAGTGACGAGACACAAGACAAGTCGGTTGGTGCATGCACAAGTGCTCTCTTGTATATAAAGAATTATTGATAAAACCAAGAGCAAGAGACAAGTGTTCTCGCTGGTTAACATAACTGAAGATGGATGTAAGGCGATCTCTAAGCTCTAGGTGAACGACTTTGAAAATGTAAGTAAATGATCATAATCAGTATATAAAACTTTAATAATGCTTTGTAGATGTACTATATATTTGTACTTGTAGAATATAAATATATTCAGTTGTGATTATTTGGAGAGTTCTGAAACCATTATTAATAGGATGCATAATGTCGAAAGCACTCTTGAGAATTTGAAGAGAAAGAAACACCATATGGCTCCCCACTTTAATGTTGAGTTGGAAGTTGTTTTGTCAAAATTAAGAGCATTGCATACTAAGGAAAGTTGCATTCCTAGTGAGTTGAATAGTTTGCCTTTGAAACGTCATCTCATGTATTATTAAAATAAAATCAAGTTTAGGTATAATGTAAATTTTACCTCTTATTATGGGTGGCAAATAAATGACGTTAATTGGGTAACATGTTTATTTAAAGTTCATCCATGGGTTTTTGATACATCCTTTAATTTATTTACAAAGAATGAAATTGTTGATATTCTATAAATAAATTGTTGATATTCTGTAAATAAATTAAAAGGCGTATCAATAACCCATGAATAAACTTAAATAAACTTGTTACCCAATTGACATGTTTGTTTTTCCACCGATAATAAGGGTCATCTCATGTATTATTACAATAAAATCAAGTTTAGGTATAATGTAAATTTGTACCTTTTGTTTGGTCAAGCACTCCAGTTTCAAAGACAAACTATTCAACTTATCCAAAGTGAACTCACTAGGAGCGCAACTTTCCTCAATATGCAATGCTTTTAATTTTGATAACACAACTTCCAACTCAACCTCAAGTTGGGAGCCATCTGGTGTTTCTTTCTACTCAATTTCTCAAGAGTCCTTTTAGAATTATGCATCCTATCAATAATAGTTTCAAAACTCTGCAAATCAATCACAACATAATATGTTTAAATTCTACAATACAAATATATAGTACATTTAAAAAATATTATTAAAGTTTTATATAGTATGGATTTATGATCATTTTACTTACATTTTCAAAGTGAGGTTCACCTAGGAGCTTGCAGATCGCCTTACATTCATCTTCAATTTCTGTTAACTGACAAGAACACCTTGTCTCTTGCTCTAGGATTTTATCCAATAAATCCTTATATACAAGAGAGCACATGTGCATAATCGCACCAACCGACCTATCTCATGTCTCGTTACTTTCCCCTATCTCATCGTACATAGTTTGTAATTTGCACAAAAGTTAGTCCATAGCAATAAATAAGCAATTAACTAGTCGGGGTGTTGAACGGCTCAATCCAAACTGAATAACGGTGAAACGAGACTAGTTAATCATGTTTTAAAAACTAGATAGTTGCAGGATTGCAAATCTTCTGAACTAGATAATAGTTATCAAGTCTTAGATATATGATGTCCTTGGTGGGGGTACCTCAATTGGATCTTTGTGAGGTCCTTGATTTACTATAATTTACAGGTTTTTTCCCAAAAAAATGGTTTAAGTGCCTTTTGTCGGGATTCAGATAGTATAGATATAAATAGAGCATTACAAGGGAGAGACTAAAGTAATCATTAAAGTTATATAAAGAATATTAAACAAAAGGTTGTTGACAACTTTGGATTTGATCCAGTTACACGAACAAAGTCTAATTTCACCATTAAGATTCAATATTAATTGTTAATTCGTTCCATGATACATGATTATAATGATCATGATACAATAATTGTTGATTCAATTCGTAGTTTTGGTTTGCTTAAGCCCAAATTCACTAAAAGCCTTTCTTTTTCATAAACCAAAATTTATATGAGCTGGTACTAATTCGTTCCATGTGTTTGTCTCTCGATCACGGGCACGTCCAACATTTGCCTCGCAAATGCATGTGAAATTCGACAATCCCCATAATGTCCCTTCTTCCACGATAGCTTCTTTCATTATCTTGGTCTCTCACCATGATAACCAACTAAGGACCTTTTAGAATGAAATGTCTTTCATTCATGGATTCAAAATATGCTAAATGAAATCTCATAGTAATGTCTTGTCCGATTAGCACGAGTCCACGACATTTGTTCCGATTCTCGGCGGTTGATTTAGCTCGTAGCACAAAACTTCTCAATCCTTTTATCATTGTCTTTCTATATATGAACCTAAGTGAGTTTGGTACAAGCGATTTAGTCATAAAGGATCATAGACTTAGCTAAATCACGACACACTCAGCTTAACGTTCACTGAGGCACTTCATTCTATACTTCAGGTAGAATGGAATTATTCCTAAGAATAAGAACCGTGACTCATTGTTACTAATTCTCCTAAGTCCCTGAGAACTTCAATACAAGCCCCCTGAAACCGTAATGTAGTTGTACATTTTTTTATTTGAAGTCCCAGACTTTAAAACTTTTAAGTCACTCAGTTTCTTTACTTGTCTAAAACTACTCAAGATCAACACTTCCCATGTGCCAAATTATCTTGCCCAATTAGGCAATGTACGTTTTTTTAGGATCTTCACATCCTCCCACTTAATCTTGCAATACTAGAAATTCTCCCATAGATCTTCTGGATCTACAATTCATGTCATGCTTTGAACTCTTATGTTTAGACGATCTAAAATTAACTTATCGTGCTCTCGCATCCGTTGCTCGATTATGAGTTGAACTCCTCTAATTAGGTCCGGATAAGGACTTTCAGCTTGAGCACATTAATTTGTTCTTGTTTAATAGGTGCTAACCCGATTAGATGTTCCTCTCATTTTCCTGAACATTACAAAGTAGAACGAGATTTTACTCATGATCTGTAAACTCATGCCCTTTCGAGTTTTACTTATAGATCTAAAATACCACCTAAAATCAATATGAAAAAAGCCCTGGTGCTACATTATGTGATCCAACTGCAGTGAGAAAGTCACAAACGATGATCCAGTACTCATGCGTCGAGATCATGGCCCACCCGCAACGAATTCTGAGCTACAGGTAATTGCCACATTAATAGCACATCCTAAAAATAACAAGTTCAAATTTCCAGGTATTGCTTTAAAGCATTCATCACAGACGGTTCAGCAACCGCTTCTGTCACTTTCTTCAGTCCAAAGTCTAATGTCATAACCATCACATAAAAGAGCTACGAGGAACGCTTGAGAATAAAGATCCTTATGAGCTCCTAGCCTTGATAAAATCACTAGGGGGAAATAGAAGTACCTTCCAATTCCATATCAACCCTTCGAGAAAGCCAAGAAAAGTTAATTTAATTTTAGACGACACTGCACAAGAGGCCTCTTTCCATAATGCCAGGCCCTGCTAAACCGCTGACCATAATGCCAAACCCTACTAACGGCCCGTCTGGATCATCAACCACCAAAGTCGAGAAGAACATTGAAATTTCAACTCCAACCAACATAACAGAATTACAACCTGCAGAAAAAGTCATCACACTAAGCAACCAAAACACCAAGTCAGCCAAATGAATTATCTTTAAACAACCCATGGAGGATACAAACCAACCCAGCACAAAGTGTAACTAATTCCTAACTAACAAATTCAACTACAATCATATATTAACACTTCTGTTGCAATAACTTAACATGAAAACAAACGAAATATGCAGGTAGCCTACACCTATTTTTGGAACAACGTTCGCTGAAATTGTACATTTTGTGAAAAAAAACTAAATTCCTATAATCTAACTTTGTATGTATGTAAGTTGCGTCCTTTTTGGCTAACATAAGTAAAGCAACGACTGCATTTTTGTAACTAAATGATAGTTCTAAACTTTGTACCTGCCTATATATTTACACTACCTTTCACTTTTATATATAACTAAAGCTTACAAGCTCATTGATCCATTAACGATAATGCACATAACATCAACATAAAAGCAAAAACATAAGCTTCAAAAACTAAACCAAATGCAACGATCTTCTAATATTATAAGCCGTTCTTTGAGCACTTTGAATACCCCAAGTTTTAGAATCACTTAATAACTCTTTCTGTAAGGCAAAAACATTGGTGTTAGCGTATGTAATTAATCAACAAAAAAGTAAATAAACAAATGTTAGGATTTAGTAAATCCAGGTATTAAGGTGTCGGTCACCTCAAGTATATGTAATCGTTAGAAAGCTCGTAGTCATAGTTATTTAATGTTAAGTAGTATTTAGTTAAGTAACACCGTGGAGGACGGACGGGTCTTTACCCACCGTATGCCCGATCCACACCCGTCAAGTGGCGCTTATTGTAAGACTATAAATACTCTACCTCCCAGGTAGAGTTGGAGCTCATAATAAGATTTTTCTTTCTCTCACTAAAGTTCCCAAACCTCTAACTTTCTCTCTCTAAAACTCATCTTATACGCCTACTTTATTTAGTGATTTGATGTGTATGTGAAATCCAATATGTTACAAATGGTATCAAGAGCCATGGTTAGATCATCTCTTACATATCCTTGGATTTCTAGTGGTTTTTAGATGGTTTTTGAGTTTGAAAAAGTGTAGTGGTTTTTGCATCATTTGGTTCATTTCTAGTGTTAAAGTTTGAATTTTGGGTGTACTTTTGTGTTTAGTATCATTGTATGTGCTTGGGTTTTGATTTGGTAAGCTTGAATCACTGTGGTTGAGCTTGTTTTGGATTGTAAAGTGTGTTTTTGTAGTTTTTCTTGGTAGAGACTTGGCTCTCGGAGTGAATTTCTACTTAGCGACTTGCTTCAGTAAAAGGTAGCGAGTTGTAGTGTTGTTTGGTGGCGAGTTAGTCCTAGCGACTTGTCTTTTGAGACAAGCCGACAACAAGACACTTAGTGGATTCTCCACTACGGTAGCGACTTGTGAGTAGCGACTTGCTTTCAATTTTGATAGCGACTTGTTCTTTAAGTTTCTTAACGACTTGGTGTTAACGATTTGGACTTTAGCGAGTTGCTATTTAGCGACTTGGTGCATAGCGACTTGCTGTCAAAATTCGTAGCGATTTGGAACTTAGCGACTTGTCTTCTTATTACTTAGCAACTTGGTGCTTAGCGACTTGGTTCAAGGTTTCTTAGCGACTTGGTTGAACTTTTGTTTGTAATACGGTTTTCTCTTGATTTAGTAAAATCCGTGAAATAATCTATTTCCGTTTAATCATTGAGTTATAAAATCCGTGTAATCATTAAACATGTCTACCAATGTACCTACAATTATCTCCACAGCTGTCGAGGATGTTCAAGCACCGGTTCGAGATATCATCCACCCATGCTTGATGAATCGACTACGACTCTTGGGCTCAACGAATCAGATTGTATCTTGCCTTGGAAAGGAAAATGGGGTCAACATTCTCAAATCCATTGATGAAGGACCTTATCGATTGAGACCACAAGAGACTTAATTGATACAAATGCAGATGGAACAATGATCTATGGAATAGATGCACCAAAGACGTATGATGAGCTCAATGATAAGGAGAAAAGAGGTTCGATGTCGATATCGTGGCCTCAAACATCATACTGTGGCCTTCCAAAAGACATCTACAAGTCGATCAATCATAACACCAAGCCAAGGCGGTTTGGGATAATGTCAAGATGCTTCTCTCGTTACGAATTAACCAAGGAAGGCAGAGAATCACAACTCTATGATGAATTTGAACACTTCAAAATGAAACCAGGATGAGAGTGTCTATGAGTACTACGTGAGATTCCATAAGCTTGTGAATGACATGAGCAACATCAAAATGACCATGCCAAACATTCAACTGAACTCAAAATTTGTGAACAACATGAATCCTGAATGGCACAAGTTTGTCACCTGTGAAGCTAACAAAGGATTGAAGAATACAAACTATGAGCAACTCTATGCATTCCTTCTTCGAATGAGAGGCATGCTATGTTTGAAAAAGGATTCTTGATCGGTTCAAAACCAACCGTGGAGAGGCAAGCTCGCAAATGATTCAATTGCCTTTTACACAAATGTGGAATTACCACCAAAGCTTCTCAAGTTATACCCATGGGTAATGGTAATCACAAACTCATTCCTCGATCCTAGGTACAAGCAAGCCGATGTCTTTGAGGGTCGCTTTAGCCCTTATTTGATCACTTTGTATCCGTTATTACTTAATATCGCTCCTTTTCACTTTTAGGTCTCTTGAAGGCAAATTGTCGGAATGGCACTTATTTGGACGAAAAGGCGCGAATATACGAAGAAAATGGCCAAAGTCAAGAATCGAGACACTCAAGTCGCTGAAATACAAGGGACGGCGTCATCGCTTAATTGCGACGCCGCCGGAGCACTTTTGTGACGGCCAAGAGCCAAATTGCTTATTTTCAAGTGACGGTGTCGCTTTAAAAGAGTAGGTCGTCGCAACTCGCACGGCCTAGATTTGATCCGACGGCGCCGAGATCAAGGGACGGCGCACAAGCATAAGGTGACGCCGCGCAAGACTAACGCGCCAAGACGAAACCCTAATGACGGCGACCGACGACGCCACAAATCATAAGGTGACGCCGTCGCATTGTAATCTTATATATAGAATCCGAATTTTTCGCTTTTAGTGTGTAGTCTTTTGGAGTAAAACCTAAACCGAACCAAGGTCGTCTTGTACAAGATTTTAGGTTCCAAACCCTATCTTACATCAAGATAAGTGTTTTACTTCATTAATTCAATTATGTCTTCAATTATTTGTGTGTATGCTTGCATGTTCTCCATGTCCCGCTAATTTACTTGTGTGTTTGCTTAGGAATATGAAACTTAATTATTGAATATTGATTGGTTGTCTCTTATCTTAATTGTTAATGATCTAGTAATGCGATAGGTCATTCGTTGTGTAGTTAATGCTTGATTAATCTTTGTGAACCTTAGACTATAACACCTAGAGTAGTTGTAGGCTAAACCATCCAAAGAGTGCCTTAGAGTTAGAGTTTATAATTCCTAGAGATTTTGTAGACGAGACCCTTTGGTAAGTTCAAAGAGTTAGGATAAACGATACCCTACGACTTTAGACACACAACGCGATTAAGAATAAGGACGTGACAATTCAACCATCAATAGGAGATAATTAAGGAGTAATAAAACCTAAGTAAACACATCTTTAAACTATCATACGAGCACACAATAATTAGACATAGACTACATACACCTTAGATTAGATAATTAGATAAGTAGAGTAATCGGTAGAAATACCAACCCCAAATCCAAACCCCGAGATTCGTACCTTTCCATTTCCTAAAAACATAAAAGATAAAAATAATCTTCCTCAACCCCAACCTTAGCGTAGTAACTTCTCACTAGCATTCCTATTCCCCAGAGAACGATATCAATACCCGTGGCTTACCCTAATACTACACTACAACGATTAGGTTCATCGCTTAGGTGTTATAAAACTTGCTCGAAGAAAAGGAAGTTCCTTTGACCCCGAACGACGCGCGTAGCGTTATCAAGTTTTTGGCGCCGCGCCGGGAATAGAATAGCTAGTTAGTAGTCCACCTCGCTTAGGTTTCTTTGCTTGATTCCTATCAAGTAAATTTTTTCTCATTTTTAGCTTCCTTGTAGTCTATCCCCTTCTTTGTGTTTGTGTTCAGAAACCCTTTTCATTTGTCGCTATGGCAAGTGAAGTTGCATTTGAATCATTAACAAATGAGGAACAATTGAATTTCGCAGATTGGTTTGGTTTTTATTGTTCTAATGAATTTGTGAGTGAACTTAGAGATATCCAAAAGGAGACGGGTGTAAGGTTGGATGGATTTGATATATTTTGTGCTTGTGTGGCTTCTATTCAACGATCGTTGTCGGATCAACTCCTTTTAGTGAGACCATCCGAGAATTTTTTGAGAAAAGCCTCCTATGCATAAACCATCAATTGAATGATCTTAGGCACCATGATCAAAAAAGACCTAGTTTTTAAGAACATGGAACCTAAACCCAACAAGATTGTGAGATGGTTATAGTTGAACCGCCTAGTTGCATGCGTGGGATAGATTTCAAAACATATGACACACGTGAGGAATCCTTTAGGCAAATAGAACATAGTGATCAAATTTTTAGAATGATTCTTATGAATCGGACCAAGAATTTGAAATGGCTAAAGAAGGATTTGAGATGCTTAGGAGTGTATTTGGGTTAGATCATACTAAAACACATGATGAACATTTAGGAGATCTAGATATAATGGAGAATGAGGTGGAAACTCCAAGCCCACAAGCCCTACCATCACTGAGGAACACACATCGCCTATAACTTACCCTAAGAAGTAGAAGAGACTATAGGAACCCCGATTGATATAGAACCTTTGGACCAAACGCCACTAGAGAATGTAGGTTTAGATGCTTGTTGTCATGACCTCTCTTAGTCCTAGGGAAGTTCCTAATTTTGATGAACCGAGCCTCAACCAAAACCTTACCCAATTTTCCGCCTTTAGATGTGAATCTTGAATTGAATTAGGCCCCAATCCACCCATCAAAATAAATAGTCCGGTAGTTGCTTGATAAAGGTGGTAGACTCTAGGCCATGTAGAGTGGAAGCTAATATAGGAGTAACCCATGACCTTACACACTTATATCACCCATTCATGGTTGATAACAAGAAACATTATGGGTTTAAACCGGTTTATTAGGTCAAGATGGATCCTTAACTAAGAATCTTTTGAAGTTGATAGAGATGATCCATTTTAGGAGAGAGATTTGATTCACCCGCTACACCAATAGACTTAGGTAAGGTTATAATGAATGGAGCACACCTTTGAGCATATAAATCACCCATCACCCTCTCCTCACGTAGCAAATTTCCACCCTAAGGGTGTGTATCGCTACTATCACCCGCACTTAAACTTAAGTGTAGGGAAAACCTCCCTTTATCCGTTAAATAAGGGTAGAGTCGCTCGTGACTCGAACAAAAACAAGCGCTTCTTGGGAGGCAACCCATGTGTATTTGTTTTTCATTTTATTTGTGTGTCGATATCTTTTATTGATTGTTTATTCTCATGTTTGAATTTGTAAAATGCTTTATTTTGTCTTTAACCTCGCCTTAATTGCATATAAAGGTATTTTACATAAGGGATAAGTGTAGGAGGATTACACACGCTTTCAAAAGAAACGTAAACATGAGAATTACAATTAATTAAAAGATATATATGTGTGTTTGTTCGAGTCAAATGCTTGTATCGAGTCATAATGGATGTTTTGCGTAAATTTTTCCGATTCTAAAGATGTAAATTTTCCGAATTTTTTCCGTAAAATCGCACCGCTTTTTGTCGATAACCGACGGCGTCAGATCGCAACTCGACGGCCGTGAAGGAGTAAAACAACAGATTACTTTTTCTCGCTTTCTCGAGCTACTTATAAATTTTTGGAATTTTCCGTGTCTTAATTTTCCGTAAATTCAGAAACATCCATTCCACAAGCATTATATCCTAGTTTAGTCGAGTCTTATATATATTATTACCGCCGATTTTACGCCGAAGGTTTCGCTTGTTTTCTTCAAGTGTGCAGTTTAATTTATCAAGAAGAAGATACATAAGATTGGAAGGAGCTTTTCACGCAAACATTCTTCTTGAAAAGGATTTAACCACCACTTTACACGGATCCTACCGAGCTAATCGTGGAGTATTAGTTTCTTTCGCTTTTAATTACCTTCCATTATCATAACTTTGATACTTTCGGGAACATTGGGGACAATGTTCGCTTTAAGTGTAGGGAGGGAAAATAAACGGAACTTTGAAACTATGCTTATCCTTGATTATTTGCTTTGTCCAATTGTATTTGTGTAATAAACCATGAGAAAATGTCGGTTAGGGTAATTTTGGCACCAAATTTAAAATTTTTCATGACATATAGGAGTGGGCCATTAGTCTTAACAAAAGCGCCTCACGGATAGGAAGTTGCATGACTAGCACAAAACCCTTTACCACCTAAATTCCACCCAAAATGCGAGGATCGCCTTAGATTAGTAGGAATTAAAGCATTCATCTTTAATGCTTAGAGTGTGAACCGTAGTATATTAGATTCTAGAACTTGTTTTGTGATGCATCCCGAGATCGCTAGTAAGACTACACTTGTGTAGTTAGGAATAACTAAATGATAAGAGGCATTAGGATAACCCTTGTTTGATACCCGTAATATAATTACTTCTTCCACATCGGTTGAGTAATTCCCCACACCTTTGCGTTGTACTCATCTTTAGTACACGATACCCCTAGTTAACCCCTCGAGCCTATCCTTTTCGCGGTTCTCGTGATGTTTCGGTTTTTCCGAATATCAATGAAGAGCATTGTTTACACCCCACCCCAAATGTACACCCAAATCGCCTTAGCCTACCTTGTATGCACTCACTTTTAGTGCATTATTGTTATCACCCTAAACCCTTAGTTCAATTATCTAGTTGCTTGCATGAGTTGCTAAGTCGAGTCATATCCTTTGTACACGCTTTGGGACGATTGGGACTCATGGGAAAAGTTAAAGTTTATGAAATGACGGAAGGGAACGTTAAATTCCCTTTATTTGCATAATAATGTACCCCAAGTGTTTTGATCTTTTCAATTCGGGTCAAATTAGTGTTAGAGTAATAAAACTCAAGTGTAGGGATGTGCCTATAAATCCCTATCATTTTGATGTTACCGTAGAGGATGGTAGAGTAAAAGTGTATGGAAAAAAAAAAAAAAATAGAAAAAAAGAAAAAAAAGAGAAAAAAAAAAAAAAGTGTTCAAAAAAAAAAAAAAAAAAAAACATACCTACCATCCTACATCTATCCTTTAAATTTATGTTTGTTTGTTTCAGCTTATCTAGAGTTTAGAGTGTCGAGTCTTGGCTTAGCAACGCCATTCTTCGATGCTTGTAACATAGAGATTTTTGACTTGCCACCACTAAATAGCCTATCCCACCAAACCCTTTGTTTCCTACCGTAAGCCTAACATTACAACCCTTTAAAAGACCTCTTTGATAGTCTTTCCTAGGTGCTTACGCCAAAGCGATGGAGGTTTGATCTATTCTCAAGCCTATGGTAATCTATGTACTAGGACCGTTAATGAGTGTTTATCTTCCATTTCCAACTTGTTATATTTCATATACACCGAGAGATGCGAGTATCCAAACACCCCATGTGAGGTGCTAGTATGTACTCCGTGCTTGTTATGACTTTTATGGGCTTATATGTGTTGTGGATTGTTTTAAACCAATGCTTCATGACCCCTAACTTATAAATTAATTGGCTAAAGCACATTTGCTTGAGGACAAGCAAATACCAAGTGTAGGGATATTTGATAAGGTTTTAAATGTACCTTTTGAGGGTCGCTTAAGCCCTTATTTGATCACTTTTGTATCCGTTATTACTTAATATCGCTCCTTTTCACTTTTTAGGTCTCTTGAAGGCAAATTGTCGGAATGGCACTTATTTGGACGAAAAGGCGCGAATATACGAAGAAAATGGCCAAAGTCAAGAATCGAGACACTCAAGTCGCTGAAATACAAGGGACGGCGCCATCGTTAATCTATGACGCCGTCCGAGCACTTTTGTGACGGACAAGAGCCAAATTGCTTATTTTCAAGTGACGGTGTCGCTTTAAAAGAGTAGGTCGTCGCAACTCGCACGGCCTAGATTTGATCCAGACGGCGCCGAGATCAAGAGGACGGCGCCACAAGCATAAGGTGACGCCGTCGCAAGACTAACGCGCCAAGACGAAACCCTAATGACGGCGACCCGACGGCGGCCACAAATCATAAGGTGACGCCGTCGCATTGTAATCTTATATATAGAATCCGAATTTTTCGCTTTAGTGTGTAGTCTTTTGGAGTAAAACCTAAACCGAACCAAGGTCTGTCTTGTACAAGATTTTAGGGTTCCAAACCCTATCTTACATCAAGATAAGTGTTTTACTTCATTAATTCAATTATGTCTTCAATTATTTGTGTGTATGCTTGCATGTTCTCCATGTCCGCTAATTTACTTGTGTGTTTGCTTAGGAATATGAAACTTAATTATTGAATATTGATTGGTTGTCTCTTATCTTAATTGTTAATGATCTAGTAATGCGATAGGTCATTCGTTGTGTAGTTAATGCTTGATTAATCTTTGTGAACCTTAGACTATAACACCTAGAGTAGTTGTAGGCTAAACCATCCAAAGAGTGCCTTAGAGTTAGAGTTTATAATTCCTAGAGATTTTGTAGACGAGACCCTTTGGTAAGTTCAAAGAGTTAGGACAAACGATACCCTACGACTTTAGACACACAACGCGATTAAGAATAAGGACGTGACAATTCAACCATCAATAGGAGATAATTAAGGAGTAATAAAACCTAAGTAAACACATCTTTAAACTATCATACGAGCACACAATAATTAGACATAGACTACATACACCTTAGATTAGATAATTAGATAAGTAGAGTAATCGGTAGAAATACCAACCCCAAATCCAAACCCCGAGATTCGTACCTTTCCATTTCCTAAAAACATAAAAAGATAAAAATAATCTTCCTCAACCCCAACCTTAGCGTAGTAACTTCTCACTAGCATTCCTATTCCCCAGAGAACGATATCAATACCCGTGGCTTACCCTAATACTACACTACAACGATTAGGTTCATCGCCTAGGTGTTATAAAACTTGCTCAAGAAAAGGAAGTTCCTTTGACCCCGAACGACGCGTGTAGCGTTATCAAGTTTTTGGCGCCACGGGGAATAGAATAGCTAGTTAGTAGTCCACCTCGTTTAGGTTTCTTTGCTTGATTCCTATCAAGTAAAATTTTTTTCATTTTTTAGCTTCCTCGTAGTCTATCCCCTTCTTTGTGTTTGTGTTCATAAAACCCTTTTCATTTGTCGCTATGGCAAGTGAAGTTGCATTTGAATCATTAACAAATGAGGAACAATTGAATTTCGCAGATTGGCTTGGTTTTTATTGTTCTAATGAATTTGTGAGTGAACTTAGAGATATCCAAAAGGAGACGGGTGTAAGGTTGGATGGATTTGATATATTTTGTGTTTGTGTGGCTTCTATTCAACAATCGTTGTCGATCAACTCCTTTTAGTGAGACCATCCGAAAATTTTTCAGAAAAGCCTCCTATGCATAAACCATCAATTGAATGATCTTAGGCACCATGATCAAAAGACCTAGTTTTTAAGAACATGGAACCTAAACCCGAACAAGATTGTGAGATGGTTATAGTTGAACCGCTTAGTTGCATGCGTGGATAGATTTCAAAACATATGACACGCGAGGAACTTTAGGCAAATAGAACATAGTGATCAAATTTTTGAGAATGATTCTTATGAATCGGACCAAGAATTTGAAATGGCTAAAGAAGGATTTGAGATGCTTAGGAGTGTATTTGGGTTAGATCATACTAAAACACATGATGAACATTTAGGAGATCTAGATATAATGGAGAATGAGGTGGAAACCCAAGCCCACAAGCCCTACCATCACTGAGGAACACACATCGCCTATAACTTACCCGAAGAAGAAGTAGAGAGACTATAGGAACCCCGATTGATATAGAACCTTTGGACCAAACGCCACTAGAGAATGTAGGTTTAGATGCTTGTTGTCATGACCTCTCTTAGTCCTAGGGAAGTTCCTAATTTTGATGAACCGGAGCCTCAACCAAAACCTTACCCAATTTTCCGCCTTTAGATGTGAATCTTGAAATTGAATTAGGCCCCAATCCACCCATCAAAATAAATAGTCCGGTAGTTGCTTGATAAAGGTGGTAGACTCTAGGCCATGTAGAGTGGAAGCTAATATAGGAGTAACCCATGACCTTACACACTTATATCACCCATTCATGGTTGATAACAAGAAACATTATGGGTTTAAACCGGTTTATTAGGTCAAGATGGATCCTTAACTAAGAATCTTTTGAAGTTGATAAGATGATCCATTTTAGAGAGAGATTTGATTCACCCGCTACACCAATAGACTTAGGTAAGGTTATAATGAATGGAGCACACCCTTCGAGCATATAAATCACCCATCACCCTCTCCTCACGTAGCAAATTTCCACCCTAAGGGTGTGTATCGCTACTATCACCCGCACTTAAACTTAAGTGTAGGAAAACCTCCCTTTATCCGTTAAATAAGGGTAGAGTCAAGCTCGTGACTCGAACAAAACAAGCGCTTCGGGAGGCAACCCATGTGTATTTGTTTTTCATTTTATTTGTGTGTCGATATCTTTTATTGATTGTTTATTCTCATGTTTGAATTTGTAAAAATGCTTTATTTTGTTTTTAACCTCGCCTTAATTACATATAAAGGTATTTTACATAAGGGATAAGTGTAGGAGGATTACACACGCTTTCAAAAGAAACGTAAACATGAGAATTACAATTAATTAAAAGATATATATGTGTGTTTGTTCGAGTCAAATGCTTGTATCGAGTCATAATGGATGTTTTGCGTAAATTTTTCCGATTCTAAAGATGTAAATTTTCCGAATTTTTTCCGTAAAATCGCACCGCTTTTTGTCGATAACTGACGGCGTCAGATCGCAACCGACGGCGCCGTGAAGGAGTAAAACAATCGATTACTTTTTCTCGCTTTCGAGCTACTTATAAATTTTTGAATTTTCCGTGTCTTAATTTTCCGTAAATTCAGAAACATCCATTCCACAAGCATTATATCCTAGTTTAGTCGAGTCTTATATATATTATTACCGCCGATTTTACGCGAAGGTTTCGTTTGTTTTCTTCAAGTGTGCAGTTTAATTTATCAAGAAGAAGATACATAAGATTGGAAGGAGCTTTTCACGCATACATTCTTCTTGAAAAGGATTTAACCACCACTTTACACGGATCCTACCGAGCTAATCGTGAGTATTAGTTTCTTTCGCTTTTAATTACCTTCCATTATCATAACTTTGATATTTCGGGAACATTGGGGACAATGTTCGCTTTAAGTGTAGGAGGAAAATAAAACGGAACTTTGAAACTATGCTTATCCTTGATTATTTGCTTTGTCCAATTGTATTTGTGTAATAAACCATGAGAAAATGTCGGTTAGGGTAATTTTGGCACCAAATTTAAAATTTTTCATGACATATAGGAGTGGGCCATTAGTCTTAACAAAAGCGCCTCACGGATAGGAAGTTGCATGACTAGCACAAAAACCCTTTACCACCTAAATTCCACCCAAAATGCGAGGATCGCCCTTAGATTAGTAGGAATTAAAGCATTCATCTTTAATGCTTAGAGTGTGAACCGTAGTATATTAGATTCTAGAACTTGTTTTGTGATGCATCCCGAGATCGCTAGTAAGACTACACTTGTGTAGTTAGGAATAACTAAATGATAAGAGGCATTAGGATAACCCTTGTTTGATACCCGTAATATAATTACTTCTTCCACATCGGTTGAGTAATTCCCCACACCTTTGCGTTGTACTCATCTTTAGTACACGATACCCCTAGTTAACCCCTCGAGCCTATCCTTTTCGCGGTTCTCGTGATGTTTCGGTTTTTCCGAATATCAATGAAGAGCATTGTTTACACCCCACCCCAAATGTACACCCAAATCGCTTTAGCCTACCTTGTATGCACTCACTTTTAGTGCATTATTGTTATCACCCTAAACCCTTAGTTCAATTATCTAGTTGCTTGCATGAGTTGCTAAGTCGAGTCATATCCTTTGTACACGCTTTGGGACGATTGGGACTCATGGGAAAAGTTAAAGTTTATGAAATGACCGGAAGGGAACGTTAAATTCAAATTCCCTTTATTTGCGTAATAATGTACCCCAAGTGTTTTGATCTTTTCAATTCGGGTCAAATTAGTGTTAGAGTAATAAAACTCAAGTGTAGGGATGTGCCTATAAATCCCTATCATTTTGATGTTACCGTAGAGGATGGTAGAGTAAAAGTGTATGGAAAAAAAAAAAAAGAAAAGAAAAAAAAAATAGAAAAAAAAAAAAAAAAAAAAACGGCTACCATCCTACATCTATCTTTAAATTTATGTTTGTTTGTTTCAGCTTATCTAGAGTTTAGAGTGTCGAGTCTTGGCTTAGCAACGCCATTCTTCGATGCTTGTAACATAGAGATTTTTGACTTGCCACCACTAAATAGCCTATCCCACCAAACCCTTTGTTTCCTACCGTAAGCCTAACATTACAACCCTTTAAAGACCTCTTTGATAGTCTTTCCTAGGTGCTTACGCCAAAGCGATGGAGGTTTGATCTATTCTCAAGCCTATGGTAATCTATGTACTAGGACCGTTAATGAGTGTTTATCTTCCATTTCCAACTTGTTATATTTCATATACACCCGAGAGATGCGAGTATCCAAACACCCCATGTGAGGTGCTAGTATGTAATTTCGTGCTTGTTATGACTTTTATGGGCTTATATGTGTTGTGGATTGTTTTAAACCAATGCTTCATGACCCCTAACTTATAAATTAATTGGTTAAAGCACATTTGCTTGAGGACAAGCAAATACCAAGTGTAGGGATATTTGATAAGGTTTTAAATGTACCTTTTGAGGGTCGTTTAAGCCCTTATTTGATCACTTTTGTATCCGTTATTACTTAATATCGCTCCTTTTCACTTTTAGGTCTCTTGAAGGCAAATTGTCGGAATGGCACTTATTTGGACGAAAAGGCGCGAATATACGAAGAAAATGGCCAAAGTCAAGAATCGAGACACTCAAGTCGCTGAAATACAAGGGACGGCGCCATGTTAATCATGACGCCGTCGAGCACTTTTGTGACGGCTCAAGAGCCAAATTGCTTATTTTCAAGTGACGGCTGTCGCTTTAAAAGAGTAGGTCGTCGCAACTCGCACGGCCTAGATTTGATCCAGACGGCGCCGAGACTCAAGGGACGGCGTCACAGCATAAGGTGACGCCGTCGCAAGACTAACGTGGCCAAGACGAAACCCTAATGACGGCGACCCGACGGCCACAAAAATCATAAGACGCCGTCGCGATTGTAATCTTATATATAGAATCCGAATTTTTCGCTTTTCAGTGTAGTCTTTTGGAGTAAAACCTAAACCGAACCAAGGTCGTCTTGTACAAGATTTTAGGGTTCCAAACCCTATCTTACATCAAGATAAGTGTTTTACTTCATTAATTCAATTATGTCTTCAATTATTTGTGTGTATGCTTGCATGTTCTCCATGTCCCGCTAATTTACTTGTGTGTTTGCTTAGGAATATGAAACTTAATTATTGAATATTGATTGGTTGTCTCTTATCTTAATTGTTAATGATCTAGTAATGCGATAGGTCATTCGTTGTGTAGTTAATGCTTGATTAATCTTTGTGAACCTTAGACTATAACACCTAGAGTAGTTGTAGGCTAAACCATCCAAAGAGTACCTTAGAGTTAGAGTTTATAATTCCTAGAGATTTTGTAGACGAGACCCTTTGGTAGTTTCAAAGAGTTAGGACAAACGATACCCTACGACTTTAGACACACAACGCGATTAAGAATAAGGACGTGACAATTCAACCATCAATAGGAGATAATTAAGGAGTAATAAAACCTAAGTAAACACATCTTTAAACTATCATACGAGCACACAATAATTAGACATAGACTACATACACCTTAGATTAGATAATTAGATAAGTAGAGTAATCGGTAGAAATACCAACCCCAAATCCAAACCCCGAGATTCGTACTTTCCATTTCCTAAAAACATAAAAAGATAAAAAATAATCTTCCTCAACCCCAACCTTAGCGTAGTAACTTCTCACTAGCATTCCTATTCCCCAGAGAACGATATCAATACCCGTGGCTTACCCTAATACTACACTACAACGATTAGGTTCACCGCCTAGGTGTTATAAAACTTGCTCAAGAAAAGGAAGTTCCTTTGACCCCGAACGACGAGATTCTTAAACCTAGACGAAACCTAGTTGCGTTGAGTGCACCGAGGAAGATAGAACATTAGATGATGCATCTAAGGAGAAAATGAATAAGAAGCTAGATGATCCCGAATGTAAAAGAATAACATAACGATCAAACCCCATGATTACAAAAGGAAAATTGGATCTCCTTGAACAAGTTTAAGCCTCAAACGTTGTTAACACCCAACAAGTGTTCGGAAAAGGATTTAGATAAGCAAAAGCAGAGAATCTTGTTGTAACAAACCCTCCCTTAGGAAAATGCCTTCAACAACGTGTATCCTCCAAATACACCAATGCATTTAGTTCCTAGAACTATTGCCACCAAAAGCAAGACCTTAATCAGTCAATATGTTATCTTTCAATTATTTCTTGACTTTGAGAAAACTTGTAAGAAAAGGATCACACCCTCTGGTATAACTGAAGGGGAAAGGGGTTTTGAGTAAACAAAGGAATGCTATTTAACTGAGGTCATGCCTTTCTTTAAACAACTAAAAGATCAATTTGAGAGTCTCAAGAAGGGGATGAATACAGATATTAAAGAAATGGAAAAGGAATTTGATGCAATGATTGTTGAGGTTAGTGACTATGAGCGCAAATTAAAATATAATGAGATTGAGAGGAAGAACTTGCATACCTTGAATGAGAATCTTATTTCTGAATGTATTGCTCAAGATGTGTTTTACACTACTACCAATTGTTCCATTAATGCTTCTCAATTTCATGAATTATCTTTTGCTCTGAAAGTTTCCCATGATCGTGTCATTGAGCTTGAAAAACTAACTCTAAACCGCATGATAAAGTTGAACAGGATGATCATGATAACACGGTAAAACAGCTTTTCTAAATTGGAAGTCGAGCATCTTGCTTTGCAATTAAAATATCAACATCTGAAAGAAAATGTTAAAACCTCAAATATCAAGACATCCTTGGATGTTCCTGAATTTGATGAACAGATTCGAGCTCATTGTAACACGATCAAAAAGTTGAAAGCCCAAATCACTCAATTAAAGGGTGAAAAGAACAATGTGACTGGATCCCAAATGCCTCCTCCTTTAGATTCTCAGTATTCTCAAACTTTTCATCTTCAAAACTTAGTTAATGCCTTACAAAAGGAAAACGAGAGTTTTTGAAGAAAATGAAAAGTTAAACGACACTTTAAAGAGTTATATGATTCAATGAAAGTCACTGTGACCAAAACAACGAAAAATAACGTCTTTACAAAAGGAAATTGAGAATCGAGGAGTCGGGAAAATGGGAAACCGCCACTTGTTTTAATGAGAATGTTGCATCAAAGTCATCCTCATTCGCAAATATCCGTGACCGTTAAATACATTCCTCCTCATCTTTGAAATAATGAACACGTGTTTCATAACTATTGTGCTCACCTTAAGGATAGCCTAGAATGTCTCCGTGAGATTGTGGAAGAGGATTTCATTAACAAACCACTTGATAGAGAAATTAGGTTTGCTTGCATTCAGGCTAAACGATCTCAGGAGCTGCTAGAATGTTTAGTTGCAACATGCCTAAATCCTTAGGTGCTAAAGGAAAAGTGTGATGCCTTGTTCTATGCCTAGTACCATGCATTCAAATCATTCTATGCCTAGTTTTAAGAAAGTGAACACTAATGTGCCTTCAAGTAGCTCGGATCCTGCACATCTAGTTCGGGAATGCAAAAGTAGATCAACCAACTAATGTTCCCATAATTCCCTCTACAGAGTAATCGGTGACATTAAAGCAAGCGGGTCAAAACCTCCGTGCAATACCAAGCAAGATAAGACCTCACAAGCTAAGAATGTGCATTGGAAGAGTAGAAGACCAACCTAGGAACTTTAAGTTTGAGTTGAATAAAGCGAATCGTGTTGATTCTAGTATTAGCCATAGGCGTCTTGTAATTAATTCAATTACGATACTATCCGCATACCATGTAATGATGTCTCGCTTGAATTCTATTGCTAATCATGTATGTGATGTGAATGTTTTGTCTAATGTCACAAATGCCCGCTTAAAATTTTCAATGCTAAAATCATGCTAAGAAGGCTAGAAGGCAACACGAAGAAAGTTAGAAAACAGTGGAAACCCACGGGAAGAACGTTTAGTAAGATAGGTTATCAATGGATACCTTTTGGCCATAAGGTTAATCGGTTACGCCTCAACCGATAAGACAATGCCCTCAAGAAAATGGATGCCTCTTGGTAGAACTATTCCCTTAAGAAGTGAACATACTTTGAATAGGAGAAATATGGACACTAGCATCGCATCTATTTCTAATGATTCCATTGTTTCTACTTGATGCGGGTGTTCCAATCATCGTCACTAACCAAGTGGAACCCATTCTTTCATGGGGATCCCAATTATCCGCTTATCCATTCTTGTACGTGTTCAACCGCGGATCGTTCAAATCGATTACGTGGTACGGACTCAGTCGTTCAAGCATATGATCGGAAACCGTCGCGCTCATGAACCGTGAGTAAATTCATGGACTGCCGATTCGGGAACGACCATTTGGAGCAATTATGGGTTATGGTGATTATGTAGTTGGCAAAAGTGTAATCTCCGTGGTATATTATGTGGAAGGTCTTGGTCATAATTTGTTCTCTGTTGGTCAATTCGTGATTCCGATCTAGAAGTGGCCTTTAGAAAACATACTTGCTTCGTTAGAGAACTTGATGGTGTGGAATTATTAAGAGGTACTCGTGGTTCTAACCTATACACCATCTCTTTCGAAGACATGGTGAAGTCTTCTCCAATCGCTTGTCGTCAAAGGCTTCAAAACAAAGTCATGGTTATGGCATCGTCGTCTCAATCATTTGAACTTCACACCATTAATAACCTTTCCGAAAGGATCTTGTCGAGGCTTACCCAGTTGAAATATGAAAAGATCATCTTTGTTCACTTGCCAATTGGGTAAAAGCACGAAATATGCCCACAAACCAAAACCCACAAACTCATGAATGGAAGTTCTTCATACTCTTCATATGGATCCATGCGGACCAATGAGAGTGCAAACAATAAATGGGAAGAAGTACATTCTAGTAGTTGTTGATGACTACTCTCGATTTACTTGGGTAGAGTTTTTGAGGACAAAGGATGAAACTCGATGTCATCATCAAACTAATCAAATAGCTTCGTGTTCGACTCAACAATACGGTCGTAATTGTTCGAACCGACAATGGCACGTAGTTTGTTAACAAAGACTTAATTCGGTTTTATGAAAGTGTTGGAATCACCATCAAAGAAGTGTTCCACGAACTCCTCAACGAACGGTGTAGTTTAAAGACTAAATCGAACTCTTGTGGAAGCCGCAAGAACAATGCTAATTTATTCGGGTTCGATGTTTCTATGGGTCAAGCCATTGCCACCGCTTGCTACACCCAAAATCGTTCCTTATTCATACCTCTCATGGAAAAACTCCATATGAACTTGTTCATAAACGAAAACCTGATCTCTCCTACCTTCGTGTGTTTGGTGCTTTGTGCTATCCAACGAATGACGGTCAAGACTTAGGTAAATTAAGAGCAAAGGCAGATATTGGAGTTTTTGTTGGTTATGCACCAAACAAGAAGGGTTACCGAATCTACAACAAGAGAACCCGAAATATCATGGAAACAATTCACGTTACGTTCGATGAGCTGACCGGTCAAATGGCTCCTGGACAATCCAGTTCTGGACCCGCACTTCAAAATAGTCACATGGGTTCATCCCTTGTACCAAACTCCTCTCAAGTAACTCCATATGTACCTCCATCTGAAGATGATTTGAAGAAATTGTTTGATCCAATGTTTGATGAACATTATGAGCCAAATGCCAATGATCTGTCAATTCCAACAACAGAGGCTGCTTCTAGCCCTGTCAATGAAGTCAACCCTTCAGTCTCAATATCATTAAGTCAAGAAGCGCCTGCTGCTGATCAATCTGTCTCATCAACAAACCTTCAATCACCGAGTGTACATCATGGAATTGCTTCTAATTCACAAGATGAAGTTAATCCCTTTGCTACTCCCGAAGATGCTCCTTTTGAAAATATATTTGCTCACGAATCATCATCCAACCATCTTCATCGGGAGACATCGACTCTGCTACTTCGGCCCACAACAACAACCACATGAACACCTTAGAAAATGGACACATGATCACCATTGGACAACATCATTGAAACCCTTCTTGTCCAAGATCCACTGTAAACAACTTGCTACTGATGCCTTATTGTGCTTCTTTAACTCCGTACTCTCTAAGATCGAACCTAAAGACGTTAAAACTGCTATGAATGAAGACAATTGGTTCAATGCCATGCAAGAAGAAATTCATGAGTTTGATCGATTAGATGTATGGGAATTAGTACCTGCTCCAGACTGTGCTATGATCATTGCTCTAAAGTGGATCTTCAAAGTGAAGCTTGATGAGCATGGTGATGTGTTGAAAAATAAGGCTAGGTTAGTGGCTAAAGGATATCGTCAAGAAGAAGGTATTGACTTTGAGGAATCTTTTGCTCGTATCAAAGCTATCAGAATCTTCTTGGCTAATGCGGCTAGTAAAAACATGGTTGTATATCGATGGATGTGAAACCGCCTTTCTTAATGGTGATTTGAAAGAGGTGGTTTACGTCACCACCGAGGGTTTTGTGAATTGAGCATCCTACTCATCGTTATCGCTGAAAAAGCCCTATATGGTTTGAAGCAAGCTCCTGAGCATGGTATGATCTGTTGTAAAAGTTTCTTCTATCTCTTGGATTCAAAGAAAGGAGCAGTTGATCCTACTTTGTTCACCGTAAAGTCGTGCAAACACTTAATTCACGCTCAAATTTATGTTGATGATATCATCTTTGCCTCGATCGACCCCAATGAGTGTGACCGTTTTCAAATGAAATGAGTTCAAATTTTCAAATGTCAATGATGGGACAAATGTCATTTTCTTGGGATTACAAATTTCACAAAGTCCGGAGGCATTTTCATAAATCAATCTAAATATGCAACCGAGATCTTAAAGAAATTTGGATTTGATTCAAGTGACCTGTTGACACTCCCATGATTGAACGTATTGTCGGATGAGGACCACCGGGGATCATGGTAGATCAAACGAAATATCGTAGCATGATTGGATCCCGATGTACCTCACGCCTAGTAGACCGTACATCTTGTTCGTTGTGTGCATGTGTGCTAGATATCGTGCTAAGCCTACTAAAAGCACCTTGAAGCGGTTAAACGGGTCTTCGGTATCTCCAAGGAACCATCAATATGGGACTATGGTGCCAAGGACACCGGAATGTCACTAACGACCTATGCAGATGCGATCATGCGGGATGTCAAGATACTCGTAGAAGCACGTGCGGAGGTGCTCGGTTTTTGGGTGATAAGCTTGTGAGTTGGTCTTCAAAGAAGCAAATGAGTACTTCTATTTCTCTACTGAGGTGAATACATAGCCATGTCATCTTGTTGTGCTTAAATCCTATGGATGAGATCCCAATTATCGACTATGGCTTTGAATTCAACAAAATCCTCTGCATCGTGATAATAAAAGTGCTATTGCCCTCTCATGCAACAACGCTCAACACTCAAGAGCAAAGCACATCGACATTAGACATCATTTCATCGGGAACAAGTGGAAAGCGGTGTGGTGGAACTCTATTTTGTGAAGTCGTAATACCACCAGCGGACATCTTCACCAAAGCTCTTCCAAGAGAACGTTTTGAGTTTATTCTTCCACGACTTGGCTTGAAAAGCCTTCAACCGAAACACTCAAACGTCTTCGGAGGAAGAGGAGGAGTAAAGGTTAATGACTCTATCATCTCCTTGTAAATATCTATTCAAAAAACAAAATACAAAATTACAAAACCTTCAAAAAGCAAATAGAAAAATAGAAAACTTTCAAAAATCTATAAAAATCAGAAAAATCTAGAAAATTTTTCAAAAAAAAAAAAAAAAACTTTCATTTTGTCATGTTTTCTCAATTCAAAAATATCTACGGTCTTTTGTTGTCATTCAAAGAATGACACGGGACTTTAGATATTGTTCGAATATTTTATTAAAAAATCAAAAAATTATTTTTGGGGAAAGTGAAACAATGGTTTATTGTCATCTCAGGCAGTAACCCGCTTTTCAAAGAAAGAATAGAGCCATGCTTTATCTTGTCTTTTAAATCTCATGCTCTGATTCTATAATCAATTACTTACAATCTAATGAAAACTAATTGCTTTGAAAAATAACTCGGACTCTATTTTTGAAAATCATCTGGACTTAACTTTTGTCAAAATATCTATCTCTCAAATCAAAAACTTATGTCATTGATTGAGGGGGAGAATGATTTCAATTAAATCAAAAGGTTATTTGTCATACAATTGTTTTCAAAAAATAATTATGCATGTTTAATCAATGGAGTTTAAAGTCTCAAAATTCGATCCTTATCAGTTAAAACGTTTTCATAATCAAGTCACAATTCTCCTTAAAAGCTTTCAATATCAATTTAAATCTACAGAGATCACAAATCTCAAATGATTTGACAATTGTGATCGGGGGAGAAGTTGTGATTTAAATTGGATTTAAACTGATAATTCGGTAAATGGTTTTATAAGGATGTACAAGTTTTCCTCCCCGTATGTGACAAACGATTTCAAATTTTCCATGCACATGTTGAGGGGGAGCATCTATGACACCCTAGGCAAATCCTACATCGGTGTGGCTCGGAGAGATCTTGGGCTCATAAGATAACATTCGCCTTACAATGACACAACGCGCTTTGTGGTTCATCGCGGTGGAGTTCTTAGGGCCGCGCTTAAGCGTGCTCATGTGAGAGTAGTACCGGCTTGGGTGACACGCCAGAAGTCTTCAAATGAGGCCACAAAACAAAGCCGTGAGCCTACAGGCAAAGCGGACAATATTGTGGTCGAGATAAGGCGGGTGTTACAATTATGGTATCGAGCTCCGTGTTTCGTCTTGTTGACCTTAGGATTGACACCGTGAGGACCGGGTAGACACTAGGCTTTAAATGCTTACGATCTTCTCCGATTATTTTGATTGTCGTCGATTTGATTTTGATATTCGTTTATCTTCACCGGTTTGGCCTCCTTCTCTTTGCAATTGATTTTGTTTATTTTGTTTCGCACATCCGTTTGTCGATCGTTAGATGGAGACTACCCGTGGAGCCGAAGACGATGGTCTTGAACTCGCGTTGTCGCAATCCCCAGTGGAGAGGTTCGTGAAGCGAAGTCGAATCGATCGCCGTCTTCTAGAGACATCGATGATCTTTGTTGGAGGAAGCTGGACGGATCAACCAAAGACGCAAAGGACGGAGACGAGATTCAACCGGTGGCTGAGAAGGTTCATCTACTTCATATGATTTGGGCACGACTTGTGTTACTCTGATTCGTTTGTCACGCGTTTTGAGGCGGTTTGATATCTTGCTACGTGATTTTGATCGGCATTACTTTTCTTGATTTGTTCGGAACTCGGTTTGAATCGTGAAGTCGTATCATTTAACATTTCGTTAATATCTCAGCTTTTCTTTTGGATCGTCAGTAATGAGTTATGAGGAACCATTTCGAGCTAGTTGGTGGCCTTCTCTCTTTTGTGGTATGGTAAGTTGTTTTGATGTGGTATATGTTGTTTGTATGTGATCTGGTCTGCTTTGGTATGTTGCTTGGTATCTGTATATGATATGTTTTGTGTGATATCGGCTATGTGGTTTGTCATGACCCGGGACAGAATATGGTGATAATAAGGGCTTGTTATGTGATGCAAGTATTATGACGCCTGATCAACGTGATAATACCGAGATCATATAATTTGAACTTATTGGAATCATACGACGTCTTGGGAAATGCCTGGGGTTGGTACGTGAATGGACTAGGACTTACTTCCGTTATCCTTCGATCCTCATATTCGTTTGAAATTTTGTACCTCTTTACGAGACGCTCACCGACATCTGTTACGTGTAAGATTGGTACGTTTGGAACTATTACGATTATGATATGTATAAAACTATGGATTGCTACGTGCGCTTTAAACTCAAATGCGTCTCTGTACCCTAGCGACTTCAATTTTCGAGGACGAAAATTTTATTTTTAGAGGGGAAGAGTTGTAAAACCCTGAAAATCTTAAACGTGTAAAAAGACCGTTTTGCCCTCTAACATGAAACTCATAAAGAACGTATAATATATCGAGTTCATTTACTATGATTTTAACTTAATTTACGAATGATTATTAAACTTAAAAATCTACAACTGTTATCAAATAACGACACTCGTACTCGAGAACAAGTTGAGACTTCATGAAACGGGAATGCAAACGTATACTAATAAATACAAACGACTTACTTTTAAGCCACTAATCACACCTTTTTATTTGTACATTGGCCGAATATAGTATAACAAATTAAATCATTATAACAAAAATAAAAGAAATATAATATGTACATTTGAATTTTGGAAAGTCCATGGTTGTTGTGATCCTCTCATAATTTTCGGCTATCAAATGAATTCCAAATCCCTGATTTGTAGTGATGTTAAACGCCCCATGACTCTCAATTTAATCCCACTTTTAACTCATCTATTCACTTACCATTTCATGTTCAAAAATACACTAAAACCCTAGACACCTAACATTGACGGCTGGAACTTTTCCTCTCCTCCCATTCGACTCAAGACAACAAACAAAGGCTTGTGGGGGCACTACTGATGGCTGTAGAAGTAGTGGCGCTGAACGTGGGTTGGACACACTGTTGATCGTGATTCTTCTAAGGCAAATGGTGGGCTGCAATGGATGGTTTTGTGGTGAGACCTCTTATTCCTGGTCGTGGGATTACTAGGGTCACAAGGAGTGTTTGATTTACATTGTTTCAATCTTGTTCCTTCTCCTCTGTGTACGCTCCAAAGGTAATCATCTTGGTTTTCATCTCGTCCTTTTCCTTGCTGAATCTGGTCGTGTACTTGTACACCAATATGCATGAGTTTTATTCACCTAATACGTTACATGAATGACTTAAAACTAGCCTATTATATTACTACGTAAAAGCCATGAGGAAACCTTGTACTTGTCGACTAATGCACTTCTTATTTTTATGTTTTGAATCTGATTCTGGTCGTGTATTTAGGGCCTGGTACGCATGCCTTTTGTTCACAAAACATACTACTTATAATATTTTAAAGGAGGTTAAGTAAAGGTCTAAGGATATATTACATAAGATCATAATCATGTGTGTGAATGTCATTTAATATTTATATATATATATATATATATATATCTCATGAGTGTGAATCTGTTTTGGAGATAGCCATGCGTATGCCTTTTGTTATTAAGTGGGCACATAAAATATTAGCACTCATTGATAATATACCCTACATGCATATATATTAATTTGTAACAAGGTAAAAAGGGGTCATGTTTATAAGCGTAGATATGGGTCATATTATGTCTCATGTAA
The DNA here is from genome assembly GCA_022545495.1 of Chrysanthemum lavandulifolium. Taxonomy (NCBI): domain Eukaryota; kingdom Viridiplantae; phylum Streptophyta; class Magnoliopsida; order Asterales; family Asteraceae; genus Chrysanthemum; species Chrysanthemum lavandulifolium. Next base: position 197,407,601 of record CM040246.1, on the reverse strand, counting down.
TTATTAAAAAGGGTTTCACATATTTTTAAGTTATGTCGAATAAAATTGTCATAAGTGACTAAACTTACTAAGTTGGGAATCTTACTAAAATAGAAGTTAACTAAAATAGAAAGCCGTCTAAAATGAGTAATCCGATTCTTAATAAGCATTATCTAATTCATATAGGCTCCGGACGGCGCAATTGATCTCATTTCTTGACTGTCATTTCATTGTTGATTGCTTCGAATAAGGTACAGATATTCTATCCCTTTTCAGTAGGGATCTCTCATGACTTTCTGGTCCTTCGACTTTGTTTCACTTATGATATTCATTGCTATACTTTCATTGCTATTGATCCTCTGATATTGAACCGTTGCTATTGATCCTTTCGTTATTGAACCCTTTGCTATTGAACTTTTGCTATTGATCTGTGCTATTATATGTGTGCTATTTGAAACTTTGTTATTGAAACATTGATATTGGACCTTGATATTGAATTATTGCTATGAACCTCTGAATTGTGAACCTTTGATTGTGAAGACCTATATATTGCTACACTTTGAACCTTTGTTTGACCCTTCAGATTGATACCCGAGCCATTAACTAGGCATGGGGTTCCATGTCCGTGTCATTGATGCACCAATGGCATGAATCCAGGTGCACGCAGTGATGTTGCACACCGTCCCCATATTTGTATTGATTATGCGCTTTGGATATATTGTATGGCCACTATTTGTTTTGGTATGGATGCATCCTAGATTTGTTTTGATTTGAATTTGATATGATATGATTTGTTTTGGTGATGCGGTGTGTGTGCAATACACCCCTCACATTTTGGGAGCTAGCTACTCCATTGGTTACCGAGGTCTCCTCCTCTCGGTTTGGTATTCCGAGGTCACCCTCCGAATACAATGGCTACTATTGGTTACTTGGTTGTTATTGCCACTATTGATATGGTTTGTTTTGTTGGCTCGGGATAGATTTCGACAACCCTTACACTTTTGATATACCTATATTGTACCTTCCGGATTCCCCACCGCACTATATTACGAATTGACCGTCCTTTACCCAATACCCTTATATGACTCACTCTACTACCAAGATATATATGTTCCATTGCTTTGATCCGTTACACTCTCATTCCGTTATTTCGACTATTGTTCCATTCACGCATCGGGTTATTATATGCTTATTGAATTTGATTATACTATACTGCTTTATGTGACCATTGATTATCTTGCTATGATGTGATTAACATGCGGTTATCCGAGTTACTGTTTCTATCGATGATATGTGATCTCACCGTATGTGACCCTACATATTTATCGGTGATCATGCTTTTGTGTAATCGATAGTTTTGTCATTAATCATGTGTACTACGTTCGATTGATCTAAATGGACTATGACTATTCCGTTGTATTCTTATCTGCTTATTGTTGACCGCCATGTTTGCATTTACATCTATGATACGGTTTGATTGGATAATTGGTTCGACTTGTAACATCGGCTTGTTAATTTGTTTAGTTGCCTGCTATGTCTTTAATTCATTTAATTATATCTTTATCTTGTATTCCTACTTATTACGTGTGATCGCCATGTGTTGACTGTTATTAGTACTTCATTGTCGATCGATTATGTTTTCAACTAAGGGTTTTGACACATGTGATTGCCATGCTCACTTACTAATTAAGTGCTTTCGCTTGCCTTAGTTTTCTCTTTGACTTGTATGGCTTATGTTTTCTGAATTGATTGTATGTCAGATATGTTGTGTGGATCTGACGCCGCTATGTTTGCTTTTGTTTGGTTCTTGTATGCCTTGTTTGTATGTGCTTGTTTATATGTCATCGATGCTTTGCTTTGCTTCGTTCTCCTTGTTATCTGCTCGTTTTGGATTTACGTATGGTTGTATTCTGCAGGATCCTCATTGACTCATTGTTCTCTTTTCGTTGCGATTTCGTTATCCGCTTCCTTTGTTCATTTCGCATTTCGATTTTGTTTAGCTTCGTTTTGTTATATCATTCATTGTGGCTTTTTAAGCTCACCAAGCATTTCTTTTCTGCGGCGGTGTTAGGTTGAAGATGGGGTTTGATGTGGTGAAATTGGATTATTTGAGTGGACCAACCCTAGATACCTTATTATTTGGATTTATTTTGTTGGGCTATTGTTTGGAGATTTCATTTTATTTTAGACATTTTGGATTTTGTATTTTCCTTGAAAATCATTCGTCTATATGACTTGGTATTTTATTCTTTTAAGGATTTCGTTTGTAAATTTTGTTTGTATGTTCTGATATGACACCAGAATGTGACACTTTTACCCTTGTCGGGTTGGGGTGTTACAATAGCCACTCCTGAGCCGTTCGGGATGGTGGGGCAAACCTCATCGAGGACGATGAGTCCCTGGGGGGGCGATTGTGACACCCTAGGCAAATCCTACATCGGCCGTGGCACGGAGAGATCTTTGGGCTCATAAGATAACATTCGCCTTACAATGACACAACGCGTTTTGTGGTCTCTGGTGGAGTTCTTAGAACCGGCGCTTAAGCGTGCTCATGTGAGAGTAATAATGGCTTGGGTGACTGCCGAAGTCTTCAAATGAGGCCACAAAAACAAAGCCGTGAGCCTACGGGCAAGCGGACAATATTGTGGTCGAGATAGGCGGGGTGTTACAGCATCTATCTTAAACCACAAATGTGATCAATTTGTTTCAATGTGCAGTCTTTTCCTAATATGTGCAAAACATTTTCAAATATCTATGCACATATTGAGGGGGAACAACTATTTTGAAAACCACATTCTTTAAATAACTACTCTTAGATGCAAGCCAACCCCTCAAAGATGAAAATTATTTCTATTACAAAATGATGCTTGATGCAAATGTTGAGGGGGAGCTCTTGTTCTAAAAATATCAAAAACAATTCAGGTACAAAATGCTTTGATAATACATCACAAGTATCTGGATTGATTTTCAAATGGTTTTCAATTGGTTCCAATGACAGATGAACAATAGCAAAAAGACCGACCAACTTTACTTTATGTATGGTGATATAAGGATGATAAGGTTAGGTATTCGTTCCCATGATCCGCCAGAACCGGAAGGATCTACCCAGGGACTATCCACAAGTTAGTGTAGAAGTCCTTAGGTATGATGATAAAAGGAGAAAAATGAGATATGGGAAGAGTGCGGATCGAGACCGAGCTAATCGGAATAAACCCAACAAGGTTCTAGTTATGAAGTCTCGGTAAGCAATCAAGGGGTTGAAGAATGAAAATTAATTGAATGTGAAAAGGGTGAAAAGAAATAGCCCTCCAATAATTCAACCTTAGGGCGATAACTGTGTTCAATACATATGCTACCGGTGGTTACTAAGGTAATACTAGTATTGAAGACAAGACGTCATGGACCCAAAGGACGACCGCACTAAACTTCCCAAGCTACTCAAGTTCCTCTTAAAAGGACTTGTTTCATTCTCACGGGAACCGACATTATCTATCGACTTTCTCTTAGAGTCTGCATTGATATTGAAAAGGATACCTCTTCCTAGTCTCCGCATAGGAACCAAATATGCACAATTGAGTCTAGAGCCACGAGATCATCAATAAATCTTATTAGGACACTGTCAATGAAGACTCTCTGTTTCACACAATGTGGAAAGAGAGAATATACCTTAGAGTCCTCACGATTATCCTTGTGGTATTGCGAACATCCGAGTGATATACAAACATATTCACAATGAAGATGGAAAGCCTTCTAGAGCCAACATCAAACAAGCTTTTGGTAGGTGGCATGTGAGATCTATCCAATAGATCAACCATGTGACAACCGAGCGAAACAATGGGCGATTCAATCTTTGAATCAATCTGGTTCAGTTATGGATTGACGGATACCTTTGAAAAACCGGTCGTTGTGCTTAAAAACTCTTTCTCTAGCACATCGATCGTACAAATATTTAAAATAAAAGGTGTTTATGATTGATAATTGATTTTCATTAAAACCTTCGCTTTATTGCAAAAACAATGTCTATTGAAGCGATACACCATTGTTTTCAAATCTCTTTTATCAATCGCTGAATCTCAATTCACGGGTTCACTCAATCCGTGTTGTCTTCTTTGAGACGTTACGGTTTGAGAACGGCTAGAACAACCGCGAAACCTCATCAAGGAGATTCTTGAATTCTACCGATCACATGCGAGACTTGTCTTGATCAACGGGAACCGTGGGCGTGTACCTCGATTCAACGAAAGTGTTCAAAGACACTTTTATGCGCTTTATTGCTAAGCTGCTTTATGCATGTACACCCGACGCTTTGCAATGATCGTAATGAAGCGGTCAATCCATAGCCGCATGCTCACACAACACATTCATATCTAAAGAAATCATGATTAGTGCATCAATGACTCGATATTTTCACCCATGCTTCGCTACGTGTCGCCAATATCATGAATCAACGAAAGCTTCCGCTACTCGATAAGTATATATCATGATCCGTAATGTGAGCATGTCGGTCCAAAATGTCACAACACCACAAAGGATGAGTAAGAGATCAATGTGGTGATGATCTCAAAGTTGACTCAAAACTTCAGAATACGTGGATCGCTTAAAGACCTCCACCTCATTATCCAAACATGCAAAATGAAGAATCAAAGACTACGAGCTACGTAACAAAGAACATGAACAAGAATCCAAGAAAAATCTCAATGTAATATCCGTTGTATTCTATGTAATTTTAATGTGTGTTTGAGGTGACCTCCTTTAGGGAGATTGTTAGGATTTAGTAAATCCGGTATTAAAGTGTCGGTCACCTCAAGTATATGTAATTGTTAGAAAGCTCGTAGTCATAGTTATTTAATGTTAAGTATTATTTAGTTAAGTAACACCGTGGAGGACGGACGGGTCTTTACCAACTGTATGCCCGATCCACAAACCGTCGTGGTGGCTTTTATTGTAAGACTATAAATACTCTACCTCCCAAGGTAGAGTTGGAGCTCATAATAAGATTTTTCTTTCTCTCACTAAAGTTCCCAAACCTCTAACTTTCTCTCTAAAAATCATCTTATACGCCTACTTTATTTAGTGATTTGATGTGTATGTGAAATCCAATATGTTACAACAAATCCACTCATTAGTGAACAAACATATACAACAAAAATACCATCGCCAAAAAACACAAAAACCATGGCTACAACAACTTACATCACAGGCCAAAACACCAACCCAAAATAGCAAAACATCTACATATCCCTAATCTTTACAACAAAAGCCATTGTTTCGTACACACGAGCATGTGTTTCGTTGAAACTGGCGGCCTCCTCCATTTCACGATCTTGAATCGAGCTAAGAAATGCCACACCTTCTACGACAACCACAGACCACGCCCAACATTTGCATCTCCATTATAAGTGCTTGCCTCACCTTACAAAGCTTCGTCAACTCTTTGGCCACCTTCAAATCTTTGGCAATCTCCCTCTTCATATGCACAAGGATTTGGTCCGCCATTAAAGTAGAATTTGCAGATACAAGTTCTCGAAGACGATCCATAATTTTGATTTTTGTTAACTATGTGTCTTTGTGCTTTGTAAAATGAGATATGTATTCTTATGGTGGCTTTAAATATAAGAAAATTACTAAAACTTGATTATGCATTTCCATAAATGATGAACGATTAAGTCATCTCAACAATCTCAATGCATGCACACTCGAGCACAAGGAAGACACAAAGACGGCTACCACAATGATTAATTTTGACTTTGGTTACAAATTTGTTGGGATCCAACTATCCAAGCCCAACTATCAATACAAATACTATATGTTGTAGACTATCATTGAAAACAAATTGGGATCCAGCTATCCATACGAAATTATCAATATAAACACTATATGTTGTAACAAGTTAAAAACTATAATTTCAAGTTTACGATTAAAATAACAATGTAGGTAACAAAAATATTAGAAAAAATTATCACATATTACACACGCATTTTCAAAGCCTCCGGCGCAATGCCTGGAAGCATAATCTGAAAGGTTTATGGATACATATTAATATAAGTATGACCGGATTTGAACACGAGACTTCAGGATTGCACACATTACGTATGAAAATCAATGTTAAAATAATTAATATATAAAATGTTGTATTTAATTATTTAATCACGAATAAAACACTTAACGAGAGTTAGTATTTAACGAGGTTTGGTTAACAGTCATTAAATAACAAGTTAAAGGAATAAAGTTGAAATTAATGATCGAGAAGGTTCTAGAACCCCATGGGATTCCCATAACCGGTCGATCAGTGTGCTAGGGGAAATCCTACCCTAATTTGGTCTCCAATATTGTTATAGTATAAATACAAACCCTTTGTATTCATTCTAATTTAATTTTCTTGACAAACAAACCTAATTTCTCTTCTCCTCTCCTCCCTTTGAGCTTAAACGATTGTGTACTACCCTAATCCCATAGGGTTCGATTTCTTAAGCTCAAACGAAAGTGTTTGGTTTGTTTTGTGATCAAGAACCTAGCTTTTCGCATTGAATCGTTAGTAATACGTGTGTACAAGAATGAAGGTCAAACACACTTGTGTTTGAAGTTATAGGTGCTTCGACTTGGTGTAAAAGTCGACTAGATCAAACCCTAGTCGATTAGGGTTTATTGGTTCTTGTTCTTTTGGTTCCTTGTTCCGCTAGAAATCACTAACGGTACGCATGTTCTTTTAATTCGGTTAATTCTTTACAAGTATTATTCTTTACTTCCACTGCATGCTTTGATGATGTTTAGCTGTTTTATATAATTGTTATGAATATAAAAACCCAGCAGTGGTATCAGAGAGCCGTTAATACGTTGTAATTAATTACCGAAACACATAAAAATAGAATCTTGATGATTATTACATGTTTTATGGTTTCTAGGGTTTTAAAAATTAGAAGCCTTAATTTTATTTTATTAAGGGTCGACCACCCTTTATTTATTTAATTTGTTTTTAGTTTTTTGTAAAACTTCTAGAAACACTAGGATTGTATGTAATGTTTATGTGGATAATTATGAATAATTTTTATGTGTCATGATTTGTTGGGATATAAAAAGACAAAGTACTGAAGAAAGTCAAAGTGCTGAAGAAAGTCAAAATACTGCTAAGTACAAGTCAAAGTACTGCTCAACATCAAAGTACTGCAAAGCTAAAGAACTGCTATATCGTTTATGGAAAGCTTTGTAATTCTAGAATATTCTTAGTTTAGATTAGTATTATTTGTCGTACAAGAATTGTAAACCGACTAGGGTATTCCTTATGCCTATAAAAGGACCCCTAGATTGGCATTAGAGGTACGAATGCATACACAATATTAGAGAATACGACTTAGAGTTTACCAAGTTCGATATTAGAGTTGTTAGGGTTGTTAGTGAATCTGTGTATCAAGCAGGTTCAAAGTATTAATAAAATCGTTGAAGTTAAAGTTATTCTTCTTAGCTTTATTGAAGTAGTTTCCGCATACTTAATAGAGTAAATTCAATGTTTCATTGTTAGTAACTTAGAATTTATCTGAGGTTGCTAAGCCTTTATAAGCTACATAGTTAGTTTGGTCAGAGTATATCAATCCAACAAGTGGTATCAGAGCTTGTGTGGAAACTCTGATTAAGAAGAAACCCTTAAACCGATTTAACAACAAACCCTAAAGATGTCGATCAAGTCGCACCACCCCATCCATAACCTCACCGAATTCCTATCATCAAGAAGGAGAATATGATCTCGGAGCATGAAGATGAGGCAAAGACATTGCTATTAAGGACCATGCAATGTGGAATGTAATTGTCAATGGTAATGAATTTATTGAAGATCTGTAGAAGTTCTGGACAACCTAAACCACCTAAGTCTATCTTGCCAGCCTACAGAAGAAATCAAGAAAGGCTCTCAATATACTATTGTCCGCTATTCCCGATGGTCACCTACTCAAGTTCCATGATGCTAAGGATGCAAAAACTATGGGCTGCTCTCAAGACAAGATTTGGAGGTAATGATGCTTCCAAGAAGATGCAAAGAAATCTATTGAAGCAACAGTTTGAAACATTCACCGTTGGTGAAAGAGAAGGTCTTGTTGTTGCCTATGATGATTCCAAAATCTCCTTAGTATGCTAGAGTTATACAAAGCGTATATCTCGCTGAAGATGCAAACCGAAGTTCTTAAGAAGTTTGCCATCCGTATGGCATGTGATTGCTACTATGATCGTGAGGACAACCCGGTTTGGATACTATGGACTTTGATGATCTTTACAACCACTTAAAGGTGTATGAGCATGAGATAAATGGCCAACAAGTTCAAAATCTCACAAGATTGCTTTTGTGTCTTCGAAAATAGAAGCAAGATTTCCAAAAGTCTTGCTTATCCCGCTCAAAGTATTGTTGGTGATAAACAGCATATTTAAACAACCATGACTACCCCCACCTCATCACCTACAAACACCATCCATTCTGATGAAGTTGTATGTTCATTCTTTGCTCAGCAAGCCACTTTACCTGTTACTTATGAAGAAGATTTGTCACAAATTGAAGAGGATGCTCTTGAAGAAATTGATATAAGGTGGCAAGTTGCTATGATCACTTCTAGGATCAAGAAGTTCATGAAGAAAACAGGAAGAGGCATTGACTTCAAGCCTAAACAGGGTATAACATTTGATAAGTCCAAGATTGAATGCTTTAATTGTCAAAGAACTGGACACTTTGCAAGAGAATGCAAGTTTGCTAAATATCAGGCAAATAGGATGATTGAGAAACCCAAGCTTGAAATAAGAGAAATTCCTATTACTGAACCAAAACCAAAAGCTTTGGTTGCTCAAGAAAATCTATCAGAGGTTAACTGGAGTGCTGATATTGATGATGAACCAGTAACCTACTCTATGGTCGCAGTGGAAGAGTTTGATTGGAGCACAACTTTTAATGAGGAACCAGGATTTGCTACTTTGGAATCTAGAGATGGTCTTGGAAGCTTTGATTGGAGCATGGAAAGTGAAGAAGAACCTGTTCTGCTCGCTATGGTAGCTACTTCACCAAGTTCACCCCTATCTCTGAGACTATAGGTACCCTCACCAGAGAATACCTTTTTCAACATCACCAGTACCCTCAAGCACTTTTCAAGGTACTGGTAAGCCAAAAGTTTCTCAAGCAGTACCTTCTCAAAGTACTGCCAAGTTTTCACCCAATCAAGGTACTGCTAGCACTTTTTGGAATGGAAGCCCTAGGAGATCCAGTTACTATCAATCTAGAAGGCGTTACACCTCAAAAGATTATCTAGATCAAAGAAATCTACACAAAAGTTAAAACCAACTGAGTTAAGAAAGAAAGTATCGATGGGGAACAAACAGTACTTTCAGCAAGTAAGGGTGAAAAAGGGAATTTTGTTGAAAAAGAAAAGGAGGTTTTTTTAAAAAATAATAAAGAGAATTTTGATGAAAAAGAGATTTTTGTTGAAAAACCAACACAAGTTTTGGAACAACCAAAGATAATTGATCATGTTTTCAGACATGGAAATTACATACTTAAAGAATTTAAGTATGTCACTCCACAAGGGAACACAAGTCAAGAATGGCTTGGGTTCCTAAACTAACTCTTTTATCTGTGTGCGTGGCAACCCAAGAGTAGCTTAAAGATCATTTAATTGTTGATAGTGGTTGCTCTGAAGCATGACAGAGACAAAGAGATTCTCGATTTTAGATCTTATTTTGGCGGAAGAGTTGCATTTGGGAATGATCCTAGTGGAGGAAGAATTCTTGGAAAAGGAACCATCAAGGCGTAAAGCATAGATTTTGAGAATGTTCGTTATGTAAAGGAGCTCAAGTTCAACCTTTGTCGGTCTCTCGGATCTATGACAAGAAGCACCGTGTTATTCAACGACACGTAATGTCTTATTCTTTCCCGAGTTCAAGCTTGTTGATGATAACTTGTAATCTTGAGTACCAAGAACCAATGATGTGTATGGCCCGGATATGAAGAGTCTTAACTCTTCCGAAAGAACAACATGTTTAGTAGCAAAGGCAACACTTGAAGAAGCACATTTGTGGCATAGAAGATTAGGCCATGTAAATTTCAAGAATATCAACAAGTTGGTTAAAGGAAATTTAGTTAGAGGTTTACCTTCCAAAACATACAAGAATGATCACTCATGTTTGGCGTGCAAGAAGGGTAAACAACACAAAGCATCATGCAAGAAGATTGAGGAAAGAACTATTAGAGAACCTTTAGAGCTGTTGCACATGGATCTGTTTGGACCTGTTTTTGTTTCAAGTCTAAACAAGAAGAAGTACTGCTTGGTTGTAACATATGATTGCGATAGATTTAGTTGGGTCTTTTCTTAGGATTTAAAGATGAAACCTTTGATGCTATTCATGATCTTATAATAGCCCTTGAAAACCAATTGAGACTCAAAGTAAGAGGTATTAGATGACAATGGACCGAATTCAAGAACAAGTTTATGGATGAATTTTGTGCCAAGAAAGGAATCAAGAGGAGTTTAGCATTGCTAGAACTCCACAAAGAAATGGTGTTGCAGAGAGGAAGAACAGAACCTTGATAGAAGCGGCCGAACAATGCTTGCGATTCTCTATTACCTATTCAATTTTGGGTTTTCGTAAGCACCGCTTTGTTATGTGTTGAATAGAGTATCGATAACTAAACCTTATATGATGACACCTTATGAGTTTCTTATGGGAAACAAACCTAACATACGTTTTATGAAACCTTTTGGATGTCCTCTGACTATTCTCAATACTATTGATGCTTTGGAAAAATTTGATGGCAAGTCAGATGAAGGATACTTATTGGGATATTGTACCAATAGTAAAGGATTTAGAGTGTACAACAAGGTCACCAAAAAGGTTCAAGATTGTCTTCATGTTGAATTTTTATAAGATCAAGAAAATCAAAAGGGTAAAGGTCCTAATTGGATGTTTGATCTTGATGTTTTGACTCCTTCTATGAATTAAAACAGACATTCTTAAGAAGTTTAACTACGATGCTATGAAGCCTCGTCACCACACCCATTAAAGCTATCAACTCATTGGGCAAGGATGAAGATGGACAAGTCAGTAAAGTCAAGCTTTACGATCAATGATTGGTTGTCTTATGTACTTAATCGCATCTAGACCGATATCATGTTTGTTGTCCGCTTATGTGCAAGATATCAAGTCTCACCTAAGGTCTCTCATATGAATGCAGTCAAGAGGATTTTTAGTTATTTGAAGCAATAACCTAAGTTAGGGTTGTGGTATCCAAAGGATTCACCTTTTCACTTGAAAGCTTTTTCAGATAGTGACTATGCAGGTGATAATTATGATAGAAGATCAACCACTGGAGGATGCCAATATCTTGGAAGAAGATTAGTTTCATGGCAATGTAAGAAACAAACCATTGCACAACATCATCCACCAAGCGAGAATATGTTGTCACGTAAGTCGTGGACAAGTATTATGGATGCGTAATCAACTCTTGGATTATGGATTCAATTTTAAGAATACTCCTATCAACATTGACAATGAGAGTACAACTGCATTGTAAAGAATCCTGCTTTACCATTCCAAGACCAAGCATATTCGATTAGGCATCACTTTATTTGAGATTGTTATGAGCATAGGCTCATTAATGTTGTCAAGGTCCACACAGATGACAATGTAGCTGATCTACTCACAAAAGGATTTGATGTTTCAAGGTTCAATCATTTGGTGGTGAGTATTGGAATGATTAAATATTAAGCTACAATTAAGGGGAGGACTTATTAGTTAGTTAGATAGTCCTATGCATTGTTTGAGGGGAGGCAAGACAATTCCTTTTTGATGTTTTTGCCATTGTGAAGAAGAGTATGGAAAAGCATCGCTTATTGTTTATCCGAAAGCTTCTTGTGAAAGTATGCTTGAAATGTCTGCTTACGTGGAAAGCATCGCTAGTCTTGTCAACGTACTATTCCAACGGTCAAAAGATGGGGTAAAATTCAAACAAACGTAAGCTGTATTAATTGGGTGTGATTTTTAAAATCTTATCTATAAATAACTACCTCCGATTTTCCTCTCATCTTTATACTTATCAATCCTTTCCTTATTTCTCTCGTTTTCACATTCACTATTCATTGAACCATTTTCTCTTATAAAAACACTCAATGGCAAATCGTAACACAGTTAGTAAGCATAATATGGTGGCTAACTTAGATAAAACACCGGCCAATGTCGCGTTTCATGACATAATTGATTTCCTCATTGGATCATCAATCAATTATGCCCTTTTGGTTGAACCTGACATCATTGAGCCCTGGATTCAACAATTTTAGGAGACTTCTAGAACTCATATGGAAGATGATGAATCCTACATTCAGGCTAAGGTTGCTGGGAAGATTGTTAAAGTTAGTGAAGCTTCGATTAGGGAAGATTTATTGTTCGATGATGAAGAAGGGGTCATTCGTTTTGACAAACAAGTTCTTTGGGATACTCTAAGGGATATTGGGTATGAAGGGTCTCTCACAGAAACAACTTTTAGGAAACCCTTGTTTAGTCCTCAATGGAAGTATCTTGTTCATGTATTACTTCATTGCATCAGTTCCAAGAGTACTTCATGGGAACAATTTGGTTCAAATATAGCATCTGCTTTAGTGGGATTAGCTACCAATCATCTCTTTAACTTTTCAAGATTAATTCTGGATGGTATGCTATCTCACATCTCTAATAGTTCACCATTCCTAATGTACCCAAGATTTGTTCAAGTCTTCTTGAACAAACAGATTAAGGATGTCCCTAAACCTTCAAGCTTATTACCTGTTGTTGTGCAACCACCAAAGGTGTTCACTTTCATGGCTAGGAAGAGTGACAAATTCTCTGGGAGGGATACACCTTTGACTACTTCTATGATGGAGATAGTGCAAGCAGTTAAAGATGAAGCTGCTGCAAGTGAAGAACATGAGCTTTCAGGATCAAGAGAAGGTACTGCTTCTCAACGTACTGCTTCACCACAAGGTACTGCATCTCTCCCAATGATGATTCAGAACCAGAGGTAAACCCACCATCCTCTCCCAATGATTATACTTCCACAGATGGGTCTCAAACATCTGGAGAAGATGAGGGAGATATGGCTTCTGAGGGTCAAGTTCTGGATAACTATGCTCTGACAATGGAGCTTTTAAGATTAAAGAAAGACTATGAAGCTCAAGCTGCACAACTGATGAAGTTGAACAACAAGTTTAGAAGATTGAAGAACTTTGTATGGCCTTTAGTTTAACATCGCAGGTTATGGGTGAAGTCCCAAAAGAAGAAAGGAAAGAAGTTTAAGAATGCTTCGAAAGGCAAGAAAATTCACAAGCAGTCTTCATTCCAATTGGGGAGGATATTGGAGCAAGAAAATTTGAATGAAGATGCTCAAGCTTATGAAGATGCTGAAACTTTTGATGATTCACAAAAAGAAGCTAAAGAAACTGAGCAAACTGAGCCTCAAGGTACTGAGCCTCAAAGTACTGAGCCTCTAAGTACTGGTGTACAAAGTACTGATGATCAAGGTGCTGGTGATCAAGGTGCTGCTCTCCAAGGAACATATAGACAAGAGCTAATTACACCAAGGATCCTAAATTTTGAAGAAGAAGTTGGTCCTTCAACAGTCTTACAAGAAGAAGAAGCTGGCCCTTCTAGTCCAATTCAGCAAAAGGAGCACACTGCAAGTGATGATGAGACTGTTGCTCAGATATTGCAAAACTTATCAAGACCAAGAGGTGTTAGTATTCCTGGAGTTGAAGAACAACCTCAAGCTTCTCAACCTGCTTTAGATCCAAAGGATAAAGCAAAAGGTAAACTGGTAGAAACAAAGAAGAAGAAGAAGAAGCTTACTTTGGCCGAATTGAGAGCTATTGAGTGGCTAAGAATGAAGAAGGCGCTAGGAAGCTACAAGCTCAATTGGATGTTGAAGTTGCTATACCGTAAAAGCCAGTTGTTATATCACAAAGACCACCAAGTATTGCTAAGGAAAGAAATGCCATGATGGCTTATCCAAGGGTCAAGGATATCTTTACGTTCTGTCGAAATATTTAGAGATGAAAGATTTGTATAATCTTGTTAGAGAGCATATCAAAAGGAAGTTGCCGGATTATTCCTTTTGATGATGAAAAGAAGAATGAGGATGCAAGAAAAGAAGCTTAAAGAGAAAAGAACAATCAAGATGAACAAATCATCAAAAAGATAGAATTGAGAACGATATCTGAGCTTGATTAGCCGAGAAATTATCTTAGAGTTGTAGATTTTGAGCATCCTAAGTCCAAAGATGTTGCAAGAATAAGTCTAAGATGTCTACATTTGAAGTTGTAGAATCAAAGGATGGAGACTATCGATGTTCCATAGAGAAGATGAAAGCTTTAGAGTATTTAATTTGCTATGGGATATACCGCACACGATAGATAGAGCGGATCTGTTTCACCTATATCAACTAGTGCAAGAGTATTTTGAGCATATTCCTTCAACCGAGTTGGCTTAGTCTTGCCGGGAGATCCGATAACTATCTCGGGAGACAGAAGAGACAAGCATCGATGAAATCGCAAAACCAAGAAGTCCGGGAGATTACTAGTGGAGATTCTTTGAAGAATCAGGAGTGCATGTTTTAGAGTTAGAAGATGGGACCATGATTCACATGTTAGCAGAAAGAAGATATCCACTGACAAGAGATCTTATGAGAAAAATGCTAGATCATGGTATGGAAGTTGAAGAGGAAAATGAAACAGCTCTTATGGTCATCGAATTGTTTATCAAATGGACAACTATTACTGATGACGATGCATAAATACTGGTATGATTCATAATTGTATAAATGTTTTGAAAATCGACTTTATTCAAAGTATTCTTTGGACAAACAAGACTTTGATAAAGTATCGCTTAAGACAAAACCAAGAAAGATTTTTTAATAGAAAATAAGCAAACTTTTGTTAAGTGCAAAATATTTTGAAACAAAAGTTAACAAAGAACAAATGGTTTTGAGATGGTTACAACAAAAGGTTATCACCCACCATGTCTAACAAAAGGACTGGCTAATCCATGAGCAAACGGCTCTGGTAAAGATATCTCAAATCCGTTGATGGTTGACAACTTGCTAATATGTTGTATGGTAATCAACTCACCGTATCTGAAATTGTGAAGAGTTGGCTAGCCCACAAGAAAAATGGCTTGTGGTAAAGGCTGTGGAAAAACCATTTATATGGCAATTAGTTCACCATGGTTTCAAGAACTAACTAGTCCAAAAAGGTACGTCTTTTGGTAAAGACTTAGCAAATCCGTTGATAGCTGATGATTTGCTAAAAATCATATGGTTATCAATGTACCATGGTTTTACACACCTAAACATTGGCTACTCCAGAGTTAATGGCTTTGGTAAAGAGACATCAAAATCCATTGAATTTTCAATGATTCACCTCTCATGGGAGTTAACACACCTAGAAGTGATGAGAATAGACTGAAACTTTATGATCCGATGTACAATTTGCCAAATGTTGCCGAGTAGGCGAAAAGATGAAGATTAGCGATAGTTCTTTGAAAAGGATTGCTTGTAAAGACTACTATGATGATGATAATACAAGCACAGAGAGTACAAAATAAATCTGAAGATAAAGACACAATCTTTCCTTGAAGACAAAAGATGTTAAAGATACAGATACAAAGGAACTTGAAATCAAGCAAGTATAATTCAAGTTAGGAGAGGATTGTTGGGATATAAAAAGACAAAGTACTGAAGAAAGTCAAAGTGTTGAAGAAAGTCAAAATACTGCTAAGTACAAGTCAAAGTACTGCTCAACATCAAAGTACTGCAAAGCTAAAGAACTGCTATATCGTTTATGGAAAGCTTTGTAATTCTAGAATATTCTTAGTTTAGATTAGTATTACTTGTCGTACAAGAATTGTAAACCGACTAGGGTATTCCTTATGCCTATAAAAGGACTCCTAGATTGACATTAGAGGTACGAATGCATACGCAATATTAGAGAATACGACTTAGAGTTTACCAAGTTCGAAATTAGAGTTGTTAGGGTTATTAGTGAATCTGTGTATCAAGCAGGTTCAAAGTATTAATAAAATCGTTGAAGTTAAAGTTATTCTTCTTAGCTTTATTGAAGTAGTTTCCGCATACTTAATAGAGTAAATTCAGTGTTTCATTGTTAGTAACTTAGGATTTATCCGAGGTTGCTAAGCCCTTACAAGCTACATAGTTAGTTTGGTCAGAGTATATCGATCCAACATGATTATATACGTATCTTGGGATTATAATTATTATGAGGGATCCATGGTGAAAACATGTATGTTTTATCATGGATTATTGATTTGTCTTATTAATTGTTAAGTAACTTAACATGTAATTTTCTTGATAAATATTGAATCGGGGAAGACCTCAATTATAATTAATAAATCAATTATGTGCTATGTGGCTCACTTACCTTAGTAGGTGAAAGCCCTAGTTAATGTATGCATTGTTATAAATCTATAATTGGTTATTAGGGTTTTATCGAACAAATTATGCATGTGGCTATTTGTTTTATATATATTAATTGTTAAGTTGTATGTACATTATTTGAGTTGGTTAATTGCTTATTTGTTTATATATATATTGTTTGACATGATTGTAAGCAAAAGGGTAATTTTATGAAAATAAAATTAACCTGACTAAATAATGGTGAAACTGGATTTGTATTTCAAGACTTAAATCTTGAACTTTTAGTCGATTGATGTGAGTGTACAAAATAATTAGAACGGCTCACCCATTATGACAAACTGTGTGAGAGGTATAAGGAGGGTACGGATTAAATTGTGACCCGAAAGAAGAAGGTTTCTAATACGCTTCGCGCTGACACGCTTCTCCGCTTCTTTGTGTGTCATAATGGAGCTACCTACGACTATTTATATGTGCTAAGCATCTTAAGGCAAAGTTGGTATATCCAACGCCTCGATTAAAACTTGGTTGATTTAATCTTAATAAGTTAAAAACTAATAAGTAATGGTTTTGTTAAATTTTATGATATGAAGTTGTGTGCATGTTTCTTCATACATACTTTTTATTACACGTCAAAATTTTGTACCCTAAAATTTAAGTTTATGCCATCTAATTATAAGGAACACTTGAAGTTGCAATTTATGTTTTGTGAAATCTTAGATAGATTGCAATGACAAGGTAAATCTCCATGTTGTGTGAGACCTCAACTGGAATAAATTTGCAGTTTCTAAATTAGACAACTTAATTAAGTTAGTTACTAAAATTTATGACTTAAAGCATAAGATGGGGTGAAACATGCTTACATTTGCATAAAGGTTTGGCAAATTGTAAATCCCATAATTTCTAGGAACTGAAAAATGTTTTTCAATTATTGCTCGACAATTACCTTGTTGAATACTTTCATCACTAACAGATCAACTGATGTGGTGGAACTATGACAATTTGGGTTCTAAATTCAAGAAAAATTCTATGGTTAATATGAATATTTACCAAGGTTATTTTATATTTCTTAAAAGGTTGAATTATCGAAAGTACTAACTTTTGAAAAATTTTCTGCAGAAATGGCTCAACCTGAAACCAACACACTAGGTTCGCCATTAAAATCTATGTTTGAGCGAGAAAAATTTACTGGTAGCGCTAATTTCAATGACTGGTATAGGAAACTGAGATCTTGCGTGTTGCCAAAATACTAGAATACTTGTATCAGCCTTGTCATCCTGAACCGACGGCTGATGCTACTGCTGCAATAAGAGCAGCATGGCAAACTGAGTATGACAAGCATAATGAGGTTGCCTGCCTTATGCTTGAAAGTATGACTCCAAATTTGGAAAATCAGTTTGAACATTACTTCCCTCAGGACATGCTCAATGAACTCATTCGTTTATTTGAGAAGCCCGCATCTGTTGAATTGTATGATTTGATCGATGCTCTACGCGGTTGAAAACAGGGGGATGGTAAACCTGTGAGTGCCCATTGTTTGGAAATGATGAGTTACATGGACCAACTTGGGAGGCTCAACTATCACTACCTGTAATATATCCAAATTGGCCTAATCAACAGATCCCTGAATAAGGAATTTGATGCTTTTGTGTGCAATTTCAATATGCATTGCACGGGGAAGACAGTTAGTGAGTTGCATGCAATGCTCATTAACTATGAAAAAGGTTTGCCTAAAAAGGCTCCTACACCTCAGATACTTGCTATTCAAGGGGGTAGGATTACTAAGCCAAAACCGCAAGCGAACAAGGGGAAAGGAAAAGAGAAAGGTAAACAGCTTGTTGTACCTAAACCCAAAATTGCCCCACCTAAGAATAAAGATAATCCGAAGAAGGATCAGGCTTGCAACCACTGCACCGAGGTAGGACATTGGAAGAGTAACTGTTTGCTCTACCTCAATGAGTTTCGAACAAAGAGGTATAAGAATGATGGTAATGTTGCTAGTACTTCAGGTAACTTCTTTATGATAGAATTATTTGCATTTTCTCATAAAATAAATTCCTATGTATATGATACTGGATGTGGTATTCACATTTGCAATACACCACCGGGAGTTAGAGGTGCAAGAAAACTCACCTATGGACAACAATACCTGCACGTAGGTAATGGAGCACATGCAGCTATTGAAGCTATAGGAAAGTTTGAATTAGTTTTCCTTCGGGCTTAGTACCATCTTTGAACGATTATCAACAATGATCGTACAATATTTCGGGCATAGAAAGTAAACTCTTGATCGTACAATGGTTGATAAAAATAAATGGTATGTTTTATATCCGGTTAGAATATTTCTGGTTTGGATCGTGGGCTTTGGCATCCATTTTGGCCGGATATGGTGTATTATGTGATGGATTTGGGCTTTTTCAAAGTATCAATTGGAAGTGGACTTGTATGAATGAAATGTAATGTACATGGACTAAATGCTGGATCGGATATTACGATTCAAAATGTGTTACTTGATTTTTTTCACAAAAATTGAGGGTACACATTTTATATTGGCATT
Organism: Chrysanthemum lavandulifolium; assembly: GCA_022545495.1. NCBI lineage: Eukaryota > Viridiplantae > Streptophyta > Magnoliopsida > Asterales > Asteraceae > Chrysanthemum > Chrysanthemum lavandulifolium. Next base: position 197,388,648 of record CM040246.1, on the reverse strand, counting down.
GAGTGGTATTTTGGTTGTCGAATATTTTCACGGAGGGATACATATTCACGGCTTGAGCGAAGATCTGAAAAAATAATCACGGGGTTTTTGTACGGTATTATTGACGAGAAACTGAAGTGACATTTCACGGGTGGACTTCTTTATCTTTGAGACGATGGTTGGTTGGATGCATGTCTCAAGATAACTTGTTGGAGCACATTATGAAATTTGACAATCGTTATAACGGTAAGGAGTTACGTTGTAGTGCTCACGGTGTGTAACCATCACTTTAAGGAGTTACGTTGTTGTGCTTCGATGTCACACGGAGTTGTGGATTGTTCAAGAATTTAGAACAAGCGATGAAGTCACAAAGTCGGGATGTTTACTTCCTTTTCAAGTCGGTCGTGTCGGGTTATCTCCATATGTGGTCATTACTATTAGCCGGTGAATTCAAAGGAGGTTCGATTTAAGGTTGGTTTGAGAGACGTATTGAGAGTATTTTTGCGACATATTCTCACAGAATTTTGCTCTATCAAAGGTTTTAATATTGCATCAAGAAGGTAATACGGCATGTACGCAACATTATGATGATTCCGATATCTCGCAACCATCAGGAGGGAGAAGTTGGTATTTTATCTTCCGTGATTGGATTACGAAGGGATTTTTGATTAAGACTGAAGAAGGAGAAGTAGTGTGGTGTACATCAGGGCTTTTACCAATTTGAATGCAATACTAAGTGAGTTATGTTGTTATGATGTTCCCGAGCGACAACCATTGTACGATCAAGAGTTTACTTTCTCATTGCGTGTCTCAAGATTAAAGACGTGTTGGAAGAGTGTTGTCGATTCGGGAGGAGCAAAAGAAAAGAAAAAGGCTCACTAGTTAGAAGGGAGTAATAACCTAACTAGACCGTTCTGCTTGAAGTTCGTGAGCTACAATAAGATCAAATGCCGAGGTCATCGGAAGGAGAACTTCAAGTTTGCCTCAAGATCTAGACTACGAGACTCTGCGCTCAAGAAAGTCAACATTGTTCATTACTATTGTAATTTACTTTGTTTTGTATTTATAGGTCTCATTGTAACCATTCACGTGTGATGCTATCTTGGAGGAGATTGTTAGCCTCGCTTTTTATAAAGATAACGCCACTTACGTGAATTGGACTAGACGCGTAGTATACTTTGCCCTTAGGGACTAGTATCGTTTAAGTGGCAAAGATAGGGCCTATATATACCCCTCATGACTCCCATGAGGGTGAGGTGAATCATTTGGTTATTTGTTGTGTGTGTTTATCTTAATAAAACCTTGTGTTTTCTCCTCCCTCTCTCTAGTTTCTCTCACTAAAGAAGATGAAGATCTTCATCTTCTTCCACCAACCTAGACCTCCAAACCACATAAATCTTATATTTTTCGATCCTAACATTACGTACCTTCTATAATTAGAGGTGTCGTTTCTGTTTCCTTGTTGAAAGATATTGGTTTTATTCATACATTTACTGATTATGGAATTTCGCTTTAAATGGTGTTTTTACTTTAATGCAATTCCGATGAAATGGTGTGTTTGAGATTGATATGCATGATAATGTGATTGATAAAATAATTACATTTTAACATCAATAATAAAAGAATCAAAACCGATTTGGATTCTTTATATCTTTTAGCATTATAGAATTGCTCACATAGGCAAGAAATGCATGCAAAAGGTGCAAAATGATGGGCTTTTACAAAATATCAATGATGAATCATTTAATAAATGTGAATCTTGCATATCTGGGAAGATGACCAAGAAACCTTTTGCAAATCTTTTAGAAAAGGGCTTCTGATATACATGGTCTAATACATATTGACGTATGTGGACCACTAAGACATGTGTCAAGGAAGGGTGCTAGCTACTTCTTAACCTTTACAGATGATTTCAGTCGTTATGATTATGTTTACTTGCTTAAACATAAACATGAAGTCTTTGAAACATTTAAGGTTTTCAAAAATGAAGTAGAATTACAACTAGGAAAGAAGATTAAAGCTCTTCGATCTGATAGAGGTGGTGAATACCTAAGCCAAGAGTTTAAAGATTATCTTTCTGAGTGTGGGATTGTCTAGCAGCTCACATCTCCATATACTCCACAACAAAATGGTATATCTGAGAGAAGAAATCGTACATTGTTAGACATGGTGTGATCAATGTTTAATCTTACAACTCTTCCCTTATCCTTTTGGGATTATGCTTTAGAAACTGTTATTTACATTCTAAATATGGTTCCAACTAAGAAGGTTGATAAGACTCCATATGAATTATGGTATGGAAAAGCACCCAACTTGTCTTACTTAAAGGTCTGGGGTTGTAAGGCGTTTGTTAAACGTGACCCAGCTGATAAACTCTAACAAAGATATGTTAAGTGTATCTTCATAGGATACTCAAAGGAAACAATAGGTTACTACTTTTACTTTCAACCTGAAAACAAAGTAATTGTTGCTAGGTATGGAGACTTCCTTGAAAGGGATCTCATATCTCATGAATTCAGTGGGAGAGTTTATGATCTAGAAGATGATCATGAAGATACATCACCTTTTGAAAACACTAGCCAACTTCAAGTAGCACCTGAAATTCTGAGTGTTCCACCTGAAGTTTAAGTTATACCCATTCATAGGTCTGAAAGGACTATACATGCTCCTGAGTGTCTATGTCTTAACGTAGAAGTTGAGGAAAATAAGGCTGCCATGGCTGATCCTGAAAAGGATAAATGGCAAGTCACAATGAATGGGAAAATGCAATCCATGAGAGATAATGAAGTCTAGATTGAAGTAGACTTTCCTCTCAATGCTAAAGTCGTTGGAATTAAGTGGCTCTTCAAGAAGAAAATTGGCATGGATGGCTATGTACACACCTATAAAGCTCATCTGGTAGCTAAAGGTGTTACTCAAACCTTTGGGGTTGACTACGAGGAGACTTTTTCTCCTATAGCAGACATTAGAGATATTAGGATTCTTATAGCTATAGCAGGTACTATGACTATGAGATTTGGCAGATGAATGTCAAAACCGCCTTCTTAAACAATCGCCTAGATGAAGACATCTATATGGCGCAGCCTGAGGGGTTTGTGAATCCAAAATTTCCAAAGCGTGTATGCAAACTTCAAAGATCCATTTATGGATTGAAGCAAGCATCAAGGCAATGGAATAAGAGATTTTATGAGGAGATCAAGAAATTTGGTTTCACTCAGAATCTTAATGAGCCCTGTGTATATCATAAAGCTAGTGGGAATAATGTTACTTTCCTTATCCTATATGTTGATGACATATTGATCATGAGAAAAGACATTCCAAGTTTACAAGATGTTAAGTCTTATCTTGGAAAGTGCTTTTCTATGAAAGATTTAGGGGAGCAACACATATTCTGGGAATCAAGATTTACAGAGATAGATCAAGGCGGTTGATTGGATTAAGTCAAAGTACTCTTACATCGATAAAATATTGAAGAGATTCCATATGCAAAATTCCAAGAAGGGATATTTTCCGATGCAAGTAGAACATGGCTTAAGTAGTGAACTATGCGCTTCAACACCTGCTGAGGTGGCACACATGAAAAAGGTTCCTTATGCTTTGGTTGTAGGATCTATCATGTATGCAATAAGATGTGCAAGGCCTGATGTGGAGTTTGCACAAAATATCACCAGTGGATATCAACAGAATCTAGGTGAAAAGCACTAGCATGCTGTTAAAAACATTCTTAAGTATCTAAGGGCTAGTAAAGATATGTTTCTAGTGTATGGTGGGAACCTAGATGCAGAACTTGATGTTACAGGGTTTTGCGATGCGTCTTTCTAAACTGATAAAGATGATAAGAAGTCTCAGACTGGATATGTCTTTGTCGTTAATGGAGGAGCAGTAGACTGGAAGAGCAAGAAGCAAAGTACGTATGCAATGTCTATTACAGAAGCTGAGTACATAGCTTCTTCAGAAGCTACGATGAAAGCTGTTTGGATTAGGAAATTCATTTCGGGACTTGGAGTTATGCCCTCAATTGAATTACCTATAAATGTATATTGTGACAATTCTGCTGCAATAACATTTGCCAATGAACCTGGAGTCATGAAGGGCACCAGATATTTTCCTTGATGATATCACTATGTTCGAGAACAAAACGACATAGGAGAAATCAATCTACTCAAAGTTCACACAGATGACAATCTAGCTGATCCATTCACGAAGCCTTTATCTAAGGAAAAGCTTACTCACCATGCTGATGGGATAGGACTTCGTTTAGCTAGTAGTTTCATGCAAATCTATGATTAGAATATGGATAAAGGATGTTATGAACAAATATTACTTTAATGAAATAAATATTGGTTATGTTTATTTTTCATTTTCTTAATATTATATCCTATATCTGCATGTTTAATTCATGAATAACTTATATTATTTTGAATAGTCCGTTGTCGATCAATGATGTTGGAATGTCATTGAATTAAGATAAATCTGATTTTTGGTAGAAAATACTTAAGTATATTGATGCGTGTTAAGTAAATCATGGGTATTTATCCTCATACTTGAGATACCAGATAATTGTTATGAATGTAGCACACTTGTGTGAAATACTCTAACGCTATCTGTAACCGGTAGTAATAAGGGCTATTTTCAGAAGTGTTGTAAAGTTCATGAGTTTTGCTTGTAGTCAAGAGAATTTGTTCCTTTGAATTTGTTTCAAAGTACAACACTATTTGGGCCCCTCGTAGAGTTGACAAGATGTTTGTATGGCCATACCCAAGATCTATCTGAAATACGTTCAGATGATTTGGTAATCTTGTTCAATCAGATATAACGAGAAACATAATATTAACTAATGGAATGACTTGATCCATATCCATAGTTAATATAGTATTAGTAGCAAAAGGATAAGTAGAATGATGAATCATTAAATGGTTTTTCCACGAAACCATACTCGGTTCAGATCTGGGGGCATTGGCGTGTTAAGCTAGACTAAACTAATGTCATTACTATATTAAGAAATATCCAAGTGGAAGCTGAAAGGTTTATGGATACATATTAATATAAGTATGACCGGATTCGAACACGAGACTTCGGAATTGCACACATTACGTACGGGAATCAATGTTAAAATAATTAATATATAAAATGTTGTATTTAATTATTTAATCACGAATAGAACACTTAACGAGAGTTAGTATTTAACGAGGTTTGGTTAACAGTCGTTAAATAACAAGTTAAAGGACTAAAGTTGAAATTAATGATCAAGAAGGTTCTAGAACCCCATGGGAGTCCCATAACTGGTCGATTAATGGGCTAGGGGCAATCCTACCCTAACTTGGTCTCCAAGATTGTTGTAGTATAAATACAAACTCCTTTTATTCATTATAATTTAATTTTGGTGACTAGCAAACCTAATTTCTCTTCTCCTCTCCTCCCTTTGAGCTTAACCGATTGTGTACCACCCTAATCCCACAAGGTTCGATTTCTTAAGCTCAAACAAAAGTGTTTGGTTTGTTTTGTGATCAAGAACCTAGCTTTTCGCATTGAATCGTTTGTAATACGTGTGTACAAGAACGAAGGTAAAACACACTTGTGTTTGAAGTTATTGGTGGTTCTAGTTGGTGTAAAAGTCGACTAGATCAAACCCTAGTCGATTAGGGTTTATTAGTTCTTGTTCTTTTGGTTCCTTATTTCGCTAGGAATCATTAACGGTACGCATGTTCTTTTAATTCGGTTAATTCTTTACAAGTATTATTCTTTACTTCCGTTGCATGCTTTGATGATGTTTAGTTGTTTTATATAATTGTTATGAATATAAAAACCCAACATAATCCCTCGTTATATAAATACGAGCTAAGTATGAATATTTCTTCTTTTCAAAGTGCAATCTACGGAATTATATTTAGTTAAACCGATCTACTTTACAATAGGAAATTGTTAAAGATGAGCTGGGGGGAACACTCGCCTTGGAGGCATGGAATAAAACTGAGGAAACCATTACCTGAAAACTTTTTTCATGCCAATTTGATCAGCGAGGTAGGCAAGTCTTCTTGGCTAAGGGTGATAAACAAGAAGAAGCTACCAACGTTTGAGGAACGCGAGAGCAAAGGGCTAGGAGGGTTAGTCACCCTCTCGTCTTAAGAGAACAAGAACATAATCTTCATATACTTACGAAACACATATATTTGTGTATATTTTATACTCATCGCATAACTTAAAACTCTTGCTTTGACTTGATCAAAGATACCACAGTATGAGTTTATACTATTGTCCTTTATATTGCCGACGGAACTGAGAGAAACAATGGTGACATGGCACACTTTCTAAACCATTAGATCATGTAAAAATTCAATCTTAACCATCTAAATTAGTTTCATGCTTATCATGAACATTTTAATAGAAAATTTGTAGCTGTTTTGCACATGAAAAACACATGGGATAAAAAAAATGCAACTTACATACCTATTTTTAAGGGATATAAGAAATATTCAGCTAATTTATTTATTATGGTCAAAGGACAATTAGTAGATCGAGTTCAGTACACCAAACTTTCATAATTACATGCATGATCGAGTTCAGTACATCAGTACACCAACCTTTATATTGCCGACGGAACTGAGAGAAACAATGGTGACATGGCACACTTTCTAAACCACTAGATCATGTAAAAATTCAATCTTAACCGTCTAAATTAGTTTCATGCTTATCATGAACATTTTAATAGAAAATCTGTAGCTGTTTTGCACATGAAAAACACATGGGATAAAAAAAATGCAACTTACATACCTATTTTTAAGGGATATAAGAAATATTCAGCTAATTTATTTATTATGGTCAAAGGACAATTAGTAGATCGAGTTCAGTACACCAAACTTTCATAATTACATGCATGAGTATTTACTAACTATTTAGATATTTTACATGTAAGATTATATACAACCAAGCAGTTGTTTTTATGTAGTGAATGACAATATATTTTTATAAACTTTTCACCTAAGCTATATAGTACGAAGTATAAATATTATTAGATACAAGGTCATGAAGCGGTTCATAATTGTTTACCTACATGTTTAGACAATTTTGTTCACGAGTTTTTTTTGTGTTTAACTTTTATCAAATTGGGGATCTATTAGAACTTAATAGTAGTTCGTTGATGATAATAATGTAAATTTTGTTTTGATTACTTATGATTTAATTTGCAATTTTTGAAGTTGGGTTTTCATTGCATATTAGGGAAGGTTATTACTATAAGGGCACGTTTGGTAGAGAGAATTTCAAATAAATGAAATGAAGCAGAGAATAGAAATTCAGATAATAGAAATCAGTAAGGAATTTTGTTCAATTCCAATGTTTGGTAACAACAGAAATTTTTTTTTAAATAACATTTTGTCATATGACATTTTGTCATATGAGACTCACATGTATTTGTTTGTTGATTTTTTTTTAATTATTTTTTTTAAATAACAACTCTAAAATTTTATTTTTTTTTAAATAATTATTTTTTTAAATATTTTTCTTAATAACAATTCTAAAAATTAATTTTTTTTTAAATAATTATTTTTTTAAATTACTTTTTTAATCTTATTTTTTTTTTTTTTTAATTTAAAAAATTATATTTTTTTAAATTTTATTAACTTTTTTTATTTTATTTTTAATTATTTAAAAAAAATAATTATTTTAAATTTTTTTTATCTTTTTCAAAAACTTATTTAAAAAAATTATTTTTTAATTTTTTTTTAAATTTATTTTTCAAAAAAACTTATTTTTTTAAAAAAACTTATTTTTTTAAAAAATTTATTTAAAAAAAAATATTTTTAAAAATGTATTTTTTTTTTTTAAATTATACAAAATACTCTCATTTCTCCCATTTCCCAACTAAAAGTAGTGGAAATGAAAGTTAACAAAATACAAAGAAGTGAACTCCCTGAGAATTCGAAATTCTCCGCCCATTTAATTTCTCAGCCTACCAAACAAGATAAATTAGTTCATTTCCTTTTCTCTGGCTTTATTCTCTGTACCAAACACACCCTACCCATGTTCATCAAGTTCTTTTGTATTTTTATTAATATTATTGATCCCGGATTGTGATTCTCGAGTTGTTATATGTGGTTTTGAGTGTGGGTTTTGTCCATTCACATATGAAGAGAATCGAAATATAAGTCTAAAGACTAAGTGTTTCAGGAGTTTTTGTTTTGATAGTCGTTGTTTTGAAGTTCAAAGAGAGGTCTAATATGTTTTTAATCAATGATTGAATCACATAAGTGCCATATCTTTTTTCTTCAATATATATAAACGTTTCGTCACCTATGCAAACGTCATAAGAAAAAGTGTACCCGGGCAACGCACGGGTATTGCACTTGTTTTCTTTGATCAAATGGCCTCATGTTTACTTATATCTCAAATTATCATTCCCGCCTCGTTAAATCCTTCATGTGTATATTTAGTGTGATTAATTACGGCTTTGGAGTGTTACATATACCCTCTTTTTCTCTATGTCCCGACTTCAACTACTGTCCAAACATGTTCCCTTGCAGCTACTACCATCATGTTTTGCATTGTGTCGTTTAATATGCTAAAGGTAAACATAAACACCTTACAATAAATCCTGGGCTTTAAACTGTAGGCTGGTCTGGCTAGCAACAGTTTTGTCAGGTCGTATAGACATTATAGCAAGTGCAGGACAAGTCTAATGCAGTCCCTGGTCTGTTCTAATGCTGGCCTGTTTATGTTGTTTTTGGTTCTATGTTCCTTGGACCGGTTTTTTATTCAGAATTGCGCACATTTAATTTTTGTGATCACACGCTCTATATTTCTACGTGTGTACATCCGTTGTATCTTGATTCCAACAAGCTCGCATGGCGAATAGTATCTAAATGTACCCATGAACTTACCTCTGATTCTGCAAATGAGTAGTCTTCCTTCACGGTTTATGAAGCGGGTAGAGAAAATCGTCAAATAAAATTCATGTGCAGATGTTCCGTAATCCCAGATGATTAATGGGCGAGATACAAACTAATGAGAGTTATAAAAATATATTATTGCTGCAAAATGACAAGAACAAGAAATTTATTACAAAATTTTTGTCGATCAACCGCATCAGTTTACGTACTCAATCCCAGTCAAAGGTTTGCCTGAGTGAAGTTGAAGTGCAACATCACCAACTACCTGTAGAATTTAACAAAGTGAGTACAACTACAAGCACTATCTGTTGAGATAAAGTAAGATCAAAACAAATGGATCTTATAAAAGATTTGCTACCTTCATAACAAACCAAGGCTGACTAGTAACTAGATAAAGGTGATTCTTATGTATGAAGTATCTAAACTTCCATTTTAGAAATGAGTTCAAACATTCAAATCTCCCAGGCTCAAACTAGCAGGGTACCCACGGCGGCGGGTACCGTGTGATCAAAAATTTTGGCGAGCAATATTTTTCGATCATATGTTTTTTGTGATAATAACTTTACGCATGGTGAGAATTTTGATGAATAACTTTATCACACACCGTTTCAAATAAAAACAACAAAGTACCAGTGCATCACGATGCAATGGCGATACGGAAACGCTAGTCAGTAGTATCACGGCGGTTGTGAAGATTAGCGGTGAAAGGTACTTGCTAGTGTAGACGTGTAATATTCGTCACAGTATTATATAACATGTAAACATAGAGTGGTATACATTAGTTCGTGCAATATATGATTAGTAGATCTATATATGACATTGTTAAAAAAATAATAATAATAAAAAACAAATTACACATTTTCATATTTTATAAAGTCACTTGTTCGTACTTTAACATGTACGATTCTATTCATTTGAATTTATTAGCAAATTGATTAGGATATGATACGAACCGAGTCGATATAGAGATAAAAGAACAATAAAGATAGAGTAATCGACGTTCGAGAGGTCGAATAAGCTCTCCCAATTAACACTAAATCAATAAACCATAATATTATTCAACATAATCAGAATTACAATCCTAATACCCTATTTATAATAGACTTAACCTAATGCCCTAACTTTCTCACCAAGAAATATAATAAAAGGAAACTAAATAAACTAATTAATTAATAATAAGAATAATACTAAACTATAATAACGCAGGATCGTATCAATACTCCCGCCCCCAAAAACACCTTGTCCTCAAGGTGTGGCTGCAAACATTCTTGATTCCGGGATCCCATGTTTTGAGTTGTAAATGTGCCTCTTGCAGATTATACTCAAAGCGCAAAACATCCCTAAACAAATGTTGGCACAACTGCCCCGCAATCGGTTTAAGTATTCTTTCATAGTATATAACTTCATTACTTTGATTCAAAATTGACCCAACCTGATTGGCAGCATAATACTTTGTTTCCATCAACAAGATAGACCCACCGCCTTTTATTTCTTTTTTAGTCACATATCCATATTCCAACCGTACATTAGGTTGCTTATGTTTCGCCTTGACATCATATATCTTATTCACCCGGACATCGTGCTCTAACTTGTTTCCTCCATCTTCTTTTCTTGACATGTCCTTCTCGCAACTTTACTTGTTTCAACACTTCCACCTTGTTCGACTTATGGAGAGTTGTTTCCTTAAGATCTTGAACACAGCACTCAACTGTTGACTTTGGTTGTTGCTACTAGAGGAATTTGTTGAGGGTCATGATTTTGGCGCTCTAAAAACTTCTGGAATGAATCCTCCTCCACAACACTACTATGTTCATTACTATTTTCTGCTGCAATTGGTTTGGTCGGTACCTGGTGATTACTTTTTGCCTTCTGATCTCTATGATTCTTTGTCTCTTCCATCCTTACTTTTATCCCTTCCAATATCTTGGTGATCTGTTGTCGAATCTCCACCACATCCTTCTGAGAGCTTGGTTCAGTAACCACCATTCTTTGGTCAGATGCGAGAAAAGCTCGTTGCTCTTCCAATTGGGCTTGGAGTCGTCTTACCTTATCATCCCATTCTTCTTGAAACGGGTTTCTGTGTTCCATTGATTTAAGCAATCAAGGGATAAATATTTTTTTCCTTATGAACAATAACTCCTCTGCTCGATGAACAGATTTACGAGGAATAGTGTTGGGATGAACGAGAAGTCGACGACAGAACAATAACTTTTTTTTTTTTTTTTTGGAAACCCTAGAATCGAAACAGCTCTGATACCAATTGATACGAACCGAGTCGATATAGAGATAAAAGAACAATAAAGATAGAGTAATCGACGTTCGAGAGGTCGAATAAGCTCTCCCAATTAACACTAAATCAATAAACCATAATATTATTCAACATAATCAGAATTACAATCCTAATACCCTATTTATAATAGACTTAACCTAATGCCCTAACTTTCTCACCAAGAAATATAATAAAAGGAAACTAAATAAACTAATTAATTAATAATAAGAATAATACTAAACTATAATAACGCAGGATCGTATCAGGATATTACTAAACTTTTACTAAAATACATACATAGATGATAAATATTTTTTGAATATGCAACTTCCAAACCTTTAAATGTCCATAACCAAACAAAAAATTGGCATTAGTACATTAATGAATGCTTTAAACAATTATTTATAAGAGGAAGTATTGTTTAATGTATTATACATGGCATTAACCATTTGTACATATTAATTTGTATTCCTTAAAAATGTATTAACTATTAATTAGCAAGGTACCGTGATGATGCGTGGTACCACCGTGACTAAATTTTTGGGCGAACAAATATTATTTTGTTTTGAGCTGCTGGATTTCAGAGTGATAATTGTGCTACATGACTGTGTACATTGTGCTTAGAGAATTGTATTTATTGGTGAAGGGGTGTATTAATTGTATGTAAGAAATAGTGTTTTAAGATGAGAATGATTGTGCTTTACATACTTGTAAATTATGCTTGATGACTTGTATTTGCTTAAAATTCTATTTATGGTGGTCTTAAAACAATTAATAAGAGACAGGGTCTTAAACATAGATTTGTATTCCTTAAAAATGTATTAAAGATTGTGTTGCTACCATATTTGAAGAGAAAATGGTTCCTCCATTATATGTAGTATATATTTTTTTTGGTGCACAAGGTGAAAATATATTACCACTCAACACAAAATTACAAGGTTATAAACATGGACTGTTTTGAACATGCTCAAAAGCAAGTCACTACTCAATACTAACACAACCTAAAACGAAAACTTTGACCCATATCCGACACTACTAACCGCACTAACACTTAACAAGCTTTGTCCAACGAACTATTTGTGTTGATGTATTTGTTGTGATGATTATGGCACTCAAATATGTAAATTCCACATGAAATTTTCCACCAAAGAAAATGTAATGGTTTCTACATACTTTCCAAAAGGGAAGTGTGTTCCCACCGAGCCTCTCTATATCTAATGTGGTTCATTTGCTAAATTTTTCAATATGGACGACAATGTTTAATTATACATTGGTTGGGGAGTATCTCACACTACATACGAGCCCTTTGGTTCTAAGAATCAATGTAAAGCAATTAAAGTCAAATTGCACCAAGTTTTTTTCTTGACGCAGAGGGAGTAATAATAATTTCCTTTCCATTTAAGTTGTAATTTGACATGGCAAGTAGTTCATATAAAACTGTTTGACATACTTTCAAATAGCTAAATTACTTTTATTAGAAAATAAAGTATAGAGTAAATTACACCGTCGTCCTTGTGGTTTGCGTTGACCGCAGGTTTAGTCCTTTGACCAAAAAATTGCAATCGTCGTCCTTAAGTGCGAAACGTTATGCACCGTTCGTCCCTCCGTCCATCTGGGCCCACCAATTCCCACTAACGTCAGTTAACGGAGGATTTTAAAAGGGTATTTCGGTCATTTCCCAAGTACATTGCATTTATTAAATCCCATCTACCATGTCTGACTAATCCCCAAAACCAAAAACTTTTGCACACACTAACCCACTATTTACTCATCTTCTTCTCCAAATCAATTGTGAAAAACCCCATTAACATTTGGGCCGAAAAGAGAGGATAGCTAATAAGCAGTTTTTCTATATAAGCCAAAATTGACATGAGCTATCAAGAGTTTTTCCCACTTAAGCCAAAAAACAAACATAAGTTGTTACGCTTTTTAAATTAAGCCGAAAATAAGCTATTAGCATATAAGCTGAATATAAGATAATAAGAATATGGAATAAGCCGAAATTTAAGGAAATCAAAACTTCAAAAATATTTCTGTTCCTTTCTTTTTGTCTTTCGACAGCAGCAACAACAACAACAACATAATGCAATATCACTTTAAATTGACCATTCAATATCAATCGACATAAATATAAAAATATAAATTCGATTATAACATGACAAGTTACAAGGTTCAATAGATAAAAATAAAAAATGAAATATGTTCTTACACTCAATCAATTGGTGGGTCGAATGGGCAGGAAACTGAAAACCAATTGCTCAAATTGAAGAGGCTCGAGATGAATTGGAACAATTAGTCACTTGGAAAATCTTCCTTATTCATCCAATAACAAAACCCCTAACCTAATTTTAAAAACCCCTTTGATTTGGAAGAACCCTAATTTTTCGAATTGATTGGAGAATGATGAACACCCTTCTGAAACTCAATCCATTTATAGATATAAGAATGGGAGGATGATGGTGACTCTCTTGAACCTCCAAGACATGTTTCTACCTACTTGAGCTCTTCACATCTCCTCGACCACGTATGGCACCTTGTGGTTCATTTAGGGTGTAGCTTAGGCGAGTTTGGGAAGGTGACAAGAGTGTTTTCATGGAGAGAAGTCAAAAAGTTTGAGTATTTCATATATTTTGGTGTATTTGGGGGTGTTTGTGTCATTGTCAGAGAGAGTATGAGAAAAGAGAGGATAGCTAATAAGAAGTTTTTCAATATAAGCCAAAATTGACATGAGCTATCAAGAGTTTTTCCCACTTAAGCCAAAAAACAAACATAAGTTGTTAAGGAGATGAGTGAAGAAGATGAGTGAACCATGATATGGGGAAGAAGATGAGTAAATCGTGGGTTAGTGTGTGCTGGGATTAGTCAGACATGGTAGATGGTATTTAATAAATGTAATATACTTGGGAAATGACCGAAATACCCTTTTAAAAACCTCCGTTAACTGACGTTAGTGGGAATTGGTGGGCCCAGTTGGATGGAGGGACGAGCAGTGCATAACGCTTCACACTTAAGGACGACGGTGCAATTTTTGGTCAAAGGACTAAACCTCATGCGGTCAACGCAAACCACAAGGACGAACGGTGTTTAATTATACATTGGTTGGGAGTATCTCACACTACATACGAGCCCTTTGGTTCTAAGAATCAATGTAAAGCAATTAAAGTCAAATTGCACCAAGTTTTTTCTTGACGAGAGGAGTAATAATAATTTCCTTTCCATTTAAGTTGTAATTTGACATGGCAAGTAGTTCATATAAAGCTGTTTGACATACTTTCAAATAGCTAAATTACTTTTATTAGAAAATAAAGTATATTGTAGACCAACAACTTATACTTGTCATCATTATATATCATATATGAAAATAAAAATACTGTCATTCACTAGGACATCCCAAAAAGAAATTTTTGAAACTTCATAAGACATATGGATTGGTATTTAGAAGGTTTTCGTTTCTCAGAAAAAGTAATTCAAAAATTCCCCAAGAAACATACCTTGGCCATTGATCTATATGAACGTTCTGTAACGCCTGCAACATGAGGTGTGAGAAGGACATTTGGGAACTTCAAGATTGGATCGTCTGGATCAAAAGGTTCTGTCCAGGCAACATCAATTCCTAAACCTCCCAAATGACCTGATTTAAGACCGTTATGAACGGCCTCATAATCCAAAAGACCCCCTCGAGCAATGTTCACTAGTAGGCCACCCTGAAACAGATTTAAGGCCATTACGAAGGGTCAAATAATTTGCAATGTCCAAACAAGTATATATTTTTGGAACTATAGTATTAAATTGAAACCATATTATAGGTATGAGAAACTTGTGAGAAGAGGGGACTAAATGCTTTGTACTATTTTTCAATGAAACTAGCACCGTAAACAAGTTTGTAATTCCAGAAACTAACCTTTCTCATTGAAGATATGAAATCCTTGTTTATAATACCTGCCTGGATAATGATGCAAAGTGTTAGCCACATGACTTTATCCTCGTCAAGCAACAAATGTAATTAAAGGTCCAAGGGAAAGAAAGAGTCGCACTGTTTCACTATTCATTGTCAAGCAGCATACAACTATGTCAGACTTCTTTGCAAACTCAAATATATCTTCATGAGAACCTTTCTCATCAACCAAATGCTCACCTGCACCAATTTGATATGTTGCTTCCATCAACGAAAGACAATTACAAATGGGACGGATATAATATGTGAATAGGTTTTGCGCTCTATTTTATTGCTAACTGCACCACAACATAATCAAGTTTACAAGCTCTGAAATTGCTTAGTTCAGTAATAGTTTTTAAAATCATATTGTATAGGCAACCGTACTAAATAGTTACAGTTACAAAGTTCACCATTGTTTCAACGAAGTCACTCAAACTTCATTGAAAGGGTTTACTCACTCAAGTTAACTTTTTTTCCAATAATGGTGAGCCAAGTGTGTCAATAACAAGGCTTGCCAAATTATATAAACTGATGACATGGCTGCCAGTAGTGTAAAATAGTAGATGCTACACCACATCATCAATTTTACATTTACACAATTGGCACGACGCAACCACCATCAAACGGCCTAGTGGTAAGGTCCTTGGTTTCCTTACAAGTGGTAAAGGGTTCAAATCTAGCTAGGTGTGTACATTTGGGGGTGGCCACGTAAGGGTCGGAAACGGTCCCGGGATTAACCCGGTGAGGCTGCGTACATATGAATCAAAGAGGCTCGCCATCCCCGGGTAACCTAAACATGCAAAAACCTCATCTCATTCACAATTGGCACCCCGTGTGAGCATAAAAAAGAAGAAAGAGGAGCAAAAACACAACAATGTCGAAAAAATCAAAAATAAGAGAGATAATGACTTTGAAGAGAAGAAATCTGTGTCGACGAAGAATACCCAAGTTGAGATGAGAAGAATCCAGTTACAAGTATGGTATTGGGCATCCATTCAACGGTTTTTATTTTCAGTTGAACTATAATCCGATGGCAAGGATTAGAAACCAAAATAAGATCCAAAGGTCCAAAATTAGTAAGCCATAAATCGAAAGAAAAAAAAAAAAAAAATGTTTCCCAAGTGGGCCTCTTAAACAGCCTTGTAGCCAACGAGCAAGTCTAGGTGCATGTGCTACATGTCTTCCTTAGAATATAAAAATTACTAAACTAGAATAAAAACCTAACCCTTGAGCAGCATCTAGGGGCGCTTTTAGAAGTATGACTGTAACACTACATACATATTTGGTTTAGAGGGTTTCTTTTATTAAAGTGGCGTCCCACAGTAACTCAACATCCACTCAACAAATAAGGTGATATCCAGACTTAAACCTCATCTCACATACAGATTTTTCCACCTCCATACCACTAAGGCAAGTACACAAGAACAACTATAACAAGTAATATGTAATGCGATACCCGAAGAATCAAGCGAATTTAGATCATATGATGCCCAATTTCGTTTTGTAGCAAGAATTTTCACTCCAAATGGACGAAGACGCTTTGACAATTCAATGCCAATATTTCCGAACCCCATTATGAAAACCTACAAGTTGAGATTAGACCATCAAGTTGCATATAAAAGTTCAGCCAGAAAAGCAATTCTTACAAGGAAACATAAATAACATGTTGTCTAGTTCTACATAATGGCTTATCCGCAAAACAATGGTATGTTAACTTACAACTAGTTTAAGAATAATCTTTGACTATCAATCAAATATCTAAAATACCCCTTAATATGAATAAGGTGAGAAACATTTGTAGAGAATATTGAATATAGAAATCAATATGTTATAATGATAGCTTTGGACAAATAAATAAACTTGGATGCACTGCTTTCAGACAAATATAGTGGACATTCGTTGTAATTTATAGAGATATTTAATATGCAGATGAAGGCGTGAAGCATCTTCTTGGACAAGGTTGCTTCTAAAAGGGGATTTTGCTTTTAATTGTATGCTCTATTGTGGTTGTTAACACCAACTCATACACCTTTTCACATGCTTATGTAGTCAATTTCGGTGGTATACCAGTGGTATTTCGGTTTTCGGTCCTCCAGTGGTATACCAGTCCAGAATTTTGGTCCAAATTTCGGTCCCGAGATTTTCGGTGAAATTTACCGAAATCTCACCGAAATTGGTCCAAATTTCAGTCCAAATTTCGGTGGTATACCGGTTTTCCAGGTTTTCTTAATTTTTTTTAATTTTTTTTTGTCCAAACTTAAACACAACATAATAAACACTAATTTTTGCAAGTATTAACACTAATCTATCAAATATTGACACTTTTAAGCTTGAATTTTGTATTTTGATTAAGTACTAAGTATTAATTATTATATAGATATAGATATTGCATAATATTAAAATTACCGAAATACCACCGAAATCCCACCGAAATACCAAAAATTTCGTATCTCGGTCCTTGACCGAAACACCGAAATTTGCTACTGAACTCTTTAACATTAAAGCTAGGAATGTTGTCGTTTGTTTTGTAGTCACCACCTACACCAACTAAACAGAACAGCCTCATGAAGTTGGAATTCTATAAGTTGTACTTCACTTGGGGTTTGAGTGGTCTAGAGCTTGTTCCATTATCAATATTCTTTATTGTAAGGAGGTCTTACTAAAAGGATCTGGTTTAAAGGGTTTCTTTTATTTTACAAGAAGTCATCTTTTATCATACAGGAATGCAGAATAATCCAGCCACACGAGAATGAAATGAAAATCTGACTGAACTTACGGTCTTTCCAAGTAATGTATCGCCGATTGGTTCTCCAACCTTCTTTTCCCTTACAGCAATATGCATCTCATTCTGCAGTATATAAAATTGAGTAGACATAATAAACAACAGTAAGAGAAGTTATAGGAAAAAATTAAGACAACTGGAAAACATTGCAGAAGAATAAACTTGTCGACATTGAAACCCACCCTCCAAGTCTCGAACTTATCATGTAGTCTAACTTTTTGTTAATAAAATACTAAATAACGAACAAAAAAGGTTGTTTGACATTCGAGAGAGGTCAAACTGCTTTCCGATTGTGTCAAATTCAAATACCATTAATCCATGTGTGTCCTTGATTAGTGTAAAAAAGGTGTGACCGCTGACCCATGTGCATATTTGAGATATCACATAATACGAATACCAGTTGAAAAATGAACCATCACGCCAATGAGAACATCAACTAATAAAATATTAATTATTTAGAGTGGCAAGAGAACCTACTTGCTTGCGAAGTAGACCTAACATGAAATAGATGGCCATTTCAGCACATGAAGCAGCATTTCCCGTTAACCCGCTAGGAATCCTAGCAACTTTTATTCCATGGTGTGTAGCAGCAGTTACATCAACACCTTCAATAAAATTTTCAATAAAATTTTAAACATGATTCGTTAAAGTAGTAGATATGGTTGAAATTCTTCAATGGCCAAACAAGGTCAGCTAATTCAGTTGAAAGGTTCATTGCATAAGCATTGAGCAAACAGATAAAGAACCTTCTAAGCCAACACCGTACTGCATTATGACTTTCATTCGAGTTGCACGAGCAATAACATCTGAACTAAGGCGCATGCTCTTTACCACACAGATATCATAGTTACCAATAAGATCAGGTACACTATTGATTGGAAGAGTATCCACCTATCAGAAAGTAGGTACATAGGTTATAAGAGTTATCAACTTTGAAGCCCAATTTGCCCTCTATAATTATTCCATCAGTTATAATACCTGGATAGATGGATAAATTTGCAAGTATTCTTTAGTGTAGTTATTTGACGCTGGAAAGTGAGTCCCACAAAAAAGAATACGGGTGTCAGCCTTGCCATCCTCACACATAGTACGTTTGTCAATAGCCCCAAATAACCTGCATCACATGATATTAACAGTTGATCTCATAATAATTTACATGTGTGTCATTGACATATATAGGTATTTAAATTAGAATGAAAGTCAAAACTTAGGGTTGGTTCAAAACCAGCCAAGGGGTTATATATGAAAAACATATTGAGCTCACAATAATACTCATGCTGATAGTGATTGACCGATTTCAGACTGAAACCCAAACGTAACCTTGGATTTTCCCTTGGATGTATACGAAGTAGTTAACGAGGGATAAACATAATAAAAAATAAAAAAATAAAAAAATAAAATAAAAAAATGCCCGAAAATGCACCATCATGGAGAAGTTATAACGTTGGACGTGTAAAAAAATACAGAGGTGGAATGAAAAAGGAGTACTAATTCAGAAGATACATTCAAAGAAGTAGGTGTCTGCAAATCTAATATCATATACACCGAGTCCTCCAAAAAATAATGGCTTTAAGTAATTTAACGAGACCAAATAGAAAAAGAAGTTCAAAAAAGGACTTGTTTATTTAAATTTCTCATCGTTAAGCCTTTCAGACATAGCATGTTGATTGTTCATTTACTTCAACTGAGTCATAAAGGCTGAACATTGGCTGCTGATCTTAAGGTAGGGAAAACCTCAAATGACATTGATAAGGATGTCAATCCCATGATAAAGATGGCCGGAATGAAATGATGATTAGCTTCAGTATACATATTTAATTTAGATTTTCCCTGTAAGCTGAAACATGAATTCTAAGCTATAATACCCCATTACATAACCAACCCGCAATCCCTCCATGTGTATAAATTCACATAAAGCACCTATAGAACGTCCAACGGCATAGATTTCAGTTCATTATATCTAGAGGTAGCACCCATTGGTTATTTATGGGTCAAGTTGGGTCATATTAGGAGTTGATGGTTTTTGTTGGGTCTCCCTTTTTATATTAGAAGGGTCTAAATGGGTGTTTGATATAACCCCCAATTGTATAACAATTAACCAACGGGTCTAATGGGTTAAAAAAAAATTAACACCTCTTTTCATTTTTCACTCAAATAAAATAAATTTGCGAAAACTCGACGGGTCAACCCGTCTCAAGACCCATTTGACCCGGACCCGCCGTAGTCCTAAATGACCCATCTGGACCCTGACCTGTTTAGACCCAAACTCATCTAGACCCATGACCCGACCCAACCCACACATTTAGCGGGCTTATAAGGTGAAACAAACACCCCCTTAGCCACATTTGATATCAAACAGGTGGTGTGCAGAAAAGAAAAGAAAAGAAACCTGGAGAAGAAAGGATTTAAGGAGGAGGAGGAGGTTGTGTGTTTGCGGCTTAAAGAGCTGTAAATCCTCCTAAACAACATAACTGCAAATGCAAATAGATTATTATAAAGAAGAAGCTGCCATCAAATTAACCAACGATAATGTTTAATGTCTTACCTCTCGGTTCAGGAGATTCTGTTGTCGTGCACTTTGTCCTCGAGTATCACCTACCTACTAGTATACCTACGGTGTAAGTACTCTCTCTATTAACCAATCAAATGCAACTAAAAACTGGTTGGAAATAAAAGTAGACAAATATTTTTGGGACAAACAAAAATTCAAATATAGAGTTATAATTTGGGACGGAGAGAGCATGACTTAAACGAATAAAATATTAAAGAAAATGGCAAATGATTGAAAATTAATAATTTGTTTTTTTGGGTAGCGAATAAAAGTTTTGTGTTTGAGGTACTTTATTAGAGTATTTTGTGATTTTTTTGACATTTTTACCTCTCTTAGCTAATAGAAATATTTTTTTTATGGCAAAATTGTTACATAATACCCTAAAAATGATGAATTTGAAGGAAAAAAAATACTCACAAAAGCAAAAAAATTTGTTCGCTACCCACAAAAGCAAATGATGGCAAATATGATATTTTTTTCAATCATTTGCCTAGTATTAATTTTTTATTTTTAAAAGCTAACACTTTTATAAACAATGTCCCGAGAGAAAGAATGTACAAACCAAAAGTTGTGTTAAAAGCATTCATTCCTTTTAGTGTCATATTAGCGTTGTTTTCACTTTTAACAATCGTATACCAGAACACACTTTTACTCATGATATGTCATTTGGGTCTTACCCATCATCATTTTTATTTTTTCTTAAATTTTTTCAAACAAGCTAAAAAAATACAAAAAGGAATACAAATAATACAATAAATATATAGACAATTTACAGTTTTATTGTTAAGAACTTATCCCAATCAATGAATTGTTCGAATTCATTTTTACTAGAATCTTTTGAATTCACAAGTATCCAAAACTTCACAAAAGGCCAAAGAAGTAGGTACGGATGAAAATTTATTTTTGACTTTTGTTGTACATCTTAGATGGATTGGATATGCATTAACACTGTAAATAATAATAATAATAATAATAATAATAATAATAATAATAATAATAATAATAATAATAATAAAGCGGAGGTTTTTTTGGCCACTGGAGGACCCAAGCGGTGGTAGGTGTTTTTCCCCAATATTTCGCGTCCCTACATGGTGTTAAATTATTAGGTGGGCGGTTTGTGTGGATTTTGAGTTCGGTAGTACGCTTGTCACGAAAAGGGTTGCTAAAACTATTGAACTTATGGATGCGGTTGCTACACTTAATGACCCCAATGTGAAATGTTGTTGCTCGTGCATGTCTTGGTATTTCAAGTTATATTTTCTATGCGTACATGTTCACCCCGGGTCTTTGAGTGTGCCTAGGTTTCTTTTGATCGGCTCTTCGTTCTTCTTGGAGCGTATTGTCACGACTTGGGCTGGTTTTGGTGACCGCAATGGAGACTTGCCACCGCCTCTTTGCTTTTGGGGCTTGGTTTATATTCTGCGGTGATGTTTTGAACTATGCCTTTCTTGCTTGAGACTTCAATCTGCTAGTCTGCAACTAAGCTTCTCCATAGTCTTTGGTATTGTGACTATTGGTCCCTCTTTGATGATGCTCTATGTACTTTTAATGTGAATATGGATATTGACCTTTTGAGTAACCTAGCGAGGTCGCTACCCCAAACTTATGAAGAAATTGGCGGATATATATTTCAACGGGTTACCCAAAATGTTGAATCTACGTTCCATCTATCTCCTCGACATGTGGCGCTATGGAGCTCACTAAAGGAGGATCATACTTGATTGGCTTAGGGTGGCTCCTATATCCGGATTGGGACAAACTATGAGCGCCGGGACTTATCGTTGTGTGTTGTGTTACCGACGGGTGTTCCCTTTCCTTTGTTCGTGCAGTGCTCGGCATGTTCTAAGGTTTTCTTGGAGATATTTATGGGGATCATCTTTGTTTCATGTGCGGGTATTGTTGGCATTAAACATCGTCATAACGTTTGTGGAAAACTAGAAGGGGGGGTTGAATAGTTTTACCAATTTAAAACTTCCTTTTAAATATTTAGATTGACTTATGTCAATCTATTCGATTGTTTATGTTGGACGTTGATAGATAGATATATAAGCGTGTAATGAAAGATAAAGAGTAAAGCACATCACCACGACACAGTATTTATAGTGGTTTGGCTACAAGGACACCTTCCTTGCCTACTCCACCCCGAGTCACCTACTCGAGAGTTCGTAAACACTACACCAACTCCTTATGGCGGAGAAGCCTTCACAACGCGCTTAACCTTTTTCGGTACAAAGCTAAATACCGAGTTCTTTCACACCAAGGCGAACCACACCTAACACAACGTCGCCTACCCTTTATACGATGCTAGGCTAACCACCGAGTTCTTTCACACCTTAGGAGAACTAATCCTTCACAACGTCGCCTACCCTTTATTAGGTACTAGGCTAAGCACCTAGTTCTTTCACACCTTAGGTGAACTACACCTTCACGACACAACACCTAATCTCAAGGAGATCTACTCCTTGTTACAACACCATCAAGGATATCACCGTCTTTGTATATAAACAAATAAATATATGTATAACGATGCACCTCATCGATTATACGACCTAAGCATTCTTCCCAAATGCTACTTGATTTGATTATTTGGCATCCTTCACTAATGCCTTTGACACAACGCTTGGCACCCTTCACTAATGCCTTCGTCTTGACACCTTTAGCATTCTTCACTAATGCCTTGACACGAATGATGAGCATCTTCACTAATGCTTGCATCTTTATACTTTCGGCATTCTTCACTAATGCCTTCAAACCAACGTCTATGGAGAAAGGTAGATCTATCAACAAGAGAACCTTCGTTGTCTTCATGATGACGAAGCATGGCAACTCATGGACTTGAGCTTGCACGTCTTCAAGAAGTGGTGATCTTTCCTTTAAGAGGAACCTAGAAGATCACACAAAAACACAAGGCAAAGACTACATAGATCTCTTGGATCCGAGGTTAGAAGGTTAGTATACTTGGGAAAGTATATGTGAAAAGCACACCTAGAGAGGAAGAAATGGCTCTCTGTTTATAGAGGAAATTCTCTTCATTTCCCGGATCCCACGGATCCCTACCACAAGGGATCCGGCTAGCACAAAGCTAGGGATCCGTGGTCCGCTTCTCTTTGCCCATGGGTATTTTTGGTTAAGGGTCATGGGTCATGGGTCATGGGTTATGGGTTGATCTATGGTTTTCTTTCTAGATACAATGAACTTGGTTAAGTGGTATATATAAAACCATGGGTTATGGGTCAAAACCATTTGCTAGTATTTACCGATTTAGTATATACTTGTATTTACCCAATTTAGCATACACTTAGTTTTTACCCATTTTAGTATACTTAGTTTAAGTATATGTTTAACCCAATATTCAAACACTAGTTGTTGTACATATTTATCTAAATCATAAAATCACTTATACTTGTTTTAGTGTTTTATGTGAAAGCGTAAGTGTGTTAGAAAACTATTAACTCAAACTATTTACGTACTCTATTTGTTTCGTTAAAATGATTTTATATTTGTTATCAACAAAACATTAGAAGATCGTAAAATATAAATAAACGTTTTCACGGCTTATTTGTATTAACAATCTCCCCCTTTTTGTTGATGACAAAACATAAAATTATTTTAAGAAAAATCTAAAATTAAGTAAAAGTTTGAATTTGTTGTTTTACTTTCTTCTCCCCTTTTGTCGAAACAAAAGTGTTAAAAGAAACTAACACAATTTTATAAGAGAAAGAAAAACAAATGTAAAATGTGAAGAGAGCAAGTGACGGAATGGAACTCGTCTTAACTCCCCTTGACGAGTCCATCCCTTTGAAAGGCGTCAAGGACATAATGTAAAATAAACTAATTGTGTTTGCAATTAAGTTTGCAAATGGTTCGTCTAAGTGGCGAGCGTGCTCCCCTTAAATATTGCAAAGTTGCAATGGGGTGTCATGAAGTGTAACCCAAAATTTGGATTTAAGTTTGCAAATGATTTTGCAATGTCGTTTTGACACAAAGCTCCCCTAGCTTTATGGTGTCAATATCTTCATGTGTATTTTGAATAACTACAAGACAAGGTTAGAAAAACAAGAGTATAGTGCATAATTTCTGCAAAAGAGACTCAAGTTAGTAGAAATTTGTGCTACATACCACGGATCCCACGGTTCCTTTCAAGGAGGATCGGTCTAGTTATCTGGAAGGGATCCGGCTATCTGTTACTGCTTTCTTCATGAAGAAATGTCAAGGAATACTATTTGAGGGAATGAGATATTTGTACAATATAACAGGCACAACGCACATAATAATCATAGCATATAAGTATTCATTCAATAAAACAAGAGATACTCAACCAAATCTCTAAAAACTAAGAGAATGAACTAGCCAAATAGGTGCTACTAATACTAATAAGTTAACCCAAACTTAAGATTCGACTAAAAGCTCAATGATGATCAAGGATGAGAAAGGTTTCCTAAACATTCTCAGTTTGAGCTTGTAGGTCATGTATTAATACATCTAGTTCATGTTTCATTCTTACAACATGTTTGCAATGATCGCACTCTTTGTCATGGTTTTGAGTTTCTTGAAGTGGAGGTTCAAGTGAAGTGGGTTGAGGATTTTCAAAAGATTGTGTGGTTGGTTTTGTAGAATTATGTGATGAAGTCCTAGTGGAAGCACTCTTCTTGTGAATTAGTTTGATTGGTTTTCTTAGTGTGGGAGAGATCCTAGTTTTGGTGGACTTACAGAAGATGATCCGGTTGAGGAAACTTCATGTGTGATTCTAGCAATTTTCTTGGGTGGTATTTGAGTGGATGAGTTAGCACTAGGAGCCTTAGTCATGATGATGATGATACAAGCAAGAACTTCTTTAGTTCTTGATTTTAGGGATGTGATTGAGAGTGATGATTTTAATCCTAAGGTTGTTTGGTTTATAAAGGATGATTTGAATGAGGAAATTAAATTAATGACCACTTAGAGGAATAGGCATGTTCTTGGGGTTTTGATCATCTCTAGGAAGATAATAAATGAATTCTAAGAGTGGTTTAGAAAACCAAAAGGTGATTTGAATATGGAAGTTGACTTATGCTTTACTACTACGGATCCCTCTCGTGAGGATCCGCTGGTTAAAGACCGATGATTCGGCTATCGAGTGAGTTTAGGTGAGATCATTATTATTAATGGGTTTCGAGGTTTTGACTCAATTATGAAGTCTCTAGTTGTTGGAAATCTCAACCATAAGCAATGATGTTTAGTGTTTGATGACTAAGGTATTCTATGGCTTATAAGGAAAGAGCTTGGTAGTTGCCTTTAAGACTTAATCCATTAATGTTCTTGAAATGTGATGATTAACATGCACAAAGTTTATGTTCGAGTTTCACCGATCTAGGAACTCATTTAAGATGAGATGAAGTGTTTGAGTTAGGAAGGTGAGTTGAAATGATTGTTTTAGCTATGTTTGGCATAAAGCGTCACCCGGATCCCACGGTTCCCTCTTTGAAGGATCCGCTAGGCTAATCCTAGGGATCCGGCTCTCGGCGATTATGCGAGTTTGTAATGAGGTTTCGGGAGCTAAGGCTTATCTCATTTTGAATGTTTCAGTTCTCCTAAGGGTTTAGGATGAAGGGTACTTGAATGATTAGAGGTAATAAGTGTTATAGCAAATGATTGCTTTTATGGAAGAAGGATGGGACAAGAAGACTACCAATGGATGTCCAAGGATAACACTAAGAGTTATGAGGGTGACAAGTCATAATAAATGATCCTAGTGATCGGGTTTTAGCTTGAGGTGATATTAAGAAAAATTCTTAAAAATTTCAAGAATTGAAAAACTAATTTTTGTCTTACCTTGAGATATAAAAGACTAGAAGCAATTTCCTAAAATTGTTTAGCTAGATTTCTTAAGTGTTTTGAGAGGTGCGAGATAGCTAGTGAGTAGTTGAAGCGGAAATATGGTGAGTATTAGATGTGTTGATAAAATCGGACTAAGATCTTAAGTAAGCCTTTAGTGAATCTAAGCCTTTCTCATCCTCGAAGTGGACTTAGTTGGGTTCTAAAACATATGCCAAGCTAATGTGATGTTATCTAAGCGGTTTTGATGTCTTTGAATCTTGCATTGTTGATCGATGTCACGGATCCCACGGTTCCTTCAAGGAAGGATCCGGCTAGGCTAATCAAGGGATCCAGCATCTGCGGATCGATTCAACCTGAAAAATGATGTGCGATTTTGTACACTATTAAATCTATAAAACAAGCAAATAGGAACAAGCAAGTTATCATAAAACATCACTTACAAGGTAAAGTAACAATATCCAAAATACCATAAACTAAAAATACTAAAGAAAATCATTCAAACATAAAATAAATGAAACTAAGCACATTCCTATTGTCTCTTTCGTCAATTCTTCCTTTTCCTTTTGACGGCTTAGTGAGGTTGTGCGAGGTTTTGAATCATGCCTCTTATTTGTTTAAATTCATGGTCTCGTTTGGAATGGTTGGAAGTTGTTCGTGGTATTCAAGGATTTCCAATTTGATGTTGGATACGGGTCGATGTCTTCCTCATCATCTTCTTCTTCTCCCGGCCGAGGAGTCCGAGAGAACTTCGGTTTTCTCCATTGACCATGAACCGTTTAGAGGGTTGTTTGGTAAGAGGTACCATGACGTGATCGGAGAGGTAATGATCATCGTTGATAGGGATGGTTGCAATGCACTAACATACTTACAAAGTCGTGTTAGGAGCATACCATATGGGAGTACCATGTTGGAAGCTTTGAATACCCCACCATTCTCCTTACCATGTAGTAGGCAAGATTAAATGGCCTTTGGTGGGTAAGACAATAGATCATTTTCACAAGACATGCGTTTGGATGATCTTTGTTTCCAACTAGGCTAATGATGTTTTCCTAAGTTTCTTCCCATTTTCTAAACATGGGATGCATTTGAAAAGTTCCATTTTAAAGGGATCACGGTGAATGAGCTTTTGTTACGATCGTAACGGATTGGTGGGTCCTTATTTTAAAGATAGTATCACGAATGGTTTCGGGATCGTCAAGAGGAGTGTTATAGAGAGGCTTGGGATCAAGTGCACGGTTTTGAGAGTTAATTGCCCAATCTTGAGAGTACATACAAATTCCCTCACAAGGAACGCGAAGAATTTGAGCAAAGGTGTTGAGAGGAAAAATAAAGTTTTGTTTGTTGATGATGAAGGCGATTGAGATGCTATTGTTGGTGTTTCTAATGATCCTAAAGCTTTTGTAAAATTCAAAAATGAAGACCGGACAAATTTGTTCATCTATGTCAAGGAGACAATCAAAATTGATTGTCGAGAAAACTTGACGAATGTTGGTGTCTTCAAGGAAACATTCCTTGACTACACGACCTTCGTGAATAAGTCTTTTTACAAGGCTTTTGAATATTTTATGGTCGGTTTTGGTCAATCCCCTTTTACGATAGTAGTGAGTAAGGTAATGGACGGTGTCATGGTGATCTTGTTGAGTGGCTTTGGGCATGGTTGTTCCTAAAAATACAAATTTTCAATTTAGATAAATTAGTTGGAATGGGTTTATGGTTTTGATTTGTATTAACAATGTTGTGAACACAAAGTGATTTTGTTAACATCCCCCTTTTCATGATTAGTTTGAAAAAACCTAATTGAGTTAATTGATTAAATATTAAGAAACCATAAACCCTATGATGAGGATGATGAAAGTTATAACAAGTTAATGTAATTACTTACAATGGTGTTTTAGGAGGGGATACTTGAAAGTATGGAGGCCAATGAGGATGAGTTTTGTAGCTTGGTCGTTTTTGTTTTTGTGTGAGTAGAGGGAAAAACAATCAGTGGTGAATTTTTGAAAGCGTATAGGTGAGTTACATTCCACGGTTCCCGGATCCTTTATGTTTGGGATCCGCTAGTACAACTAGGGGATCCGCCATCTGTGGACGAAAAGGGGTTGTTTGACATTATTTTGTAGTAGACTTATAAATTAGCTTATTAAAAAATAGTTCGGAGGTATTAGATGAAGATTGTTTTTGGATGACGGCTTTTAGATGAATCACATATCGAAGGTTCATATGTGATGACGGCATTAGTTTGACGAATCAAAAGGAGTATTATTCCCGATGATGAAAAAGACGGAAAAGTGACGAAAGAGACTTCTAATGATGTTAGAGATAAATAAGCAAAGAAAACTTATGAAAAATAAATTGAACTCATGTAACCTATCTAATGAAAAGTAAAACATACCTCTATTCTTCTTGGTTTGGCATAATGCCAAAGATACTTCATGAGCTTTTAAAGTAATCATTTGTACTTGATGTACGTGAGTAGTGATTACCTTTTAGATCCTTCCTTGAATGTTGACTTCATTATTCTTTGAATGAAGATTTTGGAGAGATTCTAGCATGAAGATTTCTTAGGAACAAAAGTTGTTAGAGTCATCTATCAATGTCCAACAAAATGTTTTTTTAAGAAAAGTATGACCCAAAAAAAAATCTTTCTTTGTAGTTTTCAAACATACACGGATCGTATCAAGTCTTTAAAGTACAACATACTTTAAGAAACTTGGTAACGAAGCTCTGATGCCAATTGTGGAAAACTAGAAGGGGGGTTGAATAGTTTTACCAATTTAAAACTTCCTTTTAAATATTTAGATTGACTTATGTCAATCTATTCGATTGTTTATGTTGGACGTTGATAGATAGATATATAAACGTGTAATGAAAGATAAAGAGTAAGAAGCACATCACCACGACACAAGTATTTATAGTGGTTCGCTACAAGGACACCTTCCTTGCCCTACTCCACTCCCGAGTCACCTACTCGAGTTCGTAAACACTAAACCAACTCCTTATGGCGGAGAAGCCTTCACAACGTCGCTTAACCTTTTTCCGTACAAAGCTAAATACGAGTTCTTTCACACCAAGGCGAACCACACCTAACACAACGTCGCCTACCCTTTATACGGTGCTAGGCTAACCACCGAGTTCTTTCACACCTTAGAGAACTAATCCTTCACAACGTCGCTACCCTTTATTAGGTACTAGGCTAAGCACCTAGTTCTTTCACACCTTAGGTGAACTACACCTTCACGACACAACACCTAATCTCGAGGAGATCTACTCCTTGTTACAACACCATCAAGGATATCACCATCCTTGTATATAAACAAATACATATATGTATAATGATGCACCTCATCGATTATACGACCTAAGCATTCTTCCCAAATGCTACTTGATTTGATTATTTGGCATCCTTCACTAATGCCTTTGACACAACGCTTGGCACCCTTCACTAATGCCTTCGTCTTGACACCTTTAGCATTCTTCACTAATGCCTTGACACGAATGATGAGCATCTTTCACTAATGCTTGCATCTTTATACTTTCGGCATTCTTCACTAATGCCTTCAAACCAACGTCTATGGAGAAAGGTAGATCTATCAACAAGAGAACATTCGCTGTCTTCATGATGACGAAGCATGGCAACTCATGGACTTGAGCTTGCACGTCTTCAAGAAGTAGTGATCTTTCCTTTAAGAGGAACCTAGAAGATCACACAAAAACACAAGGCAAAGACTACATAGATCTCTTGGATCTGAGGTTAGAAGGTTAGTATACTTGCGGAAAGTATATGTGAAAAAGCACACCTAGAGAGGAAGAAATGGCTCTCTATTTATAGAGGAAATTCTCTTCTGTTTCCCCGGATCCCACGGATCCCTACCACAAGGGATCCGGCTAGCACAAAGCTAGGGATCCGTGGTCCGCTCCTCTTTGCCCATGGGTATTTTTGGTTAAGGGTCATGGGTCATGGGTCATGGGTTATGGGTTGATCCATGGTTTTCTTTCTAGATACAATGAACTTGGTTAAGTGGTATATATAAAACCATGGGTTATGGGTCAAAACCATTTGCTAGTATTTACCCATTTAGTATATACTTGTATTTACCCAATTTAGCATACACTTAGTTTTACCCATTTTAGTATACTTAGTTTAAGTATATGTTTAACCCAATATGCAAACACTAGTTGTTGTACATATTTATCTAAATCATAAAATCACTTATACTTGTTTTAGTGTTTTATATGAAAGCGTAAGTGTGTTAGAAAACTATTAACTCAAACTATTTACGTACTCTATTTGTTTCGTTAAAATGATTTTATATTTGTTATCAACAAAACATTAGAAGATCGTAAAATATAAATAAACGTTTTCACGGCTTATTTTTATTAACAACGTTGTACGTGATGTTCTGGTTGATATATGCTCTCGGTCCGGGATTTCTGTTCGTAAGGAGGTGGATATTGGGCTTCATGGAGATATGGACAGGCCCTTGCGACCGGCTGATATATTGCTTTATTCTTGGGATGGCGGGTGTGATGTTTGTGTTGATCTTACAGGTTCGTCCCCCTTGACGCAATCGGGGTTGCTTGATTTTGTGCCAGGGCGTACGGTTAGTGAGGTTGCACGACGTAAACGTGTCAAGTATGAGGCTAAATGCGCAGACATCGGATATGGGTTCCTCCCCTTTTCCTTTTCTTCTTTTGGAGAACTTGAGAAAGAGGCGGTAACCTTACTAAAGCGTATTAGACTTTTCTCCTTGACTCAAGACATTGGTGCTCGTCTTGCGGTTCATATTTTTAATCGTATTAGTTTAGCTATTGCTAAAGGAGTGGGGGCCCGGTTGGTTTCTCGGCTTCCACTAATTTCTTGTAAATCTTTTGAGTTTTTAATAAAGTGATGTTTATATAATAATAATAATAATAATAATAATAATAATAATAATAATAATAATAATAATAATAATAATAATAATCTTCTCCTTCAACACCGTAAAATACACACATTCACACACTATAAAAACACAACAAAAACATCAACTAACAAAAAAAAACAAAAAAAAAAAATTCAAAAATTCACCTTTCTCAAAATCACGCACGTCACTTGAATAGCTTTGGGAAGTAGTGCCGGTTGGTTAGGGTGTCATGTCGCATGGCTGGCGTCAAAAGGAGGGCCACATTGGAAGTGGCGGGGTGGGGCGTCATTGTACCCCATGCTCTAAGACGAAAAGAAAAGTAAAAGTAGTGAAAAAGAAGGCTGAGTTGTGTTGACTTTGAAGTAAAGTGTACTTTTTTTAATTAGGCTCGATATGTTTGTTTTAATTTGTTGAGTTATTTACATTTATATCCTTGCAAAACTTTGAAGTTACATCAATATTCTTTTAAATATTGTAATTACTTCAATATTCTTTTAAAACTTTAAAACAAACAAATTTATCCAAAAACACATTTTTATCATATTTAAGTACATCTAATATTAAAAGCTATTAAGTAAATGTAATATGATATGTTTGTATTACATTTTTACCCTTGTCTCAACACATTGAAAAATATTATAGGTATGTTTGGCGCAATGGGCTGGGACTGGGGCTGGGGGTGGAGCTGGGACTAGGGCTTTTATTATAGGACGAAGTTGAAATTTGTATTTTTGTAAACTTGTTTGGCAAATGGGCTAGGGCTGGGGCTTATTATTGCAAAATTACTAAAAATGATATATTTAAATGAGTTTTATGGTATATGTTAGATATTTTTGTGGGTAAATATGTAATTTATGGTTCATAAGCCCCGGGCTAAAGTTTTTAGCCCCTTTATGAGGCTAAAGTTTTAAGCCTCTTTTAGGGGGCTTATGATTTCATAAGCGCGCATGACAAACAAGACTTATTTTATAAGCCGGCTTATTTTAAAAACCCAAATCCCATAAGCCCCCATAAGCCCCTCCCCAAACACAGCCATATCAAGCTGCTCATCAACTACTCTTTATTTGAAATTTAAACTGCAGCTAAACGTAACGATTTGTTTCGTCAAACTCTTGTTTGTTTTTAATTTCTTACTTCATACCCTTCAATTCTTCACCACTTGTATTTTATTATACAAAACAAAAACAAAACTTGACCACATCACATATAAATGTCAAGTGGGTTTCAATTTCATCTTCTATGTTTTGCATATTGCTAAAAGATAACGATTCATCTCACAAGAGTCGCCACTATTATGAATTTATTATTTTTATCATTTTCAAAGATTTGGTTTATTCATGTAATTTTAAAGTTTTGCAAAGATATACATGTAAATTTCTCAAAATTATATATGTACGGGATTGAAAATATTAAAATGAAAGAACGGGATTATAAATATCAAAATGAAAGAACATGTTATTATGATGTGTAAAAGAATACGCTAGACTATAATATGTAAACGACCGATATTATTCAAGAAAACCATCCAAGGTATGTACGTTTCTTAAATATTTTTCAGAATCATTTACTACCTTTTTCTGTTCTAATGAATATAATAAAATCCTATGAAATGATACTTACAAGTCTATGTCATTTACGTTCAACGAACTTCCAATGAAGTTGGTTTAAAAACAACAATTAATGATTCAACAAAAGATATACCTGTCATCGATATATCCGACGATGAAGTGGTAGGAATGTTCCTTATATCTTTTCATACATATACGATACTATGCAACTAAGTATGTACAGTTTGCTTTTTTTTCAACATTCTACAGCCTTTTCCAGATACACATAAACGTCGTATATTAACAAAAAACGGTCAACCTATGAACAACAATGTTGTTCATGTTGTTTCTTCTGATGATGAAAAGGTACAATCATTACCGCCTAATACGATTCAATCATTAAAACTTTTGTAGAATTATTATGTTTGTTTTTAAAAAAATATATTTTACTTATACCATTCATTATAGTAAAACTTATGTTTTTGGCACAATTTTTGTTTAGGATTCTGATGATGATGAATACTCTCTTAGGTTCTCTCGAACCAAAACTAAAAAAAAATTCCATATGAGCAGGTCACAACTTTATTGATGATGACAAGTTTGATAATGACAACATCATAGATGAAGCAAAATATGAAGTACAAGATTGTGATATATTTTTCGACAATGAAGCTTCTGAAGCTTTAGAAAGTTCTGATAGTTTGATTGCAGATTTTACAGATGATGTAGAAGATTATGACAATTTCATTGATGATGAAGCTGCAGTTGATGAAATTACACATGACGAATACACTCATGATGCAGATAAGGACGACGATTTTTTATAGTTAAAATAGTGTTTTGATGTCATGCGAGTGCCAACCCCAACAAACAAAAAAAAAGAAAAAAAAGAAGAAAAAAAAGAAGAAAAAAAAACTATGTAGTTCACTATATTGTGTTTTTTTAGTAAGTTTTCATTTATCTATTTGCATCAAAACTATTAATAATGTTTTATTTAATATAGACTAAAATACAGGGTTCGTCCCTAATCTTGTACATACGCAGATGATGGGACAAAACTTCCCTTTTTCATCGCCGGGAGTCCAAAACAAGGAGTCTATATGCTAAACTGGTCCCTTGACCATTAACGTCGAGGTCAACGTCTGATTTATGTTAGTTAGTCGAGGGTATTATAGTCCATACACATTTGTACCACACCTTAACTAAACCAGAGAAAAGCTATTCCGTATACCATCTTGATCGTTTCCCTCCCTCGTCACACAACCCTCACATACACTTTAACAATGGCAGACAAAGACCTTACTTTTACAACAATAACTGATGAGATGGTAAAATATGTGAAGGCCAAATATGGGGATACTTTGGTTAGAAGAAGATAAAATGTCTGATGAAATGTTTGAAGATTTATGCAGATTTGCGAAAGAAGCTGAAGTGATGAAAGGTTAGTTGGGTTTTTTGTATTTGTGTGATTGACATTTTAAGGAATGAGCATAAATAACCCTATTTTATTTTACATAAATCCGAGCAGTGTCAGAATCTACCAAAAAAAGAGATTATAGCAAGCTAAAGGTATTTGAAGATATGATTGAGTATGCCATGGCTACTTATGGGAATAAGTGGGATATATGAGATGACATTGCTGATGTGATACTTGAAGACTTGTGGGAAAAATATGGGAATAAGGAGTTTGAGAAAGGTTAGACTTAATGTTTGCAAGCTAAGAAAGTTGTAATGGGTGAACTCTGATTTCTTTCTGTTTTGGCTATCTTTCCAGTTACTAAGTTGAAAGAAAATGAAGTTGATGTCATCATTATTGCAGACACATCTGATGATGGGTTTGGGATCATGTCTTCTAAGAGTACTACTTTGAAAGGTTCCACTTCCCAAGCTTCCAAGGCTTCCACTCCCAATGTTGTACTTGGTCTTGGAGCGGCTGTGGGATGCTCTAGCACAAATAGGAATGAGTGGTATGTGCCTCCCCCTAAGGACCTCAAGTCTCCCCCCATGAATATCAAGTCTCCCATCAAGAAGTTCACCTGTTATTTTTAGTTGTTGATGTAATGAAGATGTATATTTTTTGGCTGATGATGGTTACTGAAAATGATACTTGTTAACATGTATATTTTGCTTTATATGATATAATTAGGTGGTGGTGTATGTATATTTTGGCTTTTTTGTTTTCATTTTGTAGTTTGCATTAGCTTATGCAGTTTAGGTGGGTGTTTGAAAAAATCCATTTTGACTTATAAAGTCAACATAAACCAAAATATTAGAGGAACCACACCGAATTGTTTTAGTTTTTAAAATATCTTTTGTTTGACTTATAAAGTCAACAGATTCAAATTGTAACCAAAATTCAATTCCTATAACAAAAGAAGTACACATATATCAGTTAAGTTACATTTAGACCGAAAGACAACATAGCATTTCTTGCAGGTAATTCACTTGGTTAATTAACTAGTAGGTGATCCATTTGGTCTTTCAGTTGCAGGTGGTTCACGTGGTGTTTGTCTTGGGCATTCTCCATTTGGTCTTTCAGTTGTAGGTGCTTCACGTGGTGTTTGGCTTGGGCGTTCTCCACTTTCTATTTCAGCTGGAGGTGGTTCACTTTCTTCTTCATCACTGCCCAAGGAAGCACCAATACTAGTAGATGCAGAAATATGTAGGACCATTACATATCCACCACTATCTCCTGTAGTTGTGTTTTCCCTTGTAACACCATCTCTACCAGTATAAGATGTGTTTCCCTTACACAAGGCACACTGGACAAACATACCACATGAAATCTCTATAAGGTGGACGCCTTGCAAAAAAGGTCAATCCAGCCCTATTTACACTTTCAACCCAACAGTAAATGCATACCATTTGACAACCATTTTCTGCATCCATGGTGATAATGTGTTGGTATGATAAAGAATTGATGACTTAAGATGTATTTGTTAATACAAATAAGCCGTAAAAACGTTTATTTATATTTTACGATCCTCTAATGTTTTGTCGATAACAAACGTAAAATCATTTTAACGAAACAAATAAAATACGTAAACGGTTTGAGCCAATAATTTACTAACACACTTACGTTTTCACATAAAACACCAACACAAGTAATAATGTTTTCATGATTTAGTAATACATATGTACAACAACTAGTGTTTACATATTGGGTAGATATATACATAATTAGTATGTATTATAATGGGTAATATAGTGGATAGAAGTTTAAGTATTTGACCCATTGACAATGTAGTTGGGTTTAACCCAAAGTCCATGACCCATACCCATGGAGCAGAACCCATAACCCATTGCATGACATCATGCATAAGTCATAAATGGGTATTATCCATGACCCATGGATTTAACCCATGACCAATGGACTAGATGCATTGCACTTACTAGATACATTGTATATACTTGGATACCCATGGTCCAAAGTATAGGACCCATGACCCATAACACATGACCCATGACCCAAAACCCATGGGCAAAGAGGAGCGTCCACGGTTCCCCGCTTTACACCGGACGGATCTCTCAAGTAAAGGGATCCGTGGGATCCGTGGAACAAGAGCTATTTTCCTCTATAAATAGTTAGCCATTTCTTCATTGTAACTCACCCCTTTCACACATATTTTCTCTTTGAGTTGTAAACTCTCTAACCACAGATCCAAGTGATCTTTGTATGTAGTTTTGTTTTTGTGTGATTCTCTAGGTTCCTCTTAAAGGCGAGATCACCACCTCTTGAAGTCGAGAAAGCTCAAGTCCATCGGTTGCCTAGCTTCGTCATCATCAAGACTACTAATGGTATCTTGTTGATAGTTCCTTTATTTCTCATTAGAAGTGTAGTGTCGAAGACATAGGTGAAGGATGTCTAAAGGGTCAAGACGAAGACATTAGTGAAAAGTGTCGAAGAGTCAAAGTAAAGGCATTTGTGAAAGGTGCCGAAAGTCCGTGTTGAAAGCATTAGTGAAGGGTGCCAAGAAGTCAAGTCAAAAGGCATTATGAAGGGTGCCTAGAAGTCAAGTCACAAGGCATTAGTGAAGGGTGCCTAGAAGTCGAGTCAAAGGCATTAGTGAAAGGTGCCTAAGGTGTACATTCGATATGGTGTGTCGATGTACAAGATAGATTTGTATTGGGTCAAAGGATATTGATATCCTTGTTGATGTTTTCATAAGGAGTGGATCTCCTTAGGGATAGGATTTGTGTAGTGTTGGGTAGTAGTTCCTCCTTTGTAATGGAACTCGTTATCTAGCCTTGTACCGGATAAAGGGTAGGCGACATTGTGATAGGTTTGGTTCTATCTCGTGGAAGAACCCGGTATCTAGCCTTGTACCGGATAAAGATTAGGCGACATTGTGAAGGCTTCTCCGCCACAAGGAGTTAGTGTTGTGTAGTGATTACGAACTCTTGAGTAGGTGACTCGGGGAGTGGAGTAGGGCAAGGAATGTGTCCTTGTAGCCGAACCACTATAAATACTCGCGTTGTGGTTTTGTGCTTCTTATTCTTTATCTTAGCTCTTATTTATCTATATGTTTGTCTATCAACATCCAACACACACGTTTAAATAGATTGACATAAGTCGATCTAAATAGTTTAAAACCAAGTTTTAATCGGTAAAACTAGGCAACCCCCCTTCTAGTTTTTCACAATTGGCATCAGAGCTTCGTTACCAAGTTTCTTAGAGTATGTTGTACTTTAAAAACTTGATACGATCCATGTATAATTGAAAACTACAAAGAAGGTCTTTTACAAAAATAAACACCATGTTTTAAAAAATCACTTTTGTAGGATGTTGATTAGATGACAACAATATTTTTTCTTCTCTCATTTTATCTTACTAATTTGCACTAACCTTCCTTGTCATTTTGCTTTGTTAAAGCTCATGTTTATCAAGCCATAAAAATTCCTTGGTAACAAGATTACCTTCCCTAATAAGGTATCTTAATCACGAAGGAACCGGAGTTGTCTATTGACATTTTTTTTCTTGTCAAAAGAAATACACTCATAATTGCATTAGAGGTATGACTTCCTACTTATCTCTAAATAACATTAGCTCAAGAATAAGTATGCTTACATAGGAACTTATATGATTATTATTTTTTCTTTCACATACTCATATATTACACGTAGCTTCGTTAGGAAACTTTTCTTGCATACGTGTTACTCTTCCGCATATAGTCTGGGTTTATAAACATGTGTTTTATTTTACTTAATCCAAAAATGAAATCTTTCTAATAATAAAACAAAACACAAATCTCAAAAATTCCTCCTTCCCCATAAATGACTCCTCCGATCGTCAACTCCACCAAACCCTCATTTTTCAAATCTTCCACTTTCAAAAATTACCTCTCATTCAAACTTCATATTCCTTCT
This sequence comes from Chrysanthemum lavandulifolium, assembly GCA_022545495.1. Classification (NCBI taxonomy): domain Eukaryota; kingdom Viridiplantae; phylum Streptophyta; class Magnoliopsida; order Asterales; family Asteraceae; genus Chrysanthemum; species Chrysanthemum lavandulifolium. The sequence goes on along the minus strand of CM040246.1, from coordinate 197,350,610 downwards.
CATCTCATCTCATCTCAAATCAAAACCAAAGAAAAACTTCATCATCATGGTTTACATCGCCGTGATCATCGTCTTGACACTCATCGCTCTCGTGTTCCCCATGATCAAGTTTTCTTATGGAGACATGTACTTTGTGTTGTTAATCTACATTGGTGTTATATACCCAATCCTTTGTATCGTTCTTAGCATTGAAATGAAATATTACTAATGTTTTAGTTTATCTAGTTTATTTTTCATAATGTGTTTGTCATTTCTTCTACTTTTTGTCTTTCGTACTTTTGGCTTTGAGATACCTTATAAACCTACAATGCATGCTTAACTAAGTAAATGTTGGCTAAAATACATATCTTTTTATAAACCTATAAGATGCAAAAATCTTTTTTCGTCAAAATCCTTTCTTCTGTAACTCCAGATCCACGGATCCCTATAATTCAACTAGACGGATCCCTCTTGGAAGGGAACGTGAGAACCGTGGTTCTGGAAAATAGATTGTCATGCGATATAAAAACCGTTTTCATCTTAAAAAGAAATATTCCACTAGAATGTTAAATACTAAGTGAGTTAATTGTCATTGTAATAGAAATCTAGTAAAATCGTTAGGTGATCATCTTTTTGCTTTAATGCGTCTCATCATATTAACTTTTCACTTCAATAGGTCTCGTCATATCTCATGAGTATGAGTTCGACTTCTCACTCACTTATGTCTACATTCCTAACATTTCTCTTGAGCCCAACACACCTGGCAGTTATGTCTGTGGGTTCAATAATCTCGAAACTCGTCACTTCCATGAAGGACGTATTGTCGACACACCTCTACTATACGAAGAAGGTATCAATACCTCTTTCCGAACCATAGGACTAGAAAATCTTTCCAAGGTTTGTATTGGAATTCTTCCGTCAAGTTGAACTCGCTCGTAACGAGGATCGATCTCTATCTCTTTGGTTTTGGATCAAAAAACCAAAAGTTTGTTTTAACCCTTGGGAAACTTGCTCACATTCTCCGAATTCCAAATCATGGACAATGTTCCTTCACTGAAGATTGGTCTCTTGATTCTGTCTTCAACCATTGTGAAGAAAATAGTCCATATTTTTCACACATACCTTCCCCTCAAGACTTGACTCGCATGTTATGCAAACCTTGACCCTATTACTCTGATCCAAACATAATCTATACACGGGATATCCGAGATGAGTATAAACCTCTCGCACTCATCCTACGTGAAAATGTTTGGAGACTTAGGGGAAATCGATAAATCCTTCCCGCTTGTTGTGCTCACATAATGTACTGTTTTCTGACACAACAACCATACAATCTCGCCTATTTCTTCGCAAGGCGAATTGTAAACCTTCAAGGCAACAAGAACAAACTAATCCCTTATGGAATGTTCTTGACACGCCTTTAGCGTCACATCATGTACTTCCACCCTCAATTTCAAAGTCCGTTGTAATACGATGACTTGTGCAACTTTTGCATACCTTTTGTGAAGGTATTGTTTAGCAGGAGACGGATCCCTCACCTTGTACTAGACGGATCCCTCCACTTAGGGAACCGTGGGATCCGGGCAAACAGAAATGCAGTTGCTGACTTTATACATCAAACCATGTCCTTAGACTACTTCACACTAGCTAAACATAATACCTTGGGACCACTTAAATCTTCCTCAAGCTCGGTAAGCTTCACACTCACTCATAGCTCATTTAGGATCACACTCAAGGTGCTTTTCGATTTATCATCTCACCAAAAACTTATCACTCTTCCGCTCCCATACTCACACATCATCTCTCACATGTCAACACATCTAGTTTTATAAATCTCTCAATTTTAGAAAATTGATTTTAGTCATTTCTACCTCAAAATGGGTCAAATACTAGTCTTTTCATTTCTTTTAAGATATTTTCCAAAATTATCTTAAGTTACTATCTGGTCTCTAGGATCATTTAGCTCCACATGACACTCTCAAATTTTCTAGTGTCATCTTTAGTCATTCATTGGTACTCATAAAGTTCCATTTTCTTTCATAAAAGGCAATCATTAGCTACCTTCACTCATTGCCCTTGATCATTTAAGTACCCTTTCATTTAAAACACTTAGGAAGACTGAAACACTCAAGAGGTATAGGTATTAGACCTTACAAACATCATTTTTTCCTTTCTTAGGTGCTGAGAGCCGGATCCCTAGGATTAGCCTAGACGGATCCCTCATTGGAGGGAACCGTGGGATCCGGGTGACAGATTCATCTAAAACACTAGCTAAAACAATCATTTCAAGCTCTTCTTGCTAACTTGAACACTCCATCTTTCTTTAAACTCCTAGATCAGTGCAACTCTGAAATGACTCTTGTGCATGCAAATCATCACATTCCAAAGGATTTTAGTGGCTTAAGTCTTAAATGCACTTGCCAAATCCTTCCTCTTATAAACCATCTTGTGAAGACTCCTAAAGTCATCATCTACATCCTCATTCTCAATATTTAGAAACCTTTATAACCCTAATTCTCTCTTATCATCTCATCATAAGGAAAGCTCCTAGTGGTAACTCATCCACCAAAGGACCACCCAAGAAACTTGCTCGTGTTGTTCACGAAATTTCTTCAACTGAATCATCTCCCGTTAAATCCACAAATGGTAGGATCTCCCCTCCACCTATCAAACCAATCCTCAAAAGGATTGTTCCTACAAAACTACCAATGCCAAAACCACTATACATCCTAAACCAAACAATCCTATTTCCACTAAACCATCACCCTTAGTGCCTAGAGCCATATCATTTACCACTCCACTCTCATCACCACACCTCTACAATCTAGAGGACTTGCCTCCTAGGCCATCTCATCCCCCACCATTGCCAACATTCTCAATGGAAAGAATAGAGCAACAAAATCAAGGTGTTGAATCAACACTAGCCCCAACATCCTTTTCTCCGTCACCCTCAAATAGTCCATTTTGGATTATGAGGAATCATCAAAGTCAACCACCCGACCACATGGAAGTTGACACCTCTCTACCTCCACCATCATCCTTAGTTGAGCCATCATCGAATGTGCCTCCGCTAATCCCTCCTTCTTTTGAGGATCCTCAACCCTTTTCACTTGATCCTCCACATCAAGCCATTTCCTTTCTACCACCACCATTTCCGAGCCATGACAAAGATTGTTATCATTGTCAACATGTTGAAAGCTTGATACATGAAGTACGTGAAGATCAACGTTTCATGTTCTATCACCTCCTCGAACGTTTCAACGAGATCAACAAACCCAAACAACCATGAGCTTAAGGATTCAAGTGGTGACCTAGTTTTAAGCTTAAATTTACATAGTTTAGGAATCATATTTCATGTTTAAATCATTCTCTTAGTTTTAGATATGTGTAGATCAATTCTCGTATTTATTGAATGAAATTACATGTTATATGCCATATTGTTTTGAGTATATGTTTGGTGCTTTAATACATATCTCACTTTGATGTTAACATCACTTGTTACATCACCATTGCTGTCTTAAGCTTTCAGACAGACGGATCCCTCTGTTTTGCCTAGACGGATCCCTCCTAAGAGGGAATCATGGGATCCGTGCAACAGAAGACTTGTTTACTACTAACTTGAGTCTTATTTGCAGGAAATTATGCATTATATACTTGTTTTCTAACCTTTGTTTTGTAGATTTTCAATATACACATGAAGACTTTGACACCCTAAGCTAGGGGGAGTTTCGTGACAAAGCGATACATTGCAAAACCATTTGAAATATAATTCACATTAGGATTACATTACATGACGTCCCCTTGCAAATTTGCAATCATCAAGGGGGAGCATATTCGTCACAAAGACGAAACCATTTGCAAACATAGCTGCAATATACTAGTTTAATAATTTTTTCTTACTTGACGCCCTCACAAAGGGATGGACTCGTCAAGGGGAGCTAAGTCGAGAATTCTTCTCCTCACTTACTCTCTATTTTTCATATTTTTTCTTTCACATGTTTTTCTTAAAACAAGGTGTTAGTTTCTTTTCGACGCTCTTGTTGTTTCGACAAAAAGGGGGAGAAGAGAGTAAAAACTTCAATTCAAACTTTTACGAATTTTAGTTTTTCCTTAAAATAATCTTATGTTTTGTCATCAACAAAAAGGTAGAGATTGTTAATACAAATAAGCCGTAAAAATGTTTATTTATATTTAACGATCCTCTAATGTTTTGTCGATAACAAACGTAAATTCATTTTAACGAAACAAAAAAAATATGTAAACGGTTTGAGCCAATAGTTTACTAACACACTTACGTTTTCACATAAAACACCAAACAAGCAATAATGTTTTCATGATTTATTAATACATATGTACAACAACTAGTGTTTACATATTGGGTAGATCTATACACAATTAATATGTATTATAATGGGTAATATAGTGGGTAGAAGTTTAAGTATTTGACCCATTGACCAAATACATAGAATGTAGTTGGGTTTAAACCAAATTCCATGACCCATACCCATGGAGCATAACCCATAACCCATTGCATGACATCATGCATAAGTCATAAATAGGTATTATCCATGACCCATGGATTTAACCCATGACCCATGGACTAGATGCATTACACCTACTAGATACATTGTATCTACTTGGATACCCATGGTCCAAAGTATAGGACACATGACCCACAACCCATGACCCAAAACCTATGGTCAAAAAGGAGCGTCCCACGGTTCCCCCAGTTTACACTGGACGGATCCCTCAAGTAAGGGATCCGTGGGATCCGTAGAACAGTAGCCTATTTTCGTCTATAAATAGTGAGCCATTTCTTCATTGTAACTCACCCCTTTCATACATATTTTCTCTTTGAGTTGTAAACTCTCTAACCATAGATCTAAGTGATCTTTGTATGTATTTTTGTGTTTGTGTGATTCTCTAGGTTCCTCTTAAAGGCGAGATCACCACCTCTTGAAGTCGAGCAAGCTCAAGTCCATGGGTTGCCTAGCTTCGTCATCATCAAGACTACTAATGGTATCTTGTTGATAGTTCTTTTCTTTCTTATTAGAAGTGTAGTGTCGAAGACATAGGTGAAGGATGTCTAAAGGGTCAAGACGAAGACATTAGTGAAAAGTGTCGAAGAGTCAAAGTAAAGGCATTAGTGAAAGGTGCCGAATGTCCGTGTTGAAGGCATTAGTGAAGGGTGCCAAGAAGTCAAGTCAAAAGGCATTAGTGAAGGGTGCCTAGAAGTCGAGTCAAAGGCATTAGTGAAAGGTGCCTAAGGTGTACATTCGATATGGTGTGTCGATGTACAAGATAGATTTGTATTGGGTAAAAGGATATTGATATCCTTGTTGATGTTGTCATAAGGAGTGGATCTCCTTAGGGATAGGATTTGTGTAGTGTTGGGTAGTAGTTCCTCCTTTGTAATTGAACTCGGTATCTAGCCTTGTACCAGATAAAGGGTAGGCGACGTTGTGATAGGTTTGGTTCTACCTCGTGGAAGAACCCGGTATCTAGCCTTGTACCGGATAAAGAGTAGGCGAAGTTGTGAAGGATTCTCTGCCACAAGGTGTTAGTGTACGAACTCTCGAGTAGGTGACTAGGGGAGTGGAGTAGGGCAAGGAAGGTGTCCTTGTAGCCGAACCACTATAAATACTCGCGTTGTGGTTTTGTGCTTCTTACTCTTTATCTTAGATTTTATTTATCTATATGCTTGTCTATCAACATCCAACACACACGTTTAAATAGATTGACATAAGTCGATCTAAATAGTTTAAAACAAAGTTTTAATCGGTAAAACTATTCAACCCCCCTTCTAGTTTTTCACAGTATTATATAAGTAGATGGGAGTTGTGGTTGTTGAACAAGTAGATGGGAGTAAAGACATCATAAATGCATAAATCGAGTCAACATACGCAGTTTAGGGGGTGTTCGGAATAAATTCTGACTTATAAAGTCAACAAAAACAAATAAATTTCAAACATGATATTGTCCAAATTACAAATGGCTACAAGCCTACAACCTTCTAACAACAGTTCAACATTTTTATCCAAAGCACATATGGATGTCTTGGATATAAATCCTCCATGACCACTCCATAGTAAGTCGCCTCAAACTCGCTTCTTCTAGCCATTTTTCCTCTTTCATTCCTCTTCAATTCTTTTGTACATTCTCTCCTCTTCCAAAAACTACTGGAATACTTATTCATCTATCCTTGACTGCTCTTCATCTTCCTCCAAAATTGTGTGTTCTTCTTTTTGCTCATAAAGAGCTTCAACAAACTATTGTTCCATAGTCTGCCTTATCTCGTCTTCATCCATCCACTACAAAATTAATAGATTTGCACATCAACTAGAATGTAAACACACAAGAACAATCGTTATGTAAATGATAATTAAATGTATATGTGTTGCCTTCTGCCATCACAATGCCTTTTTCTACCTCGAACCTTTGTTTCCTTTGTTGGTTTTGGTACTTGATCCTTATGACAGCTAGACTTATTATGTCCAACAGTTTGACAATTGGAGCATTTAATCTGTTTACGAGCTCTAGATTTACCCATTTTGATGCAATTTCACTTAATTGAGGCTTTAGGTTTATAAATTCAAATTTGGGGTAAAATGTGAGAATAAAGTGCTTCCTATAACTTAATGCAAATGTGAGGACATGATAGGGGACTAAAACCTTAGTCCCCTATATTCTTACACTGTTTAAGCAAGGACCATAGTTCTACCAACACCCAATACAATCAAAACATATATAACAACAATCAAAGACAAATACAAAAATTAACAAATTATAACACTAGAACATAACATATAGATTCATTTATTTCATATTAAACATTAAATATTCAAGACATATTTTTCCAAAAAAAGGAAAACATAACCACTTGATTTCCTTCACATCACTTTGTCTTCCTAAGATCATCAAGGAAGTTGTTCTGTCAAACACATGAGAGTGTGTTTGACGATCATCCTCTTATCTCCATGGCCTTCAAGACATTAGCCTTTTGCTTCTTGCGAAGATCCTCAAGAAACTTGTAGTTCATCACCGGTTCGAAAGCCTTCGAGCTCGGAGATGTATTCTTGGGTTTCCTTCATACCAAGAATCAAGTCAGTCAAAGTCATTGGAGGCCATTAGCAATTTGATGTCCTTATCGCTTTCTCTCGATAAAGAGAGAATCGATTCAAACATGTAGTCGATTTCAAGCTTTGGCGAGTTCTTGAAGAAGTGGGAAGTCACCATTCGGAGGTTGTTGAGATTTTGTGAGAATATGTTTTTTTATTGTTGGTATGCAAATGGTATAGGTTATTAACCCATAAATAGCAAAACAACGGGCCTTCCAAATTCACGGACTAATTGTGAAGTTAGTAAAAGACAAATAGTCAAGTTTGTGTGATGAAAATACGAGAATTTTAAGTGCAAAAACGGCTAACCGACCAAATTCGGGGACCAAGTGTGACATATGAAACTTATTACCCTGCAACTTGACCTTTGCCTTCCTTGATACGCTTATACACAATTAATGTGTTGCCAAACACCAAATAAACCCAACTAATAAGATTCGAAACCATAAACACTATCATAATAACCCAACCCAATTAAGAAAACCCAATCCAAACAAAACCTAACATACATCCACACTCACGTACTGAAACACACATCAAGTCAAACCCATTCGTAAAAACATAAAGTAAAACAATGAAAGACAGGAGCATATTCGTCTCAACTTTTAAGGATGTTCATGAAGAAGAAGAAGGTGAGGTCTTGTTCAGAATCCACTGTAATGGGTTTTTTTATTATAGCTCACCTGGTATGAAGGAGGTTCATTAATTAATGTGTGACTTTACCAAAGGATAGGGATATATTTAGTTCAAGCCTTGATAATGTATTATCAGAGATTAATGAACAAAAATGGGCGTTGTTTTTCTGTGATCCTAAAGAATCCCTAGAAAATGGTTTGCATTTGATTCATACCGATGATGATGTTCATACTTTGTTTGCATTGGCTGAAACACATGAGTCAGTTGATATCTTTGTTGCACACAAGCCCCAAAAGTTAGCACAATTTTACTTAAAAAACATAAGTTTTGAAGTTGTGGGTTGGGTAGAGCAAGATGTTAACTTTCGAATGGTTAGTCCAACACCTTTTAGGACTAGACGTAAATGGCAGGGGATAGATAGGAAAAAAATGCAGGGGAGTGGAACCAAGACACCAATAGTGAAAGGTGGTGTTGTAATCAAAGAGGAAGAAGGGGTTGTAGATAAAAAAGGGAGAAAATTAAAGGAAAAGGAAAAGGAAAGTTGGTTGAAGAAGAGGATGTTTTGCACAAAAAAAGGGGAAAGAAGTTGTTCAACAATTTAAGCGATGTTTAGATGGGAAGGGGAAGGCTAAAATGGTTGAGTTTGCAGTTTTGATGTTGAAAACTTGCCTGGTTTGATGGGAAGGGGAAGGCTAAAAGGGTTGGTGATGCTGCTGTTGATGTTTCTACCAGTGTTAAGACACCCTTTAGAAGCAGAGAAAGGATTACAAACTGCGTCCTTGCACTTTTCGCTCAAAGGCCATCCTAGGTGATGTTTCAATGATGAATACCATGTCATGTGTTTAATTATTTTAAGCTGCAATAGTACAATACCTAACTTATATGTTTGTTGTTTGCATACTTGTTTTTGCAGACAAGGTAGCAGTAACATCATCACTTTAAGGTTCATGTTTTGTGGGTTCATCAGTTTATGGATATCGATCGAGATGTGTAGATCATTTGAAGGTTCAAAGATTGAACATTTTGAAGTGGAAGCGCATCATCTTTTATATTTTGTGAAATGTCGGAGAACCATGTATTAGACAATGACCGTAGTATCGCTTATTTTCCGGTTGCATCAAACATTGAACATATAGTTGATCGTTATAAGTCAACTTTCTAAATATTTGGTTATGTATAAATTTGTTTGTTTGTCCTATGGGTTAAATTCTGTGGGATCATACATTGTTTAGCTGTTGACTTTTATAAAGTCATACTTAACATGTCAGGTGTAATGATATAATTCGCTCAAACAATCACCCCTTTATGTGTTGGTGGAATTGTCTTGGGTTAGAATTAACTAAAGCGTGGTATAAATGTGCATGGACTATAATACCCTCGACTAACTAACATAAATCAGACGTTGACCTCGGCGTTAATGGTCAAGGGACGAGTTTAGCATATAAACTCCTTGTTTTGGACTTCCGGCGATGAAAAAGGCAACTTTTGTCCAATCGTGATGCGTGTGTACAAGATTAGGGACGAACCGTGTATTTTACTCTTTAATATATATCTATACTATTATATAAAATATTTTGGACATGCTATTAATAGAAGGCTTACAAATTAAGATTCAACAAATTACTTATAATGGAAAGAAGTGTTTTACAAAGCTTGTATCATACACATAATTAAAGTTGAAGAACGAAAATTAAATGTCTTAAATTATATAAACTTGTAATAGCCTAAAAAATCAAATACTTTCAATTCTATATATATTTATAACAACCCAAAAAAATAAATGTCATTCAATTCTATAAATTATAAACTAGTAACAACCCTTTAATATTTATATAAATTACACAAGTCTTAAAACTAAAACAAAACAAAACCATCTTCACTTTCTCATCTTCAATCTTCACTTTCTCTAGAAATATGCTCGTTTACCATGAGCCGACCACTGTTAGCTATCTCTCTAAGCTAAAACCCATCCTTACGTTTCACAACAATGAACTATAACCACAAATATAACCTCTGTCATATACGCCTCACGTCACCAACATAACCTCAACATCTAAAACCCAACTCCGAACAAGAACAACCACTCGAATACAAACATAAAAAATCAAAAGATCACAGTTTATGTTCATTTGTTTACCAATCTCTAAAGATATTATGTGTGTGAACAATAATACATCATAGATATGTGAAAAGTTATCATTCGCTTTTATATTCGAAAATATAGAAAGAAATATAATGAATATTTTATATTCTAACTTTTTCACTCAAACAAAACATAAACCTACCAGAGACCTTTCTTACATAGATCCTGAAGCTGGGAACCATATCTGACTTCAAAAATCTATAACAAATTTGTTATATTCTTTCTTTGTTTCATTCGTACAAGACACAACAAAAACAAACCTACCCGTGTTCGACACCAAGTATTCGTCTTTAGTGTTGGGTTTAGTAGCATAAAGACACCAACAAAGATGAAGGAGTGTTGTGGTTTGAAAGAAAACCATTAAAGTGTTTTTGTGATTTCGTTGGAAGAAAAAGTGTAGTGTTTGGTGGTTGCGAATGGTGAGAAGAAATTAGGGTTGGATGTGATAAAATTCAGGGTTCTTAAATAGATAAATAGTTAGGGTTAGTTAAAATTAGACTAAGGTTGATACATTTTGTTTGGGCCTCCATATAACATTAAACATCCGTAAATTAAGTGGACTCGGGCTGATTTTTTTTACAATAAACTTGGGTTGACATTTGTTAATACTCTTTAGAATGTAATTTGTCCTTTATTCATGTTGAGCGATTTTAGCTAATCTACTTTTTGTTCCTTTAAATGTTTCCATAGTGAAGGCAACAAAAGTACCGACAAAAAGTGGCCCGCTGCAACGCGCGGGTATATTCTCACCCGTTTATATAGTAAATTATTAGGCTTAATTGGTGTTAGGCCCTTTTTATTTGTAAGTGGATTTTAAGATAAACAAATTGTTATCTGAAAATTCTTGGGCTACATTAGTATTATCCGAATTTTGTGAAGCTATGTGGTTAATTGTTGAAATTGATACATTAAAGTAGAATTTTGGGGTTTATTATTAATCACCATCAAATCCGAAGCCAACCACAATAATATTTACAAGTACTGACTCTAAATTTTTGCAACATCGCGCATACACCTTGCTATTTTATATGAAATAGCTTGTTATTTCATAAAATTATTTCAATCTAAAATTCTCATCACCCGTAAAGTTATAATTACGAAAATGTAAAATCTAAAAAAATTGCTCGCTAAAAATTTAGGTCTGATATAATATCATGCATGACACGCCAGTCTGTACTAGTTATTATTATTGTCTTACAACCACACACCGGTTATTATTATTGTCTTGCAACCACACACTACACAACTTAACACAAATTTTTATTTAAAAGTAGTTTTATTATTTTGTCCATAAATTATTAACATGACTGTAAATACAAAAGACTAAAAGATTTAACGTACCACGTAAAACATAAGAAACACGAAATATTATGAGACTGTAAATACAAAAGAAAACAGTAAACAACATAATAAAACACGGAATATTATGAGAGTAGCTCGCCCATTAGCCGGGTTAGACAGCTAGTATATATAGGGATACATCTGATTTAAGTTTGTGCATCTCGAATTTTGCGGTTATAGTTCTTATTTTTTTTCTTATTTTAAGTAATCTTCTTATTTGATCATATATATATATATATATATATATATATATATATATATATATATATATATATATATATATATATATATATATATATATATATATATATATATATATATATATATATATATATATATATATATATATATAGGGAAAGGATCGGGGATTAGATTTTAAGTAGGGATGGTGAGGATAATATCACAAGAATATTCAAAAATAATAATTCAAAAAATCGAAAAATTAAAAAAGAAATAGGACAACAATTTATTAAGAATCATTGAAAAAAATTCGGAAAAAAATCATTTTCATCGTTAAAAGGTATAATGATATTATAAATTTTGTTAATATCACCGTAATTATAAACTTTCTTAATATCACTCTTAGGTAAAAGCTAGCAGTAGTTTCACTGCCGCCATAGAGTAGTATGTATACCAGGTGATATTAAGTTTTTTCAATATCAAAGTAACTTTTAAGTAAAATTGTTAATATCACGATTACTTTTTATATGTTTTCTTAATATCAAAGTTAATTTTTAATATCACCGTAACTTTCTTAATATCGTAATAAAAAAGACGATATTAAGTAAAATTATAATATCACGATGAACTCATAATATCGTTAATATCACTATAGACTCATAATCAAAAACAAAAAGTCTTCATAAAAATCAAAAAATAAAAAATGAAAGAAGATAGCGATAGTAAGGATTGCTCAAAGGAAAAAATCAAAAAATCGTTTATACTGGTCGATTGGTGCAGTGAATGTAGCGAGATCTCGACTTTTTACAAAAGTCGAATCGATCCGAAATGGTGGTCAGGATCAATCCGCACATCCGCATGAATTAAAAAATCCGCACCGATCCTCACTCTATATATATATATATATATATATATATATATATATATATAGAATCTTGTTCAGTTTAATTGCTTCTTGACCATCTAATAGAAAAGAGACAAAAGATTGTCACTAGGCAGGCTCGAACTCTAAACCTGACGTCTGATCTTCCCAGTTCCCACACCTTTACCGGTGGGCTAAGCTTCCACCATATGTCGAATTCGCTAATACTTCAATTTACTCCGCAACTCGACAGTTTATTATTAACCTTTCACTACAACGTCACTAACGACGCCAAATGTATCGTAATATCACAAGTAAAAGGTTGTTCATGATCTCAAAAGAAAAACCTTGAATATATCATGATAAATTTTAATAAATCCTCACTATGATTATGATTTCATTACTTGCCAGGCAGAGCGAAACTTTAATCCAAACTCTACATTTCCGTCATTCCGTGCACGTAGTTGGACTCGAATACAAACAAGACACATAAATATGTCACCGTAATACCTTAAAGCAGTTCCTGTCTACCTATATATGTATGTTTAGATTTAGATATGACTATAGCCCGTAGGTAAGTCCAAGGAAAGAGAAAACATTATCAATTCAGTGCACTACAGGGCGAGGTGGACGTGGACGAACCGGGGTCTTTGAAGGGCTCACCCTGCATCAACATAGATCATAAATACGTCATCAAGGCAGTAGCGGGAAAACAAAGTCTATGTTGCAAAATAAAGTAACAACGAAAACAAAGTCTATGGTGCAAAATACAGTAACAACGACTACCGGTACCTTATTGGCAAGGATCCCAATACTGCACCACTACAGTTCAGAGCTGCAATTGCACTCTCAGCCTGTAAGATCCAAAACAAAAGATTACAACACATGGAATCTATGTTACAATTCATTTAATCAATATTTTAACATAAGAACCAAATACACATATATACTGAATGCATAATATTGAGCTGATGACAAAATCGTGGAGAGACGCCCTTTTTTAATATATTAATTGGCATACTATCTGTGAAAACCGACATATTAAAGCTCAGTTAAGGAGATTTATACTCACATTAGGCATTAGACAGTCAGAAAAAGTGTATATGTGTGTGTGTATATATATATATATATATATATATATATATATATATATATATATATATATATATATATATATATATATATAGGCTCGTACTTCTGTATTCTTAAATATAAGAATAGTGGAATACCATTGGCTCAACCTGTCAAAAATCAGGTGGCGAAGAATGACAAGATAAAATGGGCTTCGAGACAAAGAAAGATTACTAAATTTCTTAAGGCTCTTGAATAAGCATTGGCATATTGATCTCAAAAAGATATTCACTCAGAAATGAAAAAAAAAATCCAAGCTATTAGTCCAACAGATACATAGTTGAACACAAATATTCTCCTTAGGGAACTGGTAATGTACACAAACGGACGGATGTTGAATTCATTGGTTGATTAATAGCTGAGACTGCCTGATACCGTCAATCATAATATAGATCAAGAAGTGTATCCTTTCTTCATGCTTTTGAATCCTACTTCCGTATTGTGCCTAGAGCTTTTTCTTGAAATAAACATGCATTGACACTTGAGTAGTAAAATAGACTAACCCAGTGTTAATAAGCCTGACACGTGTAATTGCACATTTTTTCTAACTTCTTATGGTATGTTCAGGCTACTTGCAAGAATCTGTTAGCTCTTTCAGAGTACGCATTGGTCCTTATCTATCATATTTGTGTTATAAAAGGTTGTAGCACCTCTTTACTTGTAGGGTTCCAATCTACTTCCTAATTCACAGAATGAACAAATTTACATGGGACACGTAGCTGAGTATGGCTCACATATACAATTGTCGCAACCGACAGCCAATGAAATGAAAGTAAGAATAATAACACATCATTACCTATTCATCTACTTTTCTGTCTCAAAGAATACAAATTCGAAGTTGATCTACTTTTCCATCTAAAACTAAACTGAAACCTGCCTCACAAAGGCATCTCCTTGAAAAGAAAGATGTGCACTATCAGTCGTGCTTGTTTAAGGTTACGTTAAGATTATAGCGAAATCCAGCCAAGAGGTCATGAAGTGGATAGTTGGTAGCATTATTTCTTTCGTGCAACAATGAAATCAGGTTTTGTTGTCACGCCCCTTGTACCACCTTCTCTACCAATCCGCCTTCTACATTCATCGTTGATAATCCCATATATAATCGTTATCACCTCAAACCGTAGATCTCAACATGGTATCATCAGCATTTGATTTTGATACAGAACTTATAACCTAACCCATCCCACCAAAACACTGACACCTTATCATTTTCTTAGCCACCACACCCAATGGTTATTGGCAGCGATGCCCTATCGCCAATTCCAACTCAACACCACATATACCATCATCCCAGCCTGACACCCTTGACTGGCATTAAATGCATTATGCCATTCGTCACCTTCAGTTTTGGCTCTCTTAACCACAGCCACCCGTCCTCAAAGACTCCTTGTTTGAATATCGTGTCAACACCCTGCTGCACGTTACCTGACACAGACCCAAACAGTAACATTTAGCTTATAGACAGAGACTGCTGTCTCATTGAACCAAACCTGCTTAAGGGGGTTCGAACAAGTTCTTCATGGCTCTGTCCAGCTTACATGAGGCAATTCATCCTAGTCAGAAACCACCCTCCACGGGGAAAGACCTCCAACACTATTATCTCATGAAATGACAGCATAACAGATATAATTGTCCATATTATCCTAGTAATAAAGTTGTACCTCCTGAAAACTATCATCCTCGGACAAATTTAGAAAAATAGAAACCATTACCGTTCAGGAGATTTTCATACCAAAGAAACATTAGGTCCTTGAGCAGCACACTTAAAACAACCAAAAGCATCTCACTCAGCCGAAAAACTAATTATGAGGATTATATCTCTAAATACAAGTATACTAACAACAAAGAAGGATCTATCCTAATATTTATTCTCATATGAATTCCCCTTGAACTAATGCTATCTAGACCATGGAAGAAAGATGAACATATCTTAAGTGTTAAAATAAAGTATTGTTGACTGGGAATCCTGACACATCAAGTAAATTCTCCATAGCAATGAGCATTAGCACGTACAATTAAAATCCTTAGCCCTAAACAATCCATGTGAAGTTCACTCAACTAGACTGGAGCACCGAATTATGGCCCCTTTCGAATTTGATATGTTATCTGATTTAACAAAACTAATGCACATATTCAAAACAGCTAATCAGAATAAAAGCTTAAAAATTACCATCACGAACTCCACAAATGCAATACGGGTTGAATGATGATAGTCACCAAGCAACCTTAAGCGGTAGACCTATGAAATGGTGAAAAATAGTTAAATAAGCAAACTCCTTTGCAGATTAGACAAGTAGAGCATGACAGACCTCGCCACAGAGTGATTCAAAGAAGAGTTTGACATCTGCCTGAGTAACCTGTTCAAATAAAACAAATCACATACATGGCATTATACTAGCGTTTATCAAATGTACTCACAACTAAAAAAGAAATAAAATACCTTCTTATCGATGTTAGTACAATAGATAGTTCTTGCACACATTTCCCTTTCATCTTCAGACTAAAACAATATACAATGTTTGCATCAGCAAAACTGCATATGCATAGTTTATTGAAGCTTCATAAATCACGGACACCGTTTAAAAATTCCTACCCGAGGCAAAAAAGTAGGATTTACTGGTGCAATCGCAGTCTTTGAAGGCAGTACCCTAACAGGGTAATATCCTAGCATAGTTCCACCTAGACTCAATGCGTTCCTTGCACCTTCTGCAACCACATGATACACAAGAAGATGTAACCCGATAAAAAATTAAAAAAATTATACGTTCACCAAAAAAGTGTGCAAGCTTGTATTGGCATACCCTCATCCGTGAACTCTATAAAGGCAAATCTGAGAACAGAGTTAGGGTCACCACATACACGACAATCAACAACCTATTAGGTGATACAAAGAAAACAAAAACAAAGGTCACATTTTTTTTCACAATCAATATCACGCAAAAACCAAAGGAATATTGAAAAATATATTTTTTTACCTGTCCACAATTGATGAAGAGGGCTGCAAGTTGTTCTTCAGTTACCTAAATCCAACAAACCAATAAGATCAAAATTTGTAAACGATAGATAGAAACAGCAATAAAAGCAAAGATTTATGTAGCTCTATACCTGGTGATCAATATCAGAAACATAAACCGTCCTCTTAATGACATCTTCTTGTTGTGCCAAACTAGTTCGGCTATTCATCCTCCGCTTCCCATGACTAAAGTTACTCTTCTTCTAGCCATAACCATCAAAACACCGCAAATAAATCAGCCGATAAAACCACAAATACTTGTACTATTATTATTTTTTTTCCTAACTAATATACAGTACAAAACAGTCTATTTTATATTTGCTAATAGACATATGTAATTTCGGAACACTGATCATAATCATAATCCTAATGGTATGAAACAAAAACAAAGCTAAATAGGCACGTAAGTACTGAGTATACCCGTCTAACCGGAGTACCATTGGTACTCACATTGGCGAACGCAGCGTTATTAGTTTGCAGCAAGAAATTATTGACAGCAGCATAACCGAAATGAGCAACAGGCGACGCTGGTACCATAAATGGCCTAATATGAGTATTGTTGGCAAGTGAAGGAGGCACAAATTCTGCAGCCATAGGATTCAATTTCGACAACATTTCTGCCAAATCCCTCATATCTTTTTTAAACCCTTCTTCTTCCTCATGATTCTTATTATTCGAAACGCCATTATTATTATTACCACCATACACCAAATTCCCATTTCCATTAGTACTCATCACTATCTTATTACTCTGATCATTAGTCTTATTCTCATGATCATTAGAATTCGGCTTCGAAACGGGCGATTTCGACTGATCAGAAACATCATTTTGTTCCACATGATTGTTATTTTCAACAACAGCCATGATGATATAATCACTCACTCACTGACACTAATACTAATACTAATAGTACTATCTCTCAAAAGGGTATTCTTTTCTTCTGCAAATAACCAGATTCACATATCAGAATTTGATCAACAAGAAATACTAATAATTAAAAGAAAAAGATTACCTGATTGATTGAAATGAGCTAAAAGAAGGGTTGTTGAAAAAAGAGCATAGTAAAATAACTTTATGGTTGTTGTTGTAAAATACTACCACCGTCTCAATTTAATTGTCCACATTTCCTTTTTAGGATGTCTCAAAAAAGTTGTCCATTTCATTTCGACAACATTTCCTTTTGGTTGAGAATTGTAGTATTCCACTTTTATTAAACTTTGTGTTTTTGTCGCAACAATAATTTTGAGACGGAGGGAGTAATAGTACTGTAATAATTTATTATTATTGGATTAAAATAGAATTTGGTTTTTAAGGTTATGTGATGAAGAGAAGGTTCCAGAGAGAGAAAGTGATGAAAGAAAAAAGTGTGTCTTCTTCTTCTTCGGATCGTTGGTTTTCAAGTATATCACTTTTTGTTTGGAGTGTGGACCCCATCTTATGGCACAACCATCCAAAACACATTTTTAGGCGTATCTGTATATATGTAACATTTTTTTTTGATAAGAGTATCAGCAATGAAAAAATCAACAAAAGCTTTTTAAAAAAGTTTTTATGCATTGCATTAAAAGCTTTTTGAATAGTTTTTTTTATAAAGACTTGATGTATTACTCATGCTCTAACATCACAGTTTATGACTTAAAATATACAGAGTAGTACACTTTTACATCTTACAAGATGTTTAGACTACTAGTAATGAGACAACACCAAACAACACTATTAAATCAAATCGGTGTAAAATCAATTTTCTTTTTCCTAAATCAAACTCATATCAAACACCCATAATAATGGCCGAACATATGACCAAACATTCCTTTTTATTAAAATTTTATTAATAATTAAAAAATATTACAATAATACTTAAAATAAAATTAACATTACAATAAATTAAAAACTTAAACTAATAGTCTAAATTATAACGCTCCTTCATCTTTTGCTTCGTGGTCAACACCATCGCTAATTGTTTTTCGATTAAATGGTCATGTGATTCATTGTAACACATGATGTCTTTTCCATTTTTGCTTGTTGTTTAAGTTCAAACATTTGACGTTGCAGGCTTGCAGCTCTAATTCTTTTTCCTTTTTGTAAGCCTCTGTTGTTCCAATTTTTCTTATTATGCAAACTTTGGTCTCTCCAATCTGCTTGCTCCTGACGCCTCAGATTTTCATTTCCAATTCCAGCTCCTTTATTCTCAAATGCTAAGAGGATGATTTATTCCTCAACGAAAATAACGGCGTTGCGACCTTTGTGAATTTACCGAGTAATGCAACAACTGAAGATTCTGAACAGGAAACGGAGGATGATCCTTTCTTCTTAGACTTTTCTCGACCCGTTGGTCGAACCTCTTGAACCTCTACATCCGCTGAATTTGCTACTTCGTCGTTCAGATCGAAACCAATATGTGGCCAATCTGAAGTGTCGTGTGAGGTGGTTTATGATGTCCTTGATTTGCTATGGTCCCTCAAAACCCTCCAACATGCATTCATCGCGAAACCCGAACCGTAAATAACACAATACTCGTTTAATGCTTCTTCATATATATTATTCTCTCATGCTTCACTCTGGTGCATCCCTTTGACGCAAACCTCACAAAATTGAACAACTTTAAGACGAATCCTATTTTTCCATTTGCAGTTGAGGGAATCTTAGCTTCTTTTCACTTCCCCCATTTCCTTCTCAATGTATTTTACTACTTCCGTCCAAAACCCCGACACCTTTTTAGCATTTTTGTCAACATTATTTTCGGACATGTCTACCCACGCTTTAAACAAGTTATCTCTTCCTCAGAGCTCCATGGATCATTTAAATATTTGTCATTATTCTTTGTTGGTTGACGCCTTTTCGTATACTTCCTTTTGACAAGCGCGACCTCCTCGACGGGAGAGACGTCTTGAACAGGCTGGGATGGACCTTCCAAAGGTTGACCAAATAACAGCTCAAAATCATCATCAAGATCCAAAGGGTTAACTGGAGAAAAAGGTTGAGATTGGTATGGTGGTGATGACCTGTGTGGAGGATACCCGTTGTAACACCCCCCAAAAATGGTTTGCAGTGGAAGAAAAGGTTTATGGGGTGCTACTCAATTGGATCATAACACAAGGTGTAAAATAACAGATTTTTCTTAAAAGATTTCATTTATTGTAGTAAAGCAAAGTTTACAAAGTTGAATTTTTGCGAAAATTGCCCATTAACAAAATGTGGTCCCAATACATAGATTCAGAGTCGCCTATGACCATGTCATGCCAACGCCAAGTCACTTCCAAAGTTTAGCTATCACCTTTTTAATACGAGATAAACATGCTTAAAAGGTCAACACAATGGTTGAGTGAATTCATAGGTTTATAGTTTAATCATTTGAACACAAGATAAAGGATGATAATTGCTTCAAAGCCAATTAATCATAGAAAAATACACAGATTATTAGGCACTAAGCTCATGAAACCAAGACTCAACTGCATACACCCTAATAGTGATATACGTAGCATTTGCCCCCGAAAGAGGTAATAGCCAGTTACCTAAAGACATTCAAATATGGTGCGCCCTGTTATTTCCGATAACCAAGGCGGGGTCGTTACTCCCCATAGTACTATCCACGATATTTGCGTCACTCGCAAGTGACTAATGGTTCATAATGTAGGGGTCTTTTGGCAAGGTACTTAGGCATCTATAATAATCAGATAAGCATACATTTGCAAAAAGACTTGTGTTATAGTTTATAGCATGTATCTCCCTCGCGGGGGTTGAAAAACAAGTAAAAGCTAGGCTATGAACTCACCTTAGTAAAACAATCAGAAATAGTGTAAAGTCAAATGGTAGGAGCCCGCAGTACCGTCACGCGACCTATAATAGTATGGCAAGTATTAGTTTTTATGTTTATGCTTGACTCGATAGCGTTTAAAGTAACCGTATAAGTTTTTCTATGTTTGTTTTGTTGTTATTGCTAGTGTGGCATCGTTTTAAGTTTGAAAAATAGTTTTCAAAGGTTTGTGTGCATATCGGCTTATGGTAGAGAAATAGTATATAAAGGAAAAGTATCAAGCATGAGCGAGACCTTGGCTTGATGATGATCGAATGATGATGTACGAAAGATAATACGTATAATGTGAGACGTTGATGCGAAACGAACGGAAGGAATATATATATTAAGTGTATATATATATATTTTTTTATTGAGATAAATGTATTAAGTCTTAACTTAACTTGTATACTATTTGTATTAGCGAAATACAATGTAGATAAATATATTTCATTAATAAATACGTTTTATATATTTAACTCATCATTCATAATTAGAAAGTTTACAATATATGTTTTCAAGAAGTATATTTCATTTGCAAATCGCAAAATAGTAAGTATGTTTATAGAAAATTCGGCCTGGCCCGAGTGTATATTTTCTATTATCCGGTTTGAATAATTATCAAGAGTTTGCATATTCTATTTCATAAAGTTTGGTATCCGGTTTAATCATCAGCAATTAAAAAGCATGAGCACTCTTTTTGTTAAGTTGTAAATAACAATAGTGAACTTAGTTTATTTTCTAAATTTGTTTATGTTAATTGTTTGTATCGTGCCTTGTTTTTATTATAAATGTTAACAATATATGCTTGTCGCGATGGGCGTCGGACAAATCGAATGTAAAGGATACTTTTGTGTGTTTATTGCATTTGTCGATATTGGAGTTGTGTGTGACAAGTCGAGACGAGACGAAGAAAGGTCGAATGAAGCGGGATTGGTTCATAGTCATCATGAGACAACATATGACCAAATACGCCCCTATGGGCTGATTAGATAAACCAAATGGGCCTTCGTAGTAGACTGGGCTTCGGCCTTGTTACTACACACACGCCCTTAATTCTGGTGGGCTGGGCATGTGTACTTAACTAAACCAAATGTACTATGTTGGACCTGCGTGGCTTCGCAGCCCATCCCACACACACCCTTATTTTCCTTGGGCTAATAGTAACCATACGCACCCTAACTGTTAACACAAACATAATACCAGTTTTATGATTTACATGGTACTTTTGATGAACATTTTGACGCAAGGGAAAAACTAATCAAAACGCAATTCAAATGAAGATTGAACACTTACAACGAGAGACTCCCACGAGTCCTCTTATGACCATGTTGTGGTCTTGTTATAGGCGAAGTGATAACATCCTTCGGGGTGCTTTCCTCGACTAAAAAACAAGCACAAAATACACTCTTTGGAGATTACTAGTCCAACAAAGCAACGTTAACCCAATACGGCCATAGCTATCACAAGTTGTGTGTGACAACTATCTAAGTATAACACTATTGTCAAAGGCATGTGGAGACTTAACTCAAGCCTCGTCTCGTGCCCTTCGGGTACGACCCATTTGAGCACGTGACTCGTCACCCATGTGGTTTGGGGCTGCACGAGCGGAACACAACGACAACAGAAACAAACACTCTTCGAGTGTAGTTTGTAGTCTTAGCCGAGACTAACAATTTTGATGGACTTAGTTTATAATCATGGATACACTAGGAAGTAAATAAGCCGATAGACACATTAAGTATGAAACCTCACATACACTGGGAATGTTTGAATATAAGCCGAAAAGTTTCAATAAGCTGGAAAAATCTTTAACATAAGCCGAACACTAAATAACCCATAACTTAAGTCGAATACTACTCATGTGCTAATTACCGAGTTTTAGACTTTCTTTTCCTTGTTTCACCACACTCAAGCAACAACAACCAACCATCTTAAGCCAATAATCTCTTGACATAACTTGGTTATGAGCCAAAAACGAATTCACTGATTATTATTATAATTCTATACTAAATTTTTAGTAACAAATTGTGTTTGTTTTCTTTTATCATACGACAACAACAACAATTTCAAGAAAGTCAACTAATCCATCTCCTCAATATTTATTTTCAGCCGATTGGTTTTACAAGAAACTAGGTGACAACTTAATAGTTTAACAAAACATCATAACGAGATTCTTACAATGGGATAGTGGTGGTTCGAATGAAGTAAAACTGAACAAGAATACAAAAGCGATTCGAGAACCTTCTTGAACAATTAACACCTCAAATAACACTAATCAACTTGAATTATCAAACCCCTAACTTAATTTGAATAAGCCCTAATTTACCATGAACCCTAATTTTGGAAATTGTGTGTGATAGTGAGGAACCTGGGAAAGTAATTGTTGGAATCACTTATAACTAGTATTATCAAGTGTTAGTCATTTCATTGTAATAAGTTGCGTGTTTATGGCTTTTATGTTAGTAATTACTACTACGCTTATGTAAAAAGTTTCATGGCTACGCAGCGCCAAAAAGCCAAGCGAGGATGCTTCAGTATGTGCGAAACAACATACCTTTCTTTATTAAATCGCACCCAAAATAACAGGAACGAGTAGTTAATGCCTAATATTTATCTGCTTTCGAGTTTATCGTATGCGGTATGAATATGACAAAAGCAGACAAAAGAAGGTCAAAACCAAGAAAACGAGCACGAGAATGAGAAGAGTAAAGCCGATCTGGGATGCTATTTTATGGGTTTGGATGCTCAAAAGTCAAAATACGGAGTTATGGATCATGATTGGGAGTTTTCACATCAAACCCTTCGCTTTGGCAAATTACACATTTCACCCTCAATTTTTCTAAAATTACACTTTTCACCCCTCAACTTTCCATAATTTACACAATATACCCATCACTTTCCCTTTATACCCTTTTTCTCCTCATTTATCCCAAATACCATTTTTACCCTTACCATTTCCTAAATTTCACATTTGGATCTTTTCAGTTGCAAACTATCATAATTAGTCCTTATGGTAATATTTGGATAAATACATAATACCAAATCCAAAACAAATAAATCCTACACCAAGCCCAACCCAACCAATATCCCATGACCCGTTTCACTTATACAATCCTGGTCAAATTCCACACTAACCCGGTCAACTCCCCATATAACCCATGTCAAACCTCCCAAACCTGGTCAAACAAATCTCCCCTGGTCAAAAATAACCTTACCCGCCAAACTGACTACCCAATTTACTGTTTATCCTCCCTCAAACTTTTACCTTGATAAATCCTCAGTTTACCCCACACTTTAGTACTTCTAGAACCCTCTGACAATGTGTCAGAGGGTGTGACACCTTTGGATTGCCAAGCTGGCAGAAAGAAGTGATTTCATTGGCTTAGACACATCATTCAAGTAATCCAAGGGTGTAGATTGAGTGGGATGATGCATAGAGAGATCAAGGGTTGAGAATAGAAATCCCAGAAGCTTCTTGAAGCCCTAAAGCTCCTGGTTCCAGCTTATATATACCCCATTCATCACAGATAGATAATTTCATCCATTTTTCCAGCTTTTAGAGAAATGTTACCATGATTTTATTTCCTGTCCTTTTATAATTTTCAGTAGCTTACTAAGTCAATTTATTGTATTTGTACTAAAATTTTCAGTTAATACAATTTTTCTTTTAAAGTTTAATTCCAAATTGTCATTTTAATTGTTATTAATTAGTTGTGAGTTTATTAGTCTTAAATTCCTGTTTATATAATCTCACACAAGCTTTTATAAGCTTATGTGAGCTTATTTTTGGTTAATTAGTTCTAATTATAAGTTTTTTGAGAAAAAGTCAATTATAGTCAACAATAGTCAAACCTTAAAGTCAAACTCAGTTTTGGGTAACTTTCTGATTTTAATGTGTTAAAGAGTTGATTTGAAGGTTACTTTGTTCATTTTAATTCAGTCTTAATCAAGTTTCAATAGTTGATTACATTTTGGAAATATTAAAGGAGTGTTTGGTTTAGGGGAATTTTTAGAGTTTATATGGTTTTGGTTACTCAAATCCGAGTCAATTAAGTTTGGAAACTAGTTTTGAAGCCTCTCTCATCAGTAGTTAAAAGTTAACAAGTTATAAACACATTTTCAAGTTGATTCAGTTTCTGTCACAAAAACTCATTTCTTCCTAAAAGCTGTTTTTCTCAGTTTTTCACAAGTTGTTTAAGCCATTTTTAGTTGTTATAAAAATCATTAAAAATTAAAAATTGCATTTTCAATAGCTTGTTTTACTTTTCCCAAAAGGAAAAAATTCAAAAAAATCTCTAGCTCATGTTGCTAGTAGCTTAAAATGGGTGGTTTGGTTTGAAATTGTCCTGCACCTCAGTTCATTCGGCCCAAGTAAGCTTCTTCTAAGCTTGTTATTTGCTTCTCATATTGATGTTATTGGCTTGATTCCTGTTCCCTTTAGTAGATTTAGGTAAGGAGCTTGTCTGTGTTGCCTTATTTAGCCCCCTAGTGCTTATTTCCCTAGCTTATTAAAATTTCTTAAGTTCCCATTGCTTCCTTTGTTTGTCACTTTGCATGATAAGTTTTAATGCTTATTTGTTTTAAATCTTAGCTTATTTGATTGTGTTAGGTTTAGATTACTTAGTAGAGTTTAAGATTGCTTAAGTTTAGCTTATATTTCCTTTAGCTTAATGTAGACCTTTTTAGCTTCTTTGAAACTTAGCTTATTTCTTTCCCATTTAGAAGAGTTGTGTAGGATCTTATATTTATGTTGTTTGATGATTCGGGTGGTCTAGGATTATGATGATACAAGAAAGCCATTGTTAGAGAGAAGAAGAGTTGAGAGGTGTTTCTTGAAAGAGTTGTTAAACAAAAATGAAAGGTTAGATTCCAAGCAACACCCTTCCCTTAGCGGGAAGGGTATTTATACTTACAACCAATACGTCTCTCGCTTGACCGCGATCGGCGTCGGTGAGTCTCAAGCTTCACGTTTTCCTTTTTCTGTTTTTTAGAACCGACTTAGAAGTCCTTGTTAGAGTCGGTTTTACCTCCCCTCTCATCTCTCTAAAAGGAGGTGGGGGTCTTATGCGCATTCTTTCAATACTAATCAACGTTTGGTTAGGGTTAATATCTTGTGCTCGTGTTCTCTACTTTTCTTGTCGATACATAAGTTGCTGTTGTGTGTGTTCTTCATTCGTTTTGGAGGTAATCCGCTCTTGTATCCAGGTTTGTTAGTCGATCGAATACTAACACTCAAAATTAATAATACTCGTCCCTCATTTGCACAATTCAACCTTTCTTAAAATTTTATTCGCAACCTTTCTTAATACATTTCATAGTCATAAATTAATCCGGATAAGAAGACTACAAAATAGTGAAGCACCCAAAATACATTACATTAGACATATCCCTAACAAATTTATATAAAACTTCATCATGTATAACAACTTCAAAAAGAAATTATCATTGATCAAAACTGAAAATAGTACATGACCCAAGAGCGCCAACATATTTGATGTAGGGGAATTGGATCAATGTAAAGGTAGGTGCATATTTCAACTTTTAATCAAGTTATTTGCTTTTCTTTTTATATTCGTTTCTTGTGTGATAATAAACTTTGATTAGAAATTATATTCTTAATTAATCGATTGCGTGTATAAAAATAGAAAATTAATATCCAATCTTTATTTAGGTTGATTTTACTTTTCCTAAAAGTATGGGTTGTTTTTCTTTGTATGAGGACATGAAACTTACGCGTATTTTATTCTTTAAGTTCTTTTTCATTCTTGATTGTAGCCATTTGATTGCCGATCCGCATCAATATATACAAAATCAATCAGTGGTATCATATGCCAAATATAAAATATTGAACACAATAGTTACTTATTAGCTTGTTGAGAAAGCTTATTGATAGAACACGTAGAATGCATCCTAGGATAGACTTTTTTGTTTCATGGGTTTCTTTTTAGTTAAGGGGGTGTTTTGCTAAGCTTATGAGTTGGGTTTATGCTTATGTTATATAAGTGGCTTATGACTTATATATCATAAGCTCATAAATCCATGTTGAATGTTTGGATTAGCTTATGTTTAGTAAGCTGATAAACTTAAGTGTTTGATTTAGTTAGGTTGTTAAATGATCAAAATGGACATGGGTTAATAAATATGAATGTTAAATTAGATATAATTGAGAGCAGGTGTTGTTTGTTTATTAAGATGTTCAATCAATCGACTCGCACATCCGAATCAATGGCGCGAAATATCCTCGAATCAATCAAATAATATTGTTTTTTTAAAAAACGTCGAACATTTATTAGTTCAACTAGAGGTATTAAGATCTTTCCTTCAACGTCCTGGCCTATCTAGATGTTTTTACCTCTTACTGCCTCTGAACGAAAAATAATAAACAAACACACTTACCATTTAAAAGCTCTAACGGACTAAGAGCTTTGGTCTATTAAGAGGTTAAGACTTTTTTTAAAAAAACAAACAACACAAATTAACGTTTAAAAGCTCTAAATGTAATTTGAAATGAAACATGATATGTAAGCTCAACCATCTTAGAAAAGCTGTAAACACATTAATTCAATTAAATTCGTCAAAGCATATACAGCATGCTGAAAAACTGGATAAAAAAATAGTGCAAGACTGAAAACTGAAACTCTATGATTCTTATTCTTCTACTCGTAATATAATGGCATACATCTTTATAACATATAATCTTCCCTTTACCAATTACTATAGGACTCTCTTTGTCCATCTTGAGCAGTAGTTGTACTTCCACCTTCGTCAGCCGTCATGGTAAAATACGGCTGACTATTTAGTGGCTGGAAGTGCACGTTATAGGCGTCGTTAGAAGGCATAGACACGGCCGAGCTAGTCGATGAGTTAACGTTGTTGTACGTGTTGAAAAACTGATGAGTAGAAGTAACTGATGACGACTCATTTGATATAAATGAGCCAGAAGTGACATTATTATTATTGTTGCCTCCACCAGTGAAGCGTTGAACCATAGCACGAAAGTTGGTCGTGTCAGTACTAAGTAACGTGGTCGGGGTTTTCCTGGAAGCCCTCGATCGCCTGCGGGGGTTACTTGGTCGTGTTACTCGGTTTAGCTGACTAGCAACACTGCCAGTGGTGTTGTTGTTATTTGTTACTGTAGTTGCTGTCGTTGTAGGCTGGGTGTTATTGTAGAATTGCGACCATTGATTGTTGGATCTAGACATAGTTCCACTCATTTTATTTTTGTCCTAGAAGAGCAAAGAAAAAAAAAGGTTTGCTAGCTAGCTAGAGAGAATTGTACAAGAACAATGTTGTTGAATTTTGGTTAAATATGAATATGGAAAGAATATGGTTGGTTGGTCGTTGGTCAAATTGTGGACTTTTGGTGACGATGAGATGGTGACACGTTTGGATATGTCGAAAATGGAGTAGACTTATGCATGATATCTAGAAGGTCTTTTACGCATTTACACTGAAGTGAGGTTCTAGGAAGCAACCTAATATAGCCCAAAATGTTGACTTAGTTCAACTTGCTTACCGTTTCATATTTCTCCCTCAAGTAGTACTCACTTTCTAATATTGGTTTTTTTTTTCGAAAAGCATGAATTTATAACCAAGAACAAAAACTTACAAAGAAATTAGAAAAGCCAATAAGTCATAAAGATTAGGACATGACTGCTAACATATAAATACATGAAATAAAACAAAAACCCATAAGCTCGCCCATGAAAACTATCTCACACACGCTTGAATAAAAACCAACAAGTCAAAACCCAAGAGTCTGCAATAGAACCAAACTGCATAATAGAGGAAAACCAAAGACACCCGACAAATGGCATATGAGATCCACGAACAAAACTAACAACAACCCGATTATCCGTGGCAACGAATTGGACCCAAACACTAATCAACCCAATTTAAATTTAAAGTCTTAGCTCGGTGTTTAATCCAGAAGAACTAAATAAGTTGTATCTCGAACACTAAATCCACCTCATTGTTTTGAGGACCCTGGAATACGACTTTGTTTATAAATTTCCATAAAAAAAAATAGAAAATCGACGAAACTACAGCTAGCCACACGGGTTCCAAATTACAAGCTCCACCAGTCAAACACTTTGTTCCATACTGATTTAGCTTTACAACACGAAAGAAAACAATGATCCAAGGACTTTATCACCTCATTTCAAACTAGACATAAAGTGGTGGCCAAGTCCATCCCATGTCGATCAAGTAGTGCTCTAACAAGATGACGCTCATGTTTCAATCGCCACATAAAAACACTAACCTTGTTTGGAATGTATGTGCACCATTTAGTTTCGTCCATATGAGCATCCTCGCCAAGAATCTTCAAATTCACCATCAGTTTTAGAGCTTTTATCAAAAAATCACCATTTCCACCCATCGTCCAAGACCAAGTGTTCATAGATCCAGCCCGTAGAATATTCATTAATCATATTATTAAGGTCATCATAATTCACTTGAAGATCTCACTCTAGGATTCCTCCTCCAATCCCAAACCCACACCCAAGCACTGTTTCTCCACTGACCCCTTCCTTTTACAGTAACACTTTTTTTACCCTCAAGATTAACCAATCTGAAATCTATCACAAAGCTTAAATTCACCAACCCATCTATCCAACCAAAATCTAGTGTCTTCCCCATTTCCAACTCTTCTTCTAAAAGAATTCGTAAATTTTAGGCCTACTTTGTCCATTTCACTACCCACCATGATGATGTTTTCCCAAGCACCACCCCTCTCACACTACCATCACCCTCCCCACCTAAACCACCATCCTCACCATACACGTTTTTATGACTCTTACCCACCAAGCATCGCTCTCCACCCGAAACCTCCACCACTATTTACCCAAAAGATCCCAATTAGAAGCTTTAAGGCTCCCAATGATTAAACCCCAACCCATGTGATTTTAGAATACAATCCCATTTTACGGATTTCATGCCCCCACCCCAAAAGAATTTTTTCCTCACTCTCAAGTGTTTGAATCATACACACCTAGTCACGAAACAGTGAGAAATAATACAAGGATAAGCTTCCGAGGACCAACCGAACCAAAGTTAATCTTCTACCAAAAGATATCGATTCCAACTCTTTGGTCTATTCATATTCGCACCCAACGGAAGTCCAAGATAAGTGCACGGCAATTTACCGGGATAAAGTGATGCGGATATTGTAAACACACTAAGTTTTACAATCCTCCTATCAGTGTACCTAACCGTTGTAGTGTAGTATATGTAAGACACGTGTGATTGATCGTTCTCTACGGGAATAGTGTTGTGAAGGCCGAAGTGTATGTCGATGAAGTCTAGAGGTTGTAGGAAGATTATTTGTGTGTTTTTGTATTTTTTAGAAAGCAAGCAAAATTTCGGGGTTGAAGAGTTTGGTTTTTAAACTACTAATTAAACTAAATTAGAAAAGTAAATTGGCGAACTCGTATGTTGAGAAGACGTGTATACTTAAGAGTATTGTTACTCCCTATTTATCTCCTATTGATTAGTCGAATTGTCACGTCCTTGTTTTAATTATCGCGTTGTATTCCGTAATTATTGGTCGTAGGGTGGCGCCAAAGTCTCTAATTCTATGAATGTATAGAACTCGTTAAGAACTTTAAGTCTATAGGTATCCTTAAGTCTGCAATCGCAATTCTTGCAATAAATACAACGTATCAACCATCTATTGCACTATAGTGTGCCGTTTAGTTAGGCATGCTTTGAGGAAATCCTAAGATAACGCTGGTTTTCTAACTCCTAAAGCAACAACAACCAATTAAACAAGAGACGACAATCAATATTCAATAACTAGGTTTCATGCAATCCTAAGTAAATACTAGTTAATTTAGCCTAGCATGTTAATTGGAATAAAAGATAAACAAGTAATCAAACAACACATAGACATATTGAATGAGTAAACGGATAACTTATCTTCGATAAAACATGGAGTTTGGGGGCTGGAAAAACCTTACAAAACTTCATGCAACAAAGTCTTCCTAATACGTGTTACATATAATGAAAAATCCTACGAAAAGTATATATAGATTTACAATCGTGACATCGTCACTTTATGGGTGTGACGTCATCAGCTTGCCGTAATTAGGGTTTCTGGAATCGCACCGACTTAATTGTGACGGTGTCAGGTTATAAGTTTTGACGCCGTCAACCTTCATGGATCTGGTAGTGACGCCGTCAGATCAAGGCCGCCACTTGGAAAATATTGTAACTTTTATCACCGTAATTAACAAGTGATGGTGTTAAGTTGTAAATGTCACCGTAATTAAAAAGTGATGGTGTCAGGTTGTAACTTTTCTAGCTTGTTTTCGCGAATTTTCCATTTCCTTCATTTTCTTGTCAAATCGGGCCCAAAACATCGTTCCCAAGTATGCAAATATGAACGATTTAGGGAAATAAATAACCAAATGTGTACGAGTTTAAAGGTTAAATGACCCCTTAAAACGTACAAAATTACACCTCATCAAATATATCTACACTTGGGATTTTCTTGTCCTCGAGAAAATATGCTTTTATCATAATCAATTTATAAGTTATGGGTCATTTAGCATTGGTTTAAAAATAATTTACAACATTACTCATTCTACAATAGTCAAAACAAGCACGGAAATTATATACTAGCACCTCACATAAAGTGTTTGGATTCTCACCTCTCTCGGGTGTATAGGTTATATAACATGT
Organism: Chrysanthemum lavandulifolium; assembly: GCA_022545495.1. Taxonomy (NCBI): domain Eukaryota; kingdom Viridiplantae; phylum Streptophyta; class Magnoliopsida; order Asterales; family Asteraceae; genus Chrysanthemum; species Chrysanthemum lavandulifolium. The sequence goes on along the minus strand of CM040246.1, from coordinate 197,319,728 downwards.
ATGGAAACCGAAAAATTAAACACTCTCTATATGTCATAGCACAGAGATTAGCATAGGCTTGATAAAGGATCAAACCTCCTCCCCTAGGATAAACTATCAAAGAGGAATTTTAAAGGGTTGTAACGTTAGGTGTAAGGGTAAGGAAAAACATATGTTTTGGTTCACTTGTAGCAGCTTCAGTGACTCTTTCCCCCTCAACTGTTGTTGGGAACTCAGTGAGAGCAAGAGTTGGCTCGGCGACTGAAGTTGAGGGAGCAGCTTGACCCTTGAAGGCCTGATAAATTTTAGATATCATTGACTTGATATCTGAAGTGTCCTGCTGAAGACCATTGAACTTGACTTTAAGATTGGCTTGAGAGGTTTCGATAGCTGACATTCTAGGTCCAAGATTCCAGGCCAAAAAATTTGAAGACTTAACCGAAGCTGCCATATGCTTTTATAACAGACTGAGAGAGGACTTGATCTCCTCCACTGATGAAATGAGACCCTAAACATTTGATTTGTTCAACATTTGGATAAGTTCAGTGAGGCTTGATGAATTCTTGACATAAGTGTCAGTAGCCTCAAGAACTTTCTTGGTCAGTACAGGGTCATCTTTGACAGCTTCTTTGATGTTGTCAAGTTTGGTGTGAGCATCCTGAAAAGCCTTGAGAAACCTCTTCAAGTGATTATACAGGGTGTCAAGAGCAATGTACATGAATTCCTTGTGCTCACCATTATCTTTAAAATTTTCAACAACAGAAGCCTGAGGTCAGCATAACTAGCAGTAGCTTCAACATGTTGATCCCAGAGTTTATCAGTAATACAATCATAAAGCCTTTAAGCAGCCTTCTTCAATAATTTGACCAGTTGTCTTTCAGTGAGAGGAAGAATATTGTCATATTTCTTCAGTTCTTCAGGGCAAGAAGAAGCTGCAGAGTCAGAGGAATCATCATTAATCTGAAAGGGTGACTCTTCAGGATTTTTTGGAGGAGACTGATGCTCATGTTCAATGGATTAAACATCATTGTCCGTATCATCACCAGCAGCGAAAACATCCTCATCACTATATTTTTCTAGCTCTTCATCAGATTGAACAAAAGCTTGAACATCTGCTACAGAAGTAAAACCAGAAAGGGGTATGGGTTCCGTATCAGCGGGTGGTTTTTGTCCCCCCAAGTCTTTGTCCCCCAAGGACCCTTCAGACACTGATGGGTGTTTCCCAGTGTCATCACTAGGATTAGCGGATTTGGTGATGAGTTCCGTATCAGCGAGGGGTTTCTTTCCCTTTGAGTCTTTGTCCTTCAGTGTCCCCTCAAGCACCGGTGGGAGTTTTCCAATGCTATCATCAGGGACTGTGGAAGGCGTGCCCCTACCAGCGGGTTGTATGTTTCCCTTTAGATCTTGGGGAGTAGTATTTGGGACCAAGGGCACTGACTGTGATGTATCAGTATCCTTCGTTGTCATCAGGGGTGGTGTTGTTGGGCCTCCTTTGGGTGTCTGTTCAGACCAGGGCCGTTTTTTCCTTTTAGGTTGTGTTCTAGAAGCTTTAGAGCCTGGGACTTGGATTTGGTTTTAGTCCCAGTCTGATTCTTCCCCTTTTTCTTTTTAGAAGCAGGGTTTGGAGATATTGATTCCCTTTCATGTGGGTCATCAATTCAATTTCAGGGACTAAGGATGGGGATTTTTCAAAATTTGAAGAGCTCGGGAGAAATGGTAAAGCACCATATTTGAATTCCTGAACATAGTTATACCCTAGTAACTCTTGTAAAGCACAAGAGACAAATCTAAGATATGAAACGTATTTCAGTCTACTTTTGCTCTCGAGCTTGGTTACGAGATCACTGTAAATGATCTCTCCTATGTCGACAGTGGTCCCTGTCATTAAGCAGTAAGCCATCATCAACTAAATAGAGTTAATTTGTTCAGTGGATGAGTGGTTCCCGCTGAGAACCTGAATCACAAAAGTGAACAGGATCTTCCAAGCCACAGGAAAAGAGCTTTTGTTGACAGAAACCTTGTCAAGATGACTTGGGTTCAAAACAATTTTTGCTAACTCAGCCTTAACAACTGCTGAGTCAGGATTTGCAATATAATTTCTTTGTTATAGTCTAGCCCAGTTGATGAGCAAAAAGTTTTGAAGTCTAGTGTAAGTTGTTTCTCCCTATTTAAATTTAAAAATTTGATGAGAAACTCCCTGAGGGGTCTTGGTTTGTTGTCATCAGTAGAGGGGGTCGGGTCATAGGCCGAAGTATTTGCCCAAAACTCCCTGAGGTAGTTTTGGTACAAAATAGAGGGTGATTTTACAAAGGCCGTTTTCAGTGGGTAGTTATATAAAAACTTCATGATTCCCTTATAGGTTGGGATATCATTAGGGTATTCAAAATTGCCTATAATATTGTTTGTTTGAAATACAACACTTTCAGGACCTCCTGCCCACTGTGGTGCAAATATGATACTTTGAGTTCTTGCAATTTTTTTTGAAGATGAAAAGGTTTTTCATGACAAGAATATCAAAGAGATTTTACCAGATGATTCTTAAGAAGCAAGATCAAGAGTTGTAACAAAAACTTTATAATGTGTAGCAAAATGAAAGAAGTTTTATACCAACAGATTAAAAATCACACAAAGTTTTGAGTTTTGAGAAGAGATTTTAGCAGAGTTTGCTTGTAAAATTTATGTGTATGTTTTTTTAGGCCCTTTGAGAGGGGTATTTATAGAGTGGTGAGAGGGAGTGTTTTGTATTTTTTTTCATTTTGAAAACAGCTAGAATTCTCTCATTTAATGCTACCACTCCATTACCCGCTGTCTTTTGCGATTTTCAAGGTAAACAGTTGCGTTGCCTTTTATCAGCACTTTTAAGTGGTGATGTCACCACTTAAATGCCAAGTGGGATGTTGGTAGAGGATGTGGGGGCCCATGAAATGGATGACTGTTGGGTCAAAGAACATATATACTTATATTTAATTGGCTTGTTCATTAACCTAGGACATTAAGTAACTAGATACTTAGAGCATTTAGTTACTCATTTAATGTGTTCTATATCCAATGTCAGGGACCCTGAATGAGTTTTACTCATTTAGTGATATTGATTTAGGTGTTTGTTTTTTTCATGGACCATTATTCAGTGAATATGTAAACTATGTAGAACATGATCAGTCAGTGGATTGATAGTCAATGTTCAACATCCCAAGTTCTGCTTTCAGTCTTGTGAAGGTAGGTTCATCCAGGGATTTAGTGAAGATATCAGCCATCTGATATTTAGTGGGGATGAAGTGTAACTCAATATCATCTTTGATGATATGGTCCCTGATGAAATGATACCTAATGTCAATGTGTTTGGTTCGTTGATGGAATAAAGGGTTGTTGGAGATGGCAATTACACTTGTGTTATCACAAAAGATGGGTACCATCTTGTAATGGACATCATAGTCACTGGGTAGACTTTTCATCCATAGTACATTTACACAATAGCCTGCGACAGCTACATATTCAGGTTCAACTGATGACATAGCCACTGACTATTGTTTCTTAGTACTCCAACACACTAATTTTCCTCCAAGGACCTGGCAAGAGCCTGAGGTGCTTTTTCTATCCATGTTACAGCTTGCATAGTCTGAGTTTGAATATCTTTTGAGATCAAATCCTGAACATTTGGGGTAGTATATTCCAAGATTTGGAATACCCTTCAGGTATCTAAGGATTCTTTTTGTAGCAATGAGATGTGACTCTCTTGGATCGGACTGATATCTTGCAATCAAGCAGACTGAGAATTGAATATCAGGCCTTGAGGTAGTGAGATACATCAGTGACCCTACAATCTCTCTGAATTGTTTTTGATTCACCGGTTTACCAGTGAGGTCAGGACCAAGGTTGTTTGGGGGAACCATTGGTGTTTTCATTGATGAGCAATCAGAAAGTTCATACTTCTTCAAGAGACTTCTTGTGTATTTCTCTTGACTGATTGAGATTCCGTTGACAGACTATCTAATTTGTAATCCAAGTAAGTAGGTAAGTTCATCCATCATGCTCATTTCAAATTTCTTTGTCATCAGTTTCTCAAACTGTTTGCAAAGTTTATAATTTATTGAGCCAAATACGATGTCATCAACATAGACCAGAAAAAGTATCACATCTTCATTTGTCCTATAGACAAATAGAGTTTTATCAATCTTTCTACTAACAAAGTTGTTTTGGATAAAAAGGCTGAGAGTGTTTCATACCATGCTCTTGGGGCTTGTTTCAGTCTGGATATGCTTAGAGAACACTGAACCATTTAACATGGTTCTTGCAGCCTCAATGAGTGTTCTGTTTTTCCTTTCAGCTACCCCATTTTGTTCAGGGGTATAGGGAGATGAGAAATTTTGGGATATTCCCTTTTCGTCACAGAAACACTCAAGTTCATGATTCCTGAATTCACTACCATTCTTAGTATGAATTTGTTTGACTTTAATGTCATTTTGATTCTCAATATTCCTGATGAAGGACATGATTGTTTCAGCTGCTTGGCTCTTTTGGTGAGGAAGTATACCCACTTTATGGTGGGTTTTGCCTTGTATGTCATTTTAAATCTCTCAACAGATTCATGGCCAGTGGTTGAGTGGACAGTGCTTCCACATGTTTTGCATTTGATGTTAGAATACTTACGTGATTGAGAGGATTCAGTGGTGGATCCTCTTCTGGCATGAATAATCATGTCATGTCCTGAGGTGTCATGTGTTGGGTCACCATAAATATCATATTATGGATACAATAGACAATCATCAGTGTGATGGTCATTGAATCCACAGTGTGTGTAGGGTGAAAAAGGCTTAGCCTTTCGTCTAAATGCTTGCTTGTTTGTCAAAGCATACTGAAAGGGTTGAGTCTTGTATTTTGCATGAGCATTTAGAGATGAAATGTGAGATTTGTAATCTGAGGTTCTGTGATCTTCCTTATTGCAAATCATGCAAAACATAATCCTATAGCAATCATCAGTTGTGTGATTTGTATAATTGCATAGTTCACATTTCATTGAGGGTTTTGGTGTTGTTTTAGGTTTGGTATTGCTTGAGGAAGCTGGTTTGGACTCCTTAATATTAGATTGAGGAGCTTTTTCAGAGGATTCTAATTTCTCACTCAGCTTCCTAACAAGTTCAGCCAACTGATCAACTTTAGAATCAGTGTCATTGGTCCTTTCATTAGTAGGGATCGATGGTTTGGAAGATTCAGTGGGAACTAAGTATTTGTTTTGGTTATTGGAAGGTCTTTTCAGAATGGTCCTTCCAAGTCCTGATCTCTCTTTTGGAGAGTGTTGGGAATAGACCAAGGGTGTGAGGTCTGAACTGGGTGAGGCTCCATGAAGGGTTTTTAATAGAGGTAAAGGTGTATGAGTTTCTGATTCAGACTCATTGATGGACTCAGTTTGACTAGGTTCATCAGTGACTTCAAGCATTTCTTTGATAGCCTGACTTTCAGGTTACAAGATTTTTCCAGTGTTAAAGTTAGGCAGCTTACTGTGTGGGTTGACTATTTCAACCCAGTCACTGAATTTTGGTTTTAATTCTTTTTCAAAGGGAATTCCAGCAGAAGTGAAAGTTTTTTCACTTTGATTGTTACTTGTTGTTAGGAATTAGAAAATTCCAGTATTGAAGAGTCGGTCACCCCAACTATTATCTAGCATAAGTTAGCTCGTAGACTTGTCGTTATTTACGCTTCTATGTAGTTAATTAGTTAGTCATGAGCGTAAAATAGTTTAGTGCAACACCGTGGAGGAAGGACGGGTCTTTACCCATCGTATCCACGATCCACAGCCGATGGGAGGTCGTTTAGTTTGTAACCTATAAATACCCTCTACCTTGCAAGGTAGAGGGTTGGATGTTCTTTGGTAATCTAACATTCTACAAGTTTCTCTTACATGAATATCCCACTTTCTCTCTCTCTAAAATCATCTATACGCCCATTGTGTTAATGCTATGATATATAAGTGAAATCCAATATCCAAAAATTGGTATCAAGAGCCATGGTTAGATCATATCTTGCACATCTTTGGATTTCTAGTGGTTTTTAGGTGGTTTTTTGAGTTTGAAAAAGTTTAGTGGTTTGTGCATCATTTGGTTGATTTCTTGTGTTAAAGTTTGGATTTTGTTAGTAATTTTATGTTTAGAATCATCACAAGTGTTTAGATTTTCATTTGGTAAGCTTGAATCATCCTGGTTGGGTTGTTTTTGGATTGAAAAGTGATGTTTATGTGGTTTTTTCTTGCTAGCGACTTAACACACGGAATTCTTTCTTGCAACGACTTGCTTTACAAATTTGTAATGAGTTCTGATTTTAGACCTAGCGACTTAGAACTAGCGACTTAAAGTACAAGTAGTGGACTTTCCACCACAGGTAGCGACTTGGGTTGTAGCGAGTTGCTATTTAGCGACTTGTATCTTTAGCGACTTGTGTAGCGAATTGCTGCCAAAATTTTGCTAGCGACTTAATGCTTAGCGAGTTACTACTTAGCGACTTGCAATTGTTTAGCGACTTGGTGGTATAGCGAATTAGGTGTTAGCTACTAGAGGATTAGCGACTTGTACTTAGCGATTTGGACGTTGATTTAACGACTTGGGATTATTGCTATTTTGTTGCTAGCAAGTTGGTTCAAAATCTCTAGAGACTTGGGGAGTAATTCATAATAACACAATGTCAGTCATCACGGATCCTTTAATCACCAAAGTACTTGCTCTCTATGACCTGGCACAAAATAGTGAAACAGAATGCTTACACCGAATGCCATACATTTAATGATTCGAAGATCGATTAATCCTAACAACTCAAATAAGTCACTCGTAATGTCCGCAAATGATGCTAAGAATAGGAATGCACCAAACAGCCGTTTCAAAATCTCGATTAGCTTCTCAAATTACTCTTATCTACAACCATGGATCGAACAAGTTGTGCCATCCTTCGTCGGATTTTCCCACTTTGACAAGAACTGCTTTTACTTAACTTAGAGCGATCGAGGTTTCAAATTACCAAAGAAAAGTTCTCAACCGATGATTCTTCTCGTCGCTCTCCAAACCATCTTCAATCAATTTCACCACTTATCCGGAAGAATACTCCTCGATTTTGATGATATCATGGTGGAATATCTTTCAAGAAACACACGGAATGGAAATTCATGAGTTCGAAACTCATTTATTCAACTTATGAGTAATATGGAAACATACATCAAGGAAGTCGCTAATGAGAATAACAAGTTGAATGAATTGAATGAGTGCAAGAGATTCCATGGAGCAATGGTGACGTGTCATGCTTCATTCGAGTTGAACCGAAGAATGACACCGATTGCGTAATCTCGGTTGTAATGAAAAGGATGAAGAGAACGTGCGATCTCAAATTCTCGTCGTCGAAAAGGTGTCAATCAATAAGATACACTCATCCGATCACACAAATTCTCATAAAAGGTACATGACTCTTACTCTGAACATAACTTTGTGGAATCAATCTTTGTTTTACCCAATCTAATGCAAGTAACATGATTGAAAAAGGGTATATGATGAGCTTTCAAACAAATTTTCAATTCTTGAAAACAACGTATCTCATTGCAAATTGAAATACAACAAAAGGATGAAATGTTTTATGCAAAAACCGTGTAATAATCGGGAACTTCGAATTTAGAAATTTTTGAAATTAATCGGTTAAAATCCAGTTCGGGACAAAGATTCGACCATTGGCAATCTGAAATTACTTCTTCGAAGCCGAAATATATTGTCATGAGATGGTGATACTCTAGAATCCGAAATTGAACTAGCTCTATGTGTCCAACCTTCTAAGATAAAATGAGCATTTAAGAAAGAACCTTGAGGAAACAAACTCTAAGTTAGTCAATCAATCTAATCTCTTAATGAAGGACATTGATGACCTCAAAGTCCAAATTCGGATAAGAGCTTTAATATTGTTGCCCTAAAAATGAGCTTAGGAAGTCTTTGGAAATAGGATGAACACTAAGTTTGCAAAACCTTGACTTTGGGAAAGTCAAATGTTCGGAACCACTAAAACGAACGGTTATTAAACAACCTAATGCCTTTAGGTCTGAAAGAGTTAAACCATTGAAATCTAAGCTTACATCCCAAGTTGATAATATGTCGGTTTTGTCAAAATCAGTCACTTCATTGCCTAGTTTAGATATGATGAATCTCAAACATCAGACTTATAATCAATACTCCCAGATCAGAAATGCAAGAAGGATAACTAGCTCTCATGCAAAACAACATTTGACTGATCAATCCTCTAAGATATACTCTAATCACAAAAGGACAAATAGTCAAAACAAGGTTGTGCATCCATTTAGCTCAACTGACAGTGGTTTTAAATGGATTCCCAGCGCGATTTTTTAAGTTTACGGGACTTAAACGAACTTACATTTCTAAATCATGCCTCAGTGGATTCCGGGAAAACTCTTCAAGAATGTAGAACCTAATAGGATCCCCATTAATGATACGTCTGTGTTGTCTTGTGATGCATCCAAATGTGAGATTAAACATGTCACTAACCCTTCTATGTACAAGTCTACATGTGCTTCAAAGACAATGTGCTCGCCTTTTGGTACAATGCTCAACTCGATCGGGAACTTCATGACCGGTTCCCATTAGAAATGAACATAGCTCATTCGGGAGCTATAGCATGCCGAGTTGATGTACTTCTTACTTTGACTCCTATTCATCTTGAATCAGGACTCGCTCTTCTATATCGTGTTTTAATCAAGTTTCTTAAAAAAAAAAAAAAAATTATATATATACTTTCATTTTATCATATGTCATTTTTAAATTTTTATATATATGTCACTCTTTTATATTTACAATTTTATCATTTTTTTTCCACTCTAATAAAGAATACTTTCATTGTTATCGATAACATCTACGGTTCTAGAAATGTCATTCAATAATGGCACGGGTTCATAGATGAAGTTCGAACAATTGAAATATTCTTGCTTTTATAACGGGGTTGATTAATGTCAATCAATGTTCTTTGATGACATTGATTGAGGGGAGATTGTGCTGGTTATAATGCTTGCTCGTTAAACTATCTGGCTATGGTATTTATCTCTGTTGTAGGTTGTTGTCGTATCTTGCTCATGTGATTATCATTGTGTACCTATGTATTAAGTGCCTTGCATTAAATGCTTATTTGACTAAATGTTTAATTGATTCATGGTGATCATTGTGATAATCTATGCTAGCGACTTAGTCTATAATCCGTGTTAGCGACTTACCACTCGTTAATCAAAACCATAGGGACCAAACTTGTCATATATGGGAAAGTTGTGTTACACTAGCGATTTATCTCATTTCTTTCTAAAACCACAAGGACCAAATGTGTCAAACTGCCAAAGATAGTTTCTATACCCCTAGCGACTTACCATTTTTTCTCAAATAAGTTTCTTTTCTCTCTCGTTTTTTTTTCTCGTCAAATTTCTCTTCCTAGCGACTTAGCAAGTGGTATGTCTCGAATCTCTCTTATCTTAGTTCTCTTAAGCGTTTGTGTTAAGTTTCTAACTTGTCACTTTAACCAGATCCGTACGAGCTCGTGTTCTGTGACTGATTGATTCCCTCTTAGGTTCGATGGTTCATTAAATCGTGTTGCTTTGTTGATTATTGTGTTGCAAGTATACTAAGTGTTGGTATATTGTATTGTGATTGCTTTGTGTAATGTGTTACCATGCAAGGATGATGATTGATTGGTGGATTGGGTGGTTTGTACATTGATATTATGAATGTTCTTGATGGCGACTTAACATGTTCTTGGTAGCGACTTAGCAGATGTTCTTCATAGCGAGTTAGCATTCAACTTAGCGATTATATTTACAGTAGCGAATTAGTTTATTATATTACGGCGACTTGGTAGCGAGTTAGTTGTTAGCGACTTGTCTTTACAAGTTAGCGAATTAGTAACATTAGCGACTTAGTTAACAAATCTGTAGCGACTTGGTTTGTATTCTTGTTCATGGCGACTTGTCTTCGTTAGCGAATTAGTAACCTTAGCGACTTAGTTAACATATTTGTAGCGACTTGGTTTTGTTCTTGTTCATGGCGACTTATGCATACAAGTTAGCGAATTAGCATAGCGACTTAGAAAGCTCAACTATTAGCGACTTGTTTGTGGCACTAGTGATGGCGACTTGTCTTTACAAGTTAGCAACATTGTTCACTTTCATGTTGAGAATTAGTCTTAGGGTCGAGGGTTATTAAAATGTTCAAGAGGTTTATTGCTAAAGTTGATCTCATTCTCATAATACTTAGGTTCTCCTAATTCAACTTGTTGAGTCAACATACCCTATGTAATCTGCTATGACATTTTTGTTTAGGTAAAAGGTACTTGGTTTCTCTCACGACAACCAAATGTTACTTTCTGCCTCATGCATATTTGTTATATCACTTCTACATGTGTATCTTGGCTCATGACATGATCCCTTTACAATGCACTCCTTTTTCTTTTTAATCCCTTATCAGCTCGTCGTGTGTAAATTTATCTGTAAGATTCTACTTTATTGAAATATCTCACTTATGCCACTCAATCTTTCTCTGTATGTGTTTTGGGGACTCCTTCTGAGTTATTGCTTCTATGTGTCCATGTCTTAAGGGTGCTCTAAATGTTGTTTCACTTATCATTTATCATTATTTATCATCTAACCTGTTCCCGATCATTCGTTGATTGTATGTTTACTCGGACCTTGATGGCAAGTTCAAACCGGAAAAGAGCGTTACCCTTCGGCATCATCCAAAGTTCTCTCTGACGAAGAAATCCTTCCCAGGAGTCAATGGGCTGATATTGGAAAAAGCAACTGTTATGTGGACCTACAAAAGCTACAACAAAATCCGATACTCAAAGTTTCTATTGACATCCTCAGAAACACAAACTTCTTCGGAGCAATTACCAAGCAATGCTCAATTCCGACCATTTACATTCAACAATTCTGGAACACCGTTCAATGGGACAAAATCACAGCTCGATACTCTTGCAAACGGGATGATAGGGAGTTCACGATTGATTACGATATTACGAGCAAGGCTCTTGGAATCACCCCATGTAACCACGACCTTAGTTACGAATCTCCACCGGTGTCGACGATCGATTGTCTTTCTAATTGGGTTGTGTTATCGAGCAGTATTTCAAGAGCATCCGACATCATCCTTGGACACATGTATCAACCACAGAGCTATTACAACTATTCTTAACTTGTGCTTATCCGCAAAACATCGGGGTTCGATAAAGTGAGAATTCCTATCCTGCAAATCCTATGGGAATTGTTAATAGGGTTGATGTGAATGTCTCGGATCGTGTCTGGGAAGAATTTTCTTTATCTATACACGCATTCATATCGATAGAACTAATTTCCAAAACAAAGCTCGAGGACGAAAAGAAATCGAACAAGCTTGTGATTCCCGCATCAGTTTTCTAAGCTTGTTATCCATGTTTGCAACAAACTCACAACTTCAATCCTAGGGTGAATCAACTCGCACAATGCGAGAAGATGAATATGTTTTAGGAAACACGAAATATGTTCCTAGAGTGCGGATAAAGAAATATTTGGATTGCCAATTCACGATTGTCTTCTCACGAAGATATCAAGAAGAAGGACTACTTGAAACAATACAAGAAAAGAGCTTCCAGTCCTCTGCTGATGTCACACCTTCTCCTCCACAACCCAATGCTCCCAGTCCACGTCCCCCACAAGCATCCTATGCCTCTCTTCTAAAAAGAGACTTGAAAGGTCACAAGATTAGGACACCGCATCCAAGAAGCAGTAAAGTAAAAGGAAGAAAGTGGAAAAGGAAATTGGTGTAAATCTTGGTACCAAAGAATATTACAAGGTTAGCGATGAAGATGATGCGGATCTCGACTTGGAATTGACAAAGCCTAGAAAGTCCGAATGAGAAAGCTCTAGTAGGTGGAATTGTGCTAAGAGAAGCGATCATATGCCTCGACAAACAACCCCAATAACACAAGACATAGGAAAAGGGTTGCTAGTGTTGAAACCCGAACAAGTCTCGCATGCTTTTAACAATCTCATCGTCTCCATCAAGCACCACCAATCAATACGGTGAAGAGAAGAGCAGAATCATCTCACGCTAAAGAACAATGCAGGTGGACAAAGTATCGAAATGTCTAAAGAAAGCCTTACACCTAGTGAGACTCATTACGCCGGAATGTTGACACTGTTGCATAAAGGCTCGCGGAGAACCTTGAGACAAGATCGATGAGACCTCCAAGATGGATGAACCAAATCGTCTACTAACTCTATCCTCACTTAAGGATCTCGTCTGATTTCTCTTTTGGTGATCAATTCATTAATGACAAATCCTTAGATCTTGCACAATCCATGTATCTTGTCGGCATTCAAAGATCGTCGACCATTCCTCCGATGTCGACATCTTCATTATCAACTCCACTTCCACCTCCCATACCAACTCAATCAACTGTACAAACACCACCGACATCATCACCAACCCCGAACTGTCATTACAATTCTTGATGTGGATGCTCCACCGCTTCACCACCACGCATCCTTTCCTCGATCAACTCTTGGACAAAGGCGTAAAAGGATAGAAGCTCGGAAAGGCAACTTCCTAAATCTGTTGATTCCCTTGGATCGTGTCTATAGATTGGAACACCTCAACTTCAATGAAGGGTTACTGCCGCTATTGAAGGAGAAGTCGAGGATCTTTGTGGAATGGGCTATGGAGCTCCACTTTGGGCGATTCAAGGACCTACCTATCACCGATATGAGGCGCCTGTTTGAAAAGATGTATGATCTTTGAAGAGGACAAGCATGAGGTTACAAGAAACTCTATGAGGCACTTGAAGAATCCATTAAGTTCGACAATTATGAGCGGTTTATGATTGGCGTCGGGAAAAAGAAGCTAAAAGAAAGGAGAACAATTGTGATGGAATCATTGATGAAGAACCGTAAAGATCCTCCTCCTCCACCACCAGCGGGCGCTCGATCTTCGGGTGATGATCCTTCTACGACAACCAACACACCTCCACCAAAACCACCATCATCACCGCCAAAACCTTACAATCAATCGGGTCCTAAAAAGAGCGAGTTCTAAGAAGAAATCATTGCACGGACGACGGTTGATTCAAGGTTCACATCCGCATCCACCTCGATTCACGATGATCAAAAGGTTCACGAAGAGTCGCATGTCATGGTGACTCATAACGAGATGAAGATGATGCATCTGAAGCATATTCCTAAGCCATCGGAAGATTGGTTTGATACTTGCATGGTGGGAATCGCACTAGCACATCGAGTAGCTCCTTGAGAGACACAATTCAAAGGCGCATTGTGGAAGATAGACCTCCTTACTCTAGAACCTACATGGACCATCCCAGTCGGACTTTATGATTCGACAACAATTAGGCATCACCGTCACCAATAATTATGAAGTTCGGTGAAGACTCTCTTACGCACTACTGGAGATATGGGAAGTTTTATTTGATGGTTTTGTGAATGGAAGAGTATCTCATCCATAACTCCAAGAGATCTTGAAGGACAAGCTTGTGAAATTGTCAAAGTCTTCCACTCGATGCAAATCATCTTCAATATCGGATGGAAGAATGCCATAAGATCTTTGAATGACCAAGTCGGTGAGCAAATCGATCGCTTCAATGTCAACAAATCTCTTCCTCTTGGTGGTGAACACAGGTCGGATGACCATTCAGTGAATTCTTCTTCAATCGCGACTTGGACTATCGTGAGCTCGCTCTGTGAAAGAAGACACCTTTATCAATATCAAAGATGAAAGGCGTAACCTACTACGATCGGGGCTTGAATAGATGGTTCTGATCAGTTCAGGGCGATGAAGAACAAAAGTATGATATTGCCGCTTCTTATGGTATTTCTCATTTGGTGGTTCAAAAGAAGAAGTTCTACATCGAAGACATGGTGGCGATAAAAGGCCTTGATGATGTCGGATCAAAGTCGCAAATCTTAAGTGTTGTTCGGTGAGATCTTCCTATCTATGGATATGAATATTTGAAGAAGATAGTCCTTAAAGCGGACCTCAAAGAGTATACTATTGAAGAGAGCGACTTGAACATCTTACGCCAAATGATTTGAAGATCTCTATCTCTAAATCTTCAAGGACACCTTGAGCATTTACTGTCCGTGAGAAAAAGGCCCTCTGCTGCACTGTCACTCTTTGGATCGGGGCTTAGTCTTTCAGCGAGTTGAGGACTTTCGACTTGGCATTGAAAGCTACCAAACCGGGATCAACCTTACAAGTCCACAATGGAATGCAATCGGGCATGAATTTCATCGCGAATACAAAGTCCTTGACACCCCTAGAGCCGTCATCTTCACCGCGGATATGGATCTCGTATGCTTATCGTCTATGTGAGCTCTACAAGTTTAGTGATGGTACTCTCAAATTGGTCAAGAAGAACTTGACACGAGAATGAAAGAAGTCAAAATTGATATGAAATCTTGGGTTAAGACTACTTTTGGATGATGATGACTTGAAGAGGTGTGAACACTTCATTCTTTGCAATCGAGGAAGACTCGAACACAAAGGATCTTCCGACCTTGAAAGTTTTGTTGGTGGAAGGCTTGGGATGGTCACTACAAACTTCTTGAGAGATCGAATGAAGACATCTTCAAGTCTGCTTATGTTGTGTTTTTAAAGATGTGTAATATGTGGTGTACTAAATATGAACAAGCTAATACATGTAATAGTGCTAGGATTTGTCTTGTGGTTTTCCTTGTAAAAGGAAACATCCGTGTTGTCCATTTCTAATCATATAAAAGCCGGACACATTTTCTCCTACAAATATTTTACCTCATACATATTTAAATCACTTGAGATCCAAAATCTCAAAGGATTTAAGATTTTGATCGGGAGAAAATGTGATATAAATATGAAAGATGTTAAAGATAAGATGACCAATTTTTAGCATACTTCTCTACAATATGTGCTAAACAATTTTCGAATCTCGAAGCATATATCGAGGGAGAATTCTCTTGCAAATTCATGTCATCGAAGTACACAACTTTCAATCCTTCAAGGTACCACTGATTGTATGGCTTCAAATCCTTTGGTGATCATGTATGCATACGAAAGGGTTCCTACAGTATGTGCAAAACTTTTCCAAACCTCGAGGCACATATTGAGGGGAGCAAATTTATGAAAACCTCATCCTTCCGAAATGCTTTATCCTCTTGATATGATCGGGGAAGTGATCGATGTCTTTAGAAAATGGTAATCAAAGTAAATTCTTCCTCTTGCCTCCCGTGTGCAAAGCGATTTCAAACATTTGATGCACATGTTGAGGGAGCACTTGTTCTAAAATATCAAAAAACAATTCGAGCGCAAAATGTTTTGATAATATATCACAAGTATCTGGATTGATTTTTCAAATGGTTTTCAATTAGTTCCAATGGCGGATGAACAATACCAAATTGACCGACCAACTTTACTTTATATGCGGTGATATAAGGATGATAAGGTTAGGTATTGGTTCCCATGATCCGCCAAACAGGAGGATCTACCGAGGACAATCCACTAGTTAGTATAGAAGTCCTTAGGTATGATGATAAAAGGAGAAAAGTGAGATATGGGAAGTGTGCGGTGAGATCGGGTGGTATTGGAACAAACCTAACAAGGTTCTAGCTATGAAGTCTCGGTAAGCCTTTGAAGGGGTTGAAGAATTAAAAAGAATTGAATTAAAAAGGGTGAAAACAAATAGCCTCCATCTATTCAACCTTAGAGGCGGAATCTGGGTTCACTTATATACTCTTGATGGGAACATCGGTATTGAAGACAAGACGTCATGGACCCGGTGGACTTGCTGCACTTCAACTTTCAAACCACTCAAGTTCCTCTTAAAAGGACTTGTTTCATTCTCACGGGAACCAACATATCTATCGACTTTCTCTTAGAGATTGTTGATATTGAAAAGGAGACCTACTCCCCAGTCTCCGCACGGGATCCAAATATGCACAAATTGAGTCTAGAGCCACGAGATCATCAATAAATCTCATTAGGACACTTTCAATGAAGACTCTCATTTCACACAATGTGGAAAGAGATTATATCTTGAGTCCCACGCATTATCCTTGTGGTATTGCGAACATCTCGAGTAATGTGTATACATATTCACAATGAAGATGGAAAGCCTACGGAGCCAACATCAAACAAGCTCTGGTAGGTGGCATGTGAGATCTATTATATAGATCAACCATGTGACAACCGAACAGAAACAATGGGGCGATTCAATCTCTTGAATCAATCACGGTTCGAGTTATGGATTAGCGGATACCTTTGAAAACCGGTCTTTGTGCTTAACAACTCTTTTCTTTAGCGTCGACCGTGTACTCATTTTCAAACCAAAAGGTGTTTTATGATTGATAGTTGATTTTCAATAAAACCTTCGTTGTATTGCAAAACAATTTCTATTGAGCAATACGATTGTTTTCAAATCTCTTTTCATCAATCGGTGGACTTAAAATTATTTTGGTTCACTCACTCCGTGTTATCTTCTTTGAGATGTTCCGGTTTGAGAACGACTAGGCAGTATGAAACCCTATCAAGGAGATTCTTAGGAATCCTACGATCGCAGGCGATGCTTGTCTTGATCAGCGGGAACAGTGGGCGTGTACCTCGATTCAACGAAGTGATCAAAGACACTTTCGTGCGATTTAATGCTAATCACATTGTGCAGTGCCCGACGCGTTTGCGGTGATCGAATGAAGCGGTCAATCCATAGCCGCATGCTCACTTAACACATTCAACTCGAAAAGAAATCATGATTAGTGCATCAATGACTCGATATTTTCACTCCATGCTTACGCTTTCTGTGCCAATATCATGATTCAACAAATGCTTCCGCTACTCGATGAGAAGATATCATGATCCGAATGTGAGCATGTCGGTCCTAAAGTCACAACATCACATAATACCAACACCACAAAGGATGTCTCGAGATTTTGATGGTGATGATCTCGATAGATGGCTCATAATTATTATCTCATGGATCATTAATGACCTCCACTTTAAAGTACAAATCTATGCGGACTTTGAAGTTGCACTACTTATGCACTAAGATTGCGAAGTTGAAGTATTAATGTCTCGAGCTCAAGAACAAAGTCAAGAATAGAATGCTAGGATTTGAAATGTAAAACATGGGGTGACCTCCGCAGGGGAGATTGTTAGGAATTAGAAAATTCCAGTATTGAAGAGTCGGTCACCCCAACTATTATCTAGCATAAGTTAGCTCATAGACTTGTCGTTATTTACGTTTCTATGTAGTTAATTAGTTAGTCGATGGCGTAAAATAGTTTAGTGCAACACCGTAGAGGAAGGACGGGTCTTTACCCAACGTATCCACGATCCACGGCCGATGGGAGGTCGTTTAGTTTGTAACCTATAAATACCCTCTACCTTGCAAGGTAGAGGTTGGATGTTCTTTGGTAATCTAACATTCTACAAGTTTCTCTTACATGAATATCCCACTTTATCTCTCTCTAAAAACATCTATACGCCCATTGTGTTAATGCTATGATATATAAGTGAAATCCAATATCCAACACTTGTGGACTTAGTGAGTTGATCTTCTCTTAGGACTCTCCTTTTAGTACTAGGAATAAGATTGACAGACTCATAAACTCTATAATTTTTGGTTGTCTAACTTTCAATAATGAGCTTTTCTTTCTTAAGTTCCTCTTGAAGAGCATGCTTTTGTTTAACAAGTTAGTGTTTTGAATTTGAAGTGTGACAGCTTCAAGTTTAGCTTGTTCTAAAGCAAGAAGTTCATCTCTATACTTGTTTACTTCAAAAGTGAGTTTATTGTATTTTGAAAGCAGATTTAATCTTTGCTCTTCAACAAACTTAAGATCCACATTGATATAACTTAAACAAGATTGCCAATAAGAATCATCATCCATAGATAGTAAAATATTTACCTTTATCATGGTGATGTTGACCCATTCTCCATTTCTTGCATGAATCTTTCCAGCGATCGACTTTTCACCTTACTGCAAGTGCCATCGATTGCGACTCTTACTTCATCATCGGAGGAAACATCTTCTTCATCGATCAAAGGTTTCGACTACAAGTCCTTTGTTCTTTCCACGAGAGAGTTTAGAGCTCTGTGGGTGAAGGGTTGATGATTCAGCCTCAAGGAGTGCAAGTTTAGCTTTAGCTTTTCTATACTTAGCTTCAAAATCTTTTTGATCCTTTTGATCAGTTTTGTTTAGAAAATGTTGAGATGACTGAAACATTTTTGGTTGAAACTTGCTAGTTCCTAAGGCAAAACTGTTTCCAGAAAATTTGTATGAAGGTTCTGAAGTGGTTTTTGAAAAATAGTCTTTTGCAAAGTGACCCTTTTTGCCACATTTAAAACATTCAGTGCTACCACTTTCTTTGGAACCATAAAAATTTGACATGTTTCTTTTGATAAAACGTTTTGAGTTTGCAAGGAGTGCCCTCTCTTGAAATTCAGTTTGCAAATCATTTAGGTATTCCTCACTGGTTCTTTCATCAGCCTCACATCATAGTTTTCTTGAAAATCCTGCACAACACCATTTGAATATAATGCAGTTGATACGGGTGCAATGGTCAGGGCTTTTTTGGTTTCTTGAGCCTTTTTTGAATCAGGGTATCTCCTAGAGATTAAGTTGTCTTCATAGACTAACTTCCCATAGATTTGAAGGAGCTCAAGATTTTGAATGTGATTAGCATTTTTGAGACCCTGAGAGAAACTTAACCACTTCTCAGGGAGACTATTGACAAAGCCAACATTCATCTCATGCTTAGATAGGGTGACACTATCGTTGGACAGCTCATTGAGCAGTGTCTTATAACGAGTATAGGTTTCTGAGAGACTTTCAGAATCTTTGGTTTTAAAAGTGTTATACTCAAGTTTCAGGTCCATTATCCTATTTTCCTTGGTATCTGAGAGACCCTCATAGCTATGAACCAAGTCAGTCCAAGTTTGTTTGGCTGTTTTATAGTTAATGACTGATTCCATTATATCGTCAAGGAGACATGATATAATGATGCTTTTGAGGCGTTGATAAGGTTTTAAAATGTACCTTTTGAGGGGTCGTTTAAGCCCTTATTTGATCACTTTTGTATCCGTTATTACTTAATATCGTTCCTTTTCACTTTTAGGTCTCTTGAAGGCAAATTCTTTGGAATGGCACTTATTTGGATGAAAAGGCGGGATATACAAAGAAAATGGCCAAAGTCGAAGAATCGAGACACTCAGTCTTTGAAATACAAGGGGACGCGTCGGTGTTAGTGCGGCGCGGTGGAGCACTTCTATGATGGCTCGATAGCCAAATTGCTTATTTTCAAGTGGCGGTGTCGGGGCTTTAAAAGAGTAGGTAGTCGCAACTCGGGCGGCCTAGATTTGATCCGACGTCGAGGCTGAAGGGCGTCACAAATATAAGGTGACGCCGTCGCCAAGACTAACGTGGCGAAGACGAAACCACAATAGCGGCTACCGGACGGGCGTCACAAATCATAAGGTGGCCGTCGCGATTGTAATCTTATATATAGAATCCGAATTTTTAAGTTTTAGTGTGTAGTCTTTTGGAGTAAAACCTAAACCAGAACCAAAGGCTGTCTTGTACATTATTTTAGGGTTCAAACCCTATCTTACCGCAAGATAAGTGTTTTACTTCATTAATTCAATTATGTCTTCAATTATTTGTGTGTATGCTTGCATGTTCTCCATGCCCGCTAATTTACTTGTGTGTTTGCTTAGGAATATGAAACTTAATTATTGAATATTGATTGGTTGTCTCTTATCTTAATTGTTAATGATCTAGTAATGCGATAGGTCATTCGTTGTGTAGTTAATGCTTGATTAATCTTTGTGAACCTTAGACTATAACACCTAGAGTAGTTGTAGGCTAAACCATCAAAAAGTACCTTAGAGTTAGAGTTTATAATTCCTAGAGATTTTGTAGGCGAGACCCTTGGTAGTTTCAAAGAGTTAGGGATAAACCCATACCCTACGACTTTAGACACACAACGCAATTAAGAATAAGGGCGTGACAATTCAACCATCAATAGGAGATAATTAAGGGTAATAAGACCTAAGTGAACACATCTTTAAACCATCATCGAGCACACAATAATTAGACATAGACTACATCACCTTAGATTAGATAATTAGATAAGTAGAGTAATCGGTAGAAATACCAACCCCAATCCAAACCCCGAGATTCGTACCTTTCTAATTCCTAAAAACATAAAAGATAAAAATAATCTTCCTCAACCCCAACCTTAGCGTAGTAACTTCTCACTAGCATTCCTATTCCCCAGAGAACGATATCAATACTAGTGGCTTACCCTAATACTACACTACAACGATTAGGTTCACCGCTGGGGTGTTATAAAACTTTCTTGAAAAAAGGAAGTTCCTTTGACCCCGAACGAGCAGCGTGTAGCGTTATCAAGTTTTAGGCGCGGCTGGGAATAGAATACCTAGTTAGTAGTCCACTTCGTTTGGGTTTACGATCCGCTCCCAACAATCGAGCTAAATCACTCATGGCCCGGCTTGTGAATGGCGATCCGTAATCAACTTAAAGCGCTTAGCACGAATGCAATGAAGATCCGAGGAGTATAGTGTTTCCCGGTCGTTATGTCGGCGAGCTATGCAATGGATTATCAAACGTAAAGTGATCGAGGAATTTGAACGGAAAAGAGTATTTGATTATGATTATTACTAAGGAAAAAGTCAACAAATTACAACGGCTTAAATGCAAATTAAAGGAAATTAAAAAGATAAAAAAATATTAAATAAACGCTATCACTATTTTTTAAAATGATGTTTTGGTTTTTATGTTTTTATAAAACTAGAATTAAAAACTACGTGACGTCTTAATGAAAGCGTGAAACTTAAACAATATAAATCCTAAAAATATAAAATCACATTTTACAATCCTAATGATAAAGAAAATATATAGAAAAAGAAAATTATTTTATAACTAATTATCTAATTATTATTAATTAAAAACTATTTTAACTATTAAATAATAGCCTAAAATACAAGAAAATATGAAATAAAGCTAGAAAAATAAAATTAAGACTTAGAAAAATCTAAAATATCAAAAGATAATTTTCAAAACTATTTTGTATTTTTACGAATATTTTCTATTTTCTAGGAATTTAAACTATTAAAACTAATTAAATTACTTAAAATACAAATTTAACTAAGAAAAATCTAGAAAAATATTTTTTGTCTTTTTATATTTATCTTAACTTAAGAAAATGAAAATTATTTTTTGAAGCTTTTCTTAATTTTTGTATTAAATGCTATTTAAAAATGCTTAAAACTAATTTAAATTAAGAAAAATAGCAAACAAGCTTAGAAAAATATGAAAATTTCAGGAAAACTCTAAAATTATATTAGGAATCTAAAAAATGGAAAAACAGGTGCTTATGTGTGGAATTATGAACTGATGCACAAAGTGCTTATGAAATAAGCACTTGAATAAGCTAATGAGCACCAATGTGAACCAATCATAATGAAGCAATATTATGCAAGAAGAACCAAATGCAACAAATATCAACAAGCCTAAACCACCGATTTGCAATTACAACAGATTTGATGTTTTGAGCTTTTGGCTAAAAACAGATAAAGGGGTCTACTTTGAGCTTAAAATAAGCCAACCAATAATGAAACTACAAAATGAAAGTGGGACCCTGCACTAGACACAGGTGACTATCTATAAGCCTAAGTGAGACCTAGATAAGCTTGAATGAACCTAATACAAACTCGCAAAACATGCATAACCCCCATGCGGTGCTCGATTGCCACATTGCAGTACTTAGCACCATTTGACAAGCCATTTAAGAGCTTAAAGAAAATTCACAAAATTATGCTAAAATGGACATAAGAAACTAGACCATGGGGCTTTTAAAACTACAATTTCCATTGATATTGACTCGAAATGAGCCCAAGAAAATCAACCTTCTTGGCCAAACCGGTATTTCAATATTGACTTTTGACAAAGAAGCTGAATTGTTGACTTATATGAGTTTAAAACTTAAACCAGCGATTAACTATGATGTATTAAGCTATAATGAAACTAGATTAAGCTAGATAACCTACTCATGAATTCTTGTGATGAAATTTGTCACGAAAATCCTAACGGTTAAGAGTTAAAACGAGTTTAAGTGAAATTTGACTTTGAGCTTATGAATATGCAAAAATGACCAAAATGACTCTATTACAACCGCATAAGACCTAAGCAGCAGAAATCTCCTACTAAACAAACCTCAAAGTTAGTTAAAGCGAGATCAAACACCCTTAAAACTCATCATTATGTGATTAAAATGAGATAACAAGCGAGCAAACTTGTTTCAATGATCAAACTATGTTTACAAGACCTAAATACAACTATATAAATAAGTTTTACACTAATGGTGACCACAGTTACAAGTACAACAAAAACTGCAAATAGACTTGAAAATGAAAATGAGATTTCTTACTTACATGTATCCCACTTGTTGCAGGCTAAAACCAAACCCAAACCTATTCTATCCTAAGCTAATTTAACCCAAATCAACCTCTGCATCCACCATATCCAATTCCATTACAATATGAGCTCTCTGTTGACTTTCATTGACCATGGAACATTTTGCTTAAAAGTAACTTATAAGCTTACAAAAAGCTTTAAATAGCTTAACTAAACTATTTGGAACTTAAAAATAAGATGTTAAAGGTTTGCATATAAGACTTTGAAAATGGATTTTTAACGATGAACTTGAAATTATGAAGCTTAAATGAAACTTGGAATTAGGATGAAACTTGATTACAAACACTTAATTATCTTAAATCTAATACATAGAAACTGATATTACATCATTTTGATTTAAACTACAATATTGATTTAAAAAACGACATTAAAGGAAAACTTAAAACTAACTACTTGCCCTATCTTCTCTCTTCCTTTTCTTTTATAGTTCCAATTGCTTCTCTCTCTTGGTCTGAGATAATCCCACCTCTGTTTATGGCCATTGGATCACTTAAAGCTATCTTGGCCATTGAATTACTTTTGGCGGGAAATGGGGTTTTAACAGTTGGGGTTGAGTGAAGGGTTAGAAGATGCATTAATTGTGTCTTGGATTGTGGTGGAGGAGGGGGGAACAAGGTGGTGGGGAATGGGAGGTTGTGTGTAGAGGGTGAAGCAGGGAGCAAGTGGAAGGGGAAGACTTATTGGCGGGTAAAGGGGTTTGACCAAGGTTTTTTTGACCGGGGATTAATATTAAAAAAGGGGGTCCAATTTAGATATTGACAGGGGTCACTTGGTTTGACAAGTCCAAAAAAGGTATTAAAGGTTATAAATACAAGGACTTAAAGTGTAAATTCTGAAAATTAAGGGCGATCCATCAATTATGCAAAGTTATTCAAGGGACCACAAGTGACAATCTTCAAAAGTACAAGGACCAAACTTGACAATTTTAATTTTCCAAGGGCTATTTTGCCAATTTTCAAAGTTGGAGGACCAAACTTGTAATTTTCTCAAACTTTTGATATTTTCACCAAAGGACTAATTTTGACAAGTTATGATTTAAAAAGGACCTTTGGTGATTTTTCTTTGAAATTAGGACTCGTGGACTATTTTGACAATTTTAGAAACTTGGGGACCTGAAGCGCCAATTATGCAAACTTTGCTCATTTTCATCGATTTTAAACATTTTGCATCCGAAACATATAAAATGAAATTTTGGAATATTTTCATATTTTGATGCATTTTGAGCATTTTGGACGTTTTTGTTGAGATAGACCCAAAATGATGAGTATTTACACACTCATCAATCCCCCACACTTAACTATTGCTAGTCCTAGCAATTTTTGAGAAAAACTTAATGGATTTGAATCTCTTTACCAAAAGCCATTACTTGGAGTAGCCAAATGTTTTAGTTCAAGTAAGAACCATGGTACACCGATAACCATGTGATTTTGAGCAAACCACCGACTTCAACGGTTTGATTTGTCTTTACGAAGCCGTTTGCTCGGACTAGCCAACTCTTAGATAAATTATCAATTATTATCTTTGGTGAGTGATTACCAATTATGGTTTTTCCACGCCTTTACCACAAGCCATAACCTTGCGGGCTGTGACTCTTCACTTTTAAGGATATGGTGGTGAATACCATACAATTTTGGGCAAATTGCAAGTCGTCAACGGATTTAAGATATCTTTACCAAGAGCCGTTTGCTCTGGATTAGCCAATCCTTTTGTTTATTAGACAAGGCGGATGATAACCAAGCGAGTAAGTGTAAAACACTTACTCCAAAAAAATTTGGCCAAAACAGGGAATTGGTATAATTATATGATAAAATTGTGAGAATTCCCCCACTTAGAAATGAATATTGCCCTCAATATTCAAATGCTGCGTGTTATGCGAAACAAAAAACGTAAAAGGAAATACTACGGCCATTATTTGAAAGGATTTTTTTTTTTTTTTTTTTTTTTTTATGAAAACTTATATATATATATAACATGTGGGCACTCCCCACACTAGGTGGAACCCATGGGTGAAAACCCATGTTTAGCTCTTGTTTTTGATTACCGAGTCGCTAGCTTGACTCGACCCCGAATTAATTGGTTCATGGGAAGCAAAGTGGAAGAAACAATCTCCATCGGACTTTCATTCAAGATGTTTGGACAAACATTGAAGTGCGTGAAAGTTCCACACCGATGAGATATACATAGAACCGCTCGAAATGATAAATGAAAATGCAGGGGTCAAAGATAGTGTCTTCATTCAGAAGGAGTGAAGATGGAGAAATCACAAGATATTTGAGGAAAGGAAGAAAGGTTTTGATAACAATCAAGATCCATTCCTCATCCTCAAATGTAGACGACGTCGGGAGGAAGGGTGAGGTAGTATCATCAATAAGCAAACTCATACGATAGAGTACACCTTCCTCCGAGCCAATATCATCCTCAAGATCAAAATAGAAATGATCATGTTCTGAGGAGATATGTCATGAGAGAGTTCAGGAGAACTCTTCATGAAGAGAATCATTCACATGAGTGATGTTGTGAACTCTTGTTCCATTGTGGGCTCATCACTATCCTCAATCTGAGTATCAAAGAGTGGATTCTCGAAATTGAAGTGAATTCGAGTTGAATTCAAATAGAGGATTGGTGAAAATAGCTTTGAATATTTCGGAACAAAGTGATCAACATTCTCTATTGAATTTGGGGATAAGAGTGAGTGAGCGATCATTATCAATGAGACTTCGGTCTCTCCCAGATTAACCCGAAATCAAAGAGTGGATTGATGTGAGTGAGTTCACCGGAGAACTCCTCGAAGGGATCGACATCGATTGTGGAAGTGATGCCTCAACATACTCGATGTTTCCATAGGAAGCACAATCTTCACTACAATTGGAGAAAGTTTCCAAATGATCATTTGAACACTCGAGAGGGAAGAGAATCACACATATGGTCAAAGTTCCTGTGACTCTCTGGGATTGGGACAAGGTTCTCGACACTAGACTTTATGAATTCGTCCGATTCCTTTTCAGAACAGTGTCAAGATGCTCGTCCCCATGTTCGAGAGTGAGTGGGAGCTTGGGTGTGATAGCGGTTGTATGAGATGTAATCTCAACACGGGATATCAATGATCGGGGAGTTGAGAAATATTATCTTTAAAAGGATAAAACTCTCCTCGTCATCATCATATAGAATTGCCTTAAGAAATTGGGAGCGTCTTAGAGTTGCTTGCTCTAGGACTAATAATTCTTCCTAGATTGGCGGGCCTCTGGTTCTTGACTAGCAATTCTCCCATGGTCTTTTCACCACTCACTTGATTCTTAAAGTTACTAATCATATCATCAAGTGTTTTCATTGTGGTTTCAAAATCACGGGAGATTTCATGAGACAACGGCTCGGTGGAGCTTGAACCGTATGGTCTTGTGGAGGTTGAAATTTTCAAACATGTGAGTCATGATTGTTATAAGGAATTGGGTTCCCTATTTGACAATCGGATTTGAAATGGGGACCTCCGGTACTCACAACAAGAAAAGCTGTTGAGTGCAGACAGGTGAATCATATGGATTTTGGTTATAACCAAAGTTACGAGCATCAACGGAAAAGCTGTTCATAGACAAGCGTGTTTCCGGATTGACACTCAAATCCTTGGTGAGGACCTCCACAAAATTCACGATAGTATTCTTGATTATATGATGATAAGTCGGGTTGTGGTGGGTAATTGGTAAATTTTGAGGGTCGTTAAATGAGTTACGATTAGGATCATAATCAAATGAATTCCTCGAACCACAAAACAAACAACTCCCGTTATGGATATCATTACCACATTGTACACAAGTACACCAGCGACATGGTGAACCAAAGAGGCTCACCACAACCGACACAAGGAATAAACGATTGCATTTGAGAGTTATGAGAAGGAATCGGTTTATTGAAGAATCAACAAAACCAACATGGTTATCTCGAATGACTATTAAGACTCGAAGAACATTTTGAAAAATCGGGAGGTGGGACAAGTGGTGTGCTCGAGAGCTAGCAATTTCTACCACTTCGTTATGGTCTCAGTTACGGTTCTTGAAAGCGTGAAGATTAAGCAAGTCATTCTTGCTAGTCACGGTCTAAATTTCGCATGTTTGCTTTTAACCGTAAATCGTGAAAGTTTAGAATCAATTCTAGGCGGCTTAGGAGCAATTGAGGGTTAGGTTTTGGATAACCGTAGGTTGGACGTGTTAGCACTTCCATCATCGGAGGAAAGTACGGTCCTTTGTCACCCGGTTTCTTGTTCCGTTTCCCTCACGCGAATGAATGGATCATCACGAACAACACGAATTCTTGACATTTGTGATAAAGTCCGAAGTTTTTCAACTTCGTCCCGAATTAGTCCTCGAGAGATTCCATGAGAAGAGAAGAAGTTAGAATCAAATGGATAGAGGGTAAAGGATAAAGAATCAAAAAGGGTAAGAGGGTAAAGAAGAATATTTTGGTATTTTGAAAAACATGATGCAAAACAAAGAATGAAAATCTTTTGGATTTTTGATTTTTAAAAGAAAATATAAACATATACGGATGGTATAGACAAAGAGTGAGTATCCAAATCACTAATCGCTGGGCGAGCGATAATCAGCCTGACTCCGGCGTGGCGCCAAAATTTGATCCTCTCCCAAACGGTCAAGCTAAATCGCTCAAGCCGCCACCGGCTGAATGGTCGAATCGTAATCGACTTAAAACTACTTAAGCACGAATGCAATGAAGATCCGAGGAGTATAGTGTTTCCCGGTCGTTATGTCCCGGTGAGCTATGCAATGGATTATCAAGCGTAAAGTGATCGAGGAATTTGAACGGAAAAGAGTATTTGATTATGATTATTACTAAAGAAAAAGTCAACAAATTACAACGGCATAAATGCAAATTAAAGGAAATTAAAAAGATAAAAAAAATATTAAATAAACGCTATCACTATTTTTTAAAATGATGTTTTTGTTTTTATGTTTTTATAAAACTAGAATTAAAAACTACGCGACGTACTAATGAAAACGTGAAACTTACACAATATAAATCCTAAAAATATGAAAATAACATTTTTACAATCCTAATGATAAAAGAAAATATATAGAAAAAGAAAATTATTTTTATAACTAATTATCTAATTATTATTAATTAAAAACTATTTTTAACTATTAAATAATAGCCTAAAATACAAGAAAATATGAAATAAAGCTAGAAAAATAAAATCAAGACTTATAAAAATCTAAAATATCAAAGAGAATTTTCAAAACTATTTTTTATTTTTACGAATATTTTCTATTTTCTAGGAATTTTAAACTATTAAAACTAATTAAATTACTTAAAAATACAAATTTAACTAAGAAAAATCTAGAAAAATATTTTTTTGTCTTTTTATATTTATCTTAACTTAAGAAAAATGAAAAATTATTTTTTTGAAGCTTTTCTTAATTTTTTGGATTAAATGCTATTTAAAAATGCTTAAAAACTAATTTAAATTAAGAAAAATAGCAAACAAGCTTAGAAAAATATGAAAATTTCAGGAAAACTCTAAAATTATATTAGGAATCTAAAAAAAATGGAAAAACAGGTGCTTATGTGTGGAATTATGGAACTGATGCACAAAGTGCTTATGAAATAAGCACTTGGAATAAGCTAATGAGCACCAATGTGAACCAACTGTTAACAGAAGCAATATTATGCAAGAAGAACCAAAATGCAACAAATATCAACAAGCCTAAACCACTGATTTGCAATTACAACAGATTTGATGTTTTGAGCTTTTGGCTAAAAACAGTAAAAAGGGGGGTCTACTTTGAGCTTAAAAATAAGCCAATCAATAAGCTGAAACTACAAAATGAAAGTGGGACCCTGCACTAGACCTGGGTGACTATCTATAAGCCTAAGCTGAGACCTAGATAAGCTTGAATGAACCTAATGCAAACTCTGCAAAACCTGCATAACCCCTGTGCAGGCTCAGTGCCCTGCACAGGGTACTTAGCACCATTTTGACAAGCCATTTAAGAGCTTAAAGAAAATTCACAAAATTATGCTAAAATGGACATAAGAAACTAGACCAGTAGGGCTTTTTAAACTACAATTTCCATTGATATTGACTCAGAAATGAGCCCAAGAAAAATCAACCTTCTTTGGCCAAAACTGAGTATTTCAATATTTGACTTTTTGACAAAGAACTGAATTGTTGACTTATATGAGTTTAAAACTTAGACCACTGATTAACTATGATGTATTAAGCTATAATGAAACTAGATTAAGCTAGATAACCTACTCATGAATTACTGTGATGAAATTTGTACCCAAAATCCTAACAGTTAAGAGTTAAAGACAGGTTTAAGTGAAATTTGACTTTGAGCTTATGAATATGCAAAAGACTGACCAAAATGACTCTATTAGAACTGCATAAGACCTAAGCAACAGAATTCTCCTACTAAACAAACCTCAAAGTTAGTTAAAGCAGCAGATCCAAACACCCCTTAAAACTACTGTTATGTGATTAAAATGAGATAACAACTGAGAAAACTTGTTTCAATGATCAAACTATGTTTACAAGACCTAAATACAACTATATAAATAAGTTTTACACTAATGGTGACCACAGTTACAAGTACAACAAAAACTGCAAATAGACTTGAAAATGAAAATGAGATTTCTTACTTACATGTATCCCACTTGTTGCAGGCTAAAACCAAACCCAAACCTATTCTATCCTAAGCTAATTTAACCCAAATCAACCTCTGCATCCACCATATCCAATTCCATTACAATATGAGCTCTCTGTTGACTTTCATTGACCATGGAACATTTTGCTTAAAAGTAACTTATAAGCTTACAAAAAGCTTTAAATAGCTTAACTAAACTATTTGGAACTTAAAAATAAGATGTTAAAGGTTTGCATATAAGACTTTGAAAATGGATTTTTTAACAGTGAACTTGAAATTATGAAGCTTAAATGAAACTTGGAATTAGGACTGAAACTTGATTACAAACACTTAATTATCTTAAATCCAATACATAGAAACTGATATTACATCATTTTGATTTAAACTACAATATTGATTTAAAAAACGACATTAAAGGAAAACTTAAAACTAACTAATTGCCCTATCTTCTCTCTTCCATCTCTTTTATAGTTCCAATTGCTTCTCTCTCTTGGTCTGAGATAATCCCACCTCTGTTTATGGCCATTGGATCACTTAAAGCTATCTTGGCCATTGAATTACTTTTGGCGGGAAATGGGGTTTTAACAGTTGGGGTTGAGTGAAGGGTTAGAAGATGCATTAATTGTGTCTTGGATTGTGGTGGAGGAGGGGGGAACAAGGTGAGCTGGGGGAATGGGAGGGTTGTGTGTAGCAGGGGTGAAGCAGGGAGCAAGTGGAAGGGGAAGACTTATTGGCGGGTAAAGGGGTTTGACCAAGGTTTTTTTGACCGGGGATTAATATTAAAAAAGGGGGTCCAATTTAGATATTGACAGGGGTCACTTGGTTTGACAAGTCCAAAAAAGGTATTAAAGGTTATAAATACAAGGACTTAAAGTGTAAATTCTGAAAATTAAGGGGCCAATCCTGTCAATTATGCAAAGTTATTCCAAGGGACCACAAGTGACAATCTTCAAAAGTACAAGGACCAAACTTGACAATTTTAATTTTCCAAGGGCTATTTTTGCCAATTTTCAAAGTTGGAGGACCAAACTTGTAATTTTCTCAAACTTTTGATATTTTTCACCAAAGGACTAATTTTGACAAGTTATGATTTAAAAGGACCTTTGGTGAATTTTCTTTGAAATTAGGACTGGGGACTATTTTGACAATTTTAGAAACTTGGGGACTGAAGCGCCAATTATGCAAACTTTGCTCATTTTTCATCGATTTTAAACATTTTGCATCCGAAACATATAAAATGAAATTTTGGAATATTTTCGGTATTTTGATGCATTCGAGCATTTTTAGGCGTTTTGCGATTCGAGATAGACCCAAAAATGATGAGTATTTACACACTCATCAGTTTCTTTGCTTGATTCCTATCAAGTAAAATTTTCTCATTTTTTAGCTTTCTCATAGTATATCCCCCTTCTTCGTTACCTTTGTTCGTAATCCCATCACTTTTCATCATGGAAGGTGATAACTAACCACCATTCATCAACCTACCACCAAATGACCCACCAAGAGCCCGTACTCTTGGTGAATACTCGAGACCAAGCCACCTAGGCTATAGAAACACCATTGAGCTTCCCGACCAAGCCCAAACTACGGCCTGCGATCGACACCATCCGGTTGGTGCAAAACGGATGTGCATTCCATGGACTTCGTTCAAAGATCCTAATCAACATCTTAGGGATTTCTTAAAATTGTCGATTCCATCGACCTTGATGCTACTACTCGGGAGACCACGCGTCTGCGTCTCTTCCAATTCTCTCTACGGGACCAAGCTAGTAATTGGCTTGAGCGACTTCCGCCGGCTCCATCTCAAGTTGGGATGATCTCACCTCTCGCTTCCTTGCTCAATTTTTCCCAGGAGAACCACTAAACTTAGGAATAACATCTTGATGTTCCAACAACGTCAAGGTGAATCTCTATGAAGCATGGACTCGATTCAAGGACTTACTTCATAAAGTCCTCATCACGGAATTGATCTTTGGCTCCAAGTCCAACTTTTCTATGATCATGTCAACTTCCCGCTGGCGATCCATTGACCAAGCGGCGGTGGAATACTTAGTGATCTCACGCGGAAGAATCATGGGGTATAATAGAGGACCTTGCTCTCTATGACAACGAAAGTTGGAATGACCCCGTGAGTTGCCCAAAACCGTTAAGGCAATCTCTTGCCTCCATTGACTCACAATCTTCTAACCGTAAGATGATCGAACTTGAAGATCAAGTTAAATTCCTAATGAGTTCTACGAAATCCTAAGTCTTCACATCAAGTGAATAAAATCACTCTTCCTTGTGAGTTATGTAGTGGTCCCCATGACACTCGTGATTGCACAAGACTCCCGAACAAGCTTTTATGGACTACGCCTCCATGCGTGCGACGGAGCGGGAGAAAGTGGTACACTTTCAAGCCCGAACAAAACAACTTAGGAAACTCTTACAACCCCTCATGGAGAAATCACCCTAACCTTAAGTGGAACCAAAACTCAAGCACACCCCAAAGCTCATCTAGTCCACCTAATAGGTTCAATTCTCTAAACACCGGAACCCCACTAATCTTGAGGCAATTGCATCTAGATTCATGTCATCTCAAGAGACTCGATTGACTAAGCTTGAAGCCGATTTTAAGCGAAGACAAAGCGAGATGACAAATAAGCTTGATGCCCTCTTAAAAGCCTTTAATGAACAGGAAATTGGAGCACTCCCAAGTGATACTATAAAGAACTCAAAAGTGAATTCGATTTCGTCGACTTCACCATGGGAGAGTGCACATCCATGTCCCTCACACCTAATGGTTCACTCGGTAAATGCTATCAACAAGGGTTCCAAGCCATCCAAAATGAGGTACCAAGGCCCTGCACCATTGGTAGAACCTACTCTTGAGAAACCCGTCAACCAAGAACCCAAGCCTAATCTAGAGGAGGAGTACAAGGAACTCCATCAAGAATAACCGGTTCTTGAAGTCTTAGCTCATGCACCTTATTATAATGCTTTAAAAGAAAAATATGAGTTAGAACTTAAACTTGGAAAACATGGGTCCGCTTTTGTGCAAAATAATCTACCTAAGAAGTTGGACGATCCCGGGCTATTTACTCTTCCGTGTAGGCTTGGAACTTCCAAACCTCTCGATGCTCTAGCCGACGTAGGATCATGCATCAATCTTGTCCCGTTGTCCCTCCATAGAAGCCTTAACTTAGGTAAAATAGAACCAACGGAAACCATCTTAGGTCTAGCGGACGGTAGTGTTGCATATCCGGTAGGGATAATAAAAGACATGGTAGTACACGTGGGAGAGTTGACTCTTTTGGCCGACTTCCATGTGCTAGACATGTATAAGGACCCGACATGCCCATTACTAGTAGGAAGAGGATTCTTAGCTACCGCTAGTGCCATCATCGATTGTAAGATATCCAAGATAGTGGTAGGAGAGGGGAGTGCTAGGTCAATTTACGATGTCAAAAAGAATACGTCCTACAAAGAAGAGGAAATCCCACATGAGATTAGGTTGGATAGAGCACCTTCTAGATATGGACCTTGGATAGATAAGAACCTCATAGGTCCCCAACGACCTTTCTACTTAGATGAAGCCTTTGCTAGTAAAGCAACTTTCCATGAAAAAGAAATGGCTAGGGACATGGAAGTGAGCCCGTTCTAGGACGCCTTAGTATTTAGGAAGATGACCGAAGTTCCTAGGAAGTTTGCCCGTCAACCTTGTCATGAATAAGTGGAAAATTGAGAAGCCTAAACATAAGTGGGATTGGGATAGACCGCCTAGTGATGGTAATGGAGAGTGGCACATTAGGATAACGATCTATGATCCCGATGGAGAAGTTTGAAAAGGCATATCGAACCGAACGTACTACTAGGAACTTAAATGATAAGTTTGATCCTTATGACATTGTTAAGATAGGCTTACTTATATCGATGCGTAGGAGCACGACTACGAGTCTAGCTACAAGACTCATAAATAAAGAAAAGCGCTTCATGGGAGGCAACCCATGCTTAATTGTTTGCTTGTTAGTGTCATATATCTTTTATTGATTGTTTATTCTAATGTTTAAATTTATAAAAATGCTTTATTTTGTTTTTAACCTCGTCTTAATTGCATATAAAGGTATTTTACATAAAGGATAAGTGTAGGGAGGATTACACACGTTTTCAAAAGAAACGTAAACATGAGAATTACAATTAATTAAAAGATATATATGTGTGTTTGTTCGAGTCAAATGCTTGTATCGAGTCATAATGGATGTTTTGCGAAATTTTCCAGATTCTAAAGATGTAAATTTTCCGAATTTTTTCCGAAAATCGCGAGACCGCTTTTGTCGGGATAACATGACGGCGGGAAGGAGTAAAACAATGAGTTACTTTTTTCTCGTTTTACGAGCTACTTATAAATTTTGGAATTTTCAAGTCTTAATTTTCCGAAGTTGTAAACATCCATTCCACAAGCATTATATCCTAGTTTAATAGAGTCTTATATATATTATTACCACTTGATTATGCTTGAAGGTTTCGTTTGTTTTCTTCAAGTGTGCGGGTTTAATTTATTAAGAAGAAGATACAAAAGATTGGAAGGAGCTTTTCACGCATACATTCTTCTTGAAAAGGATTTAACCACCACTTTACACGGATCCTCTTGAGCTAATCGGGAGTACTAGTTTCTTTCATCTTTTATTACCTTCCATTATCATAACTTTGATACTTTCGGGGAACATTGGGGACAATGTTCGGTTTAAGTGTAGGAGGGAAAATAAAGCGGAACTTTGAAACTATGCTTATCCTTGATTATTTGCTTTGTCCAATTGTATTTGTGTAATAAACCATGAGAAAATGTCGGTTAGGGTAATTTTGGCACCAAATTTAAAATTTTCATGACATATAGGAGTGGGCCATTAGTCTTAACAAAAGCGTCTCACGGATAGGAAGTTGCATGACTAGCATAAAAACCCTTTACCACCTAAATTCCACCCAAAATGTGAGGATCACCCTTATATTAGTAGGAATTAAAGCATTTATCTTTAATGCTTAGAGTGTGAACCGTAGTATATTAGATTCTAGAACTTGTTTTGTGATGCATCCGAGATCGCTAGTAAGACTACACTTGTGTAGTTAGGAATAACTAAATGATAAGAGGCATTAGGATAACCCTTGTTTGATACCGTAATATAATTACTTCGTCCACATCGGTTGAGTAATTCCCCACACCTTTGCGTTGTACTCATCTTTAGTACACGATACCCCTAGTTAACCCTTAGAGCCTATCCTTTCCGCGGTTCTCGTGATGTTTGGTTTTCGGAATATCAATGAAGAGCATTGTTTACACCCCACCCCAAATGTACGGCCAAATCGCCTTAGCCTACCTTGTATGCACTCACTTTTAGTGCATTATTGTTATCACCCCAAACCCTTAGTTCAATTATCTAGTTGCTTGCATGAGTTGCTAAGTTGAGTCATATCCTTTGTACCTTTGTTTGGGATGATTGGGACTCATGGGAAAAGTTAAAGTTTATGAAATAACTGGAAGGAACGTTAAATTCCCTTATTTGCATAATAATGTACTCCAAGTGTTTTGATCTTTTCAATTCGGGTCAAATTAGTGTTAGAGTAATAAAAACTCAAGTGTAGGGATGTGCCTATAAATCCCTATCATTTTGATGTTACCGTAGAGGATGGTAGAGTAAAAGTGTATGAAAAAAATCGAAAAAATAGAAAAGAAAAAAAATAGAGTGTTCAAAAAAAAAAAAAAAAAAAAAACATACGGGCTACCATCCTACATCTATCCTTTAAATTTATGTTTGTTTGTTTCATTATCTAGAGTTTAGAGTGTCGAGTCTTGGCTTAGCAACCATTCTTCATATGCTTGTAACATAAAGATTTTTGACTTGCCACCACTAAATAGCCTATCCCACCAAACCCTTTGTTTCCTACCGTAAGCCTAACATTACAACCCTTTAAAGACCTCTTTGATAGTCTTTCCTAGGTGCTTACGCCAAAGCGATGGAGGTTTGATCTATTCTCAAGCCTATGGTAATCTATGTACTAGGACCGGTTAATGAGTGTTTATCTTCCATTTCCAACTTGTTATATTTCATATACACAGAGAGATGTGAGTACCCAAACACCCCATGTGAGGTGCTAGTATGTAATTCCGTGCTTGTTATGACTTTTATTGGGCTTATATGTGTTGTGGATTGTTCTAAACCAATGCTTCATGACCCTAACTTATAAATTAATTGGCTAAAGCACATTTGCTTGAGGACAAGCAAATACCAAGTGTAGGGATATTTGATAAGGTTTTAAAATGTACATTTTGAGGGTCGTTTAAGCCCTTATTTGATCACTTTTATCCGTTATTACTTAATATCGTTCCTTTTCACTTTTTAGGTCTCTTGAAGGCAAATTGTGGAATGGCACTTATTTGGACGAAAAGGCGCGGATATCTGAAGAAAATGTCCAAAGTCAAGAATCGAGACACTCAAGCTGCTGAAATACAAGGGACGGGCGTCGGTGTTAATTATGCGACGCCGTCGAGCACTTCTGTGACTCGGTAGCCAAATTGCTTATTTTCAAGTAACGGTGTCGGGCTTTAAAATAGTAGGCCGTCGAAACTCGGGCGGCCTAGATTTGATCCAGACGGCGTCGAACTGAAGGGACGGCGTCACAAGCATAAGATGACGCCGTCGCAAGACTAACGTGGCCAAGACGAAACCCTAATGACGGCCAGCCGGCGGCGTCACAAATCATAAGGTGGCGCGTCGCGATTGTAATCTTATATATAGAATCCGAATTTTTCGGTTTAGTGTGTAGTATTTTGGAGTAAAACCTAAACCTAACCAAGGTCAGTCTTGTACGGTATTTTAGGGTTCAAACCCTATCTTACCACAAGATAAGTGTTTTACTTCATTAATTCAATTATGTCTTCAATTATTTGTGTGTATGCTTGCATGTTCTCAATGTCCGGCTAATTTACTTGTGTGTTTGCTTAGCGGAATATGAAACTTAATTATTGAATATTGATTGGTTGTCTCTTATCTTAATTGTTAATGATCTAGTAATGCGATAGGTCATTCGTTGTGTAGTTAATGCTTGATTAATCTTTGTGAACCTTAGACTATAACACCTAGAGTAGTTGTAGGCTAAACCATCCAAAAAGTACCTTAGAGTTAGAGTTTATAATTCCTAGAGATTTTGTAGACGAGACCCTTTGGTAGTTTCAAAGAGTTAGGGATAAACCCATACCCTACGACTTTAGACACACAACGCAATTAAGAATAAGGACGTGACAATTCAACCATCAATAGGAGATAATTAAGGAGTAATAAGACCTAAGTGAACACATCTTTAAACCATCATACGAGCACACAATAATTAGACATAGACTACATACACCTTAGACTAGATAATTAGATAAGTAGAGTAATCGGTAGAAATACCACCCCCAAATCCAAACCCCGAGATTCGTACCTTTCTAATTCCTAAAAAAACATAAAAAGATAAAAAATAATCTTCCTCAACCCCAACCTTAGCGTAGTAACTTCTCACTAGCATTCCTATTCCCCTAGAGAACGATATCAATACCCGTGGCTTACCCTAATACTACACTACAACGATTAGGTTCACTTGCCTAGGGTGTTATAAAACTTTTCAAGAAAAGGAAGTTCCTTTGACCCCGACGACGCTGTAGCGTTATCGTGCTGGTCCTGATTGACCACCCTTCTCTCATAAGGAGTCCATTGAGCTTCAGACTTGGGTAAACCTTCAGCAGTTGTAGGGACAAATCCACCATCAATAATACATTTGATGTAGTATGGTTCCATTACTGTTAAGTAGCAACGCATGCGCTTTTTCCACTTATTGAATTTTCCAACTTCCGGCCGGGGAGCAACAACTGAATAGCTTCCTCCTTTTTTGTCGACTAGTTGGGGCACATCACTATCAGCCATTGTAGGATCTTGATTTTAAAAACTTAAGAGACTCTGTAATTAAAAGTTTTATAAACCAGAGGCTCTGATACCACTTGTAGTTCCCTTTAACTTGGCTAGAATTAACTACAAAGTTAATCTATCTTAGCTTCATGGCTTAGCAATGTTATTTGAAAAATAATTTAACAAGTTAAAATGTGAAGTTAAATAGACAGGAGATTTTTCAACATTTATATTCTTATTATAAAGTTAATCAAAGAATATATTACCTAAGTGTTGGCGAAACAACACTTGGGATTGAATGACAAGTATGGTGTACTCCTCACTAAATTTAAGCTAAGCTCAAGTACAACTCTGCTAACCAACTGAGCTAACCTTAGGGACTTAGTTGTATTTGGAGGAGTAAAAGGGCTTGTGAATGTCTAAGCATTAATTGCACAAGCATAAACTTTTTACTCTACCTTATGGGTGCTATTTATACAAGTATAAGAAACAACCTTTTTCCTTAAAGACAAAACTGACATAAGCTTCAGATGACAAACTACCTTACGTATTTTGTCTCTGTTACACAAAGCTATTTCTAGTAAAGAACAAGTTTGCTTTCCTTGTGTCAGTGTCGACACACTCTTGGTCTTTTATTCATTCAGGTTAAGTTGACCTTTGCAAGATAAGGACACTCCCTTATCCATTCAAACTTATCCTG
The DNA here is from genome assembly GCA_022545495.1 of Chrysanthemum lavandulifolium. Taxonomy (NCBI): domain Eukaryota; kingdom Viridiplantae; phylum Streptophyta; class Magnoliopsida; order Asterales; family Asteraceae; genus Chrysanthemum; species Chrysanthemum lavandulifolium. Next base: position 197,281,958 of record CM040246.1, on the reverse strand, counting down.
CCTTTACTTCAGTCTTCATGTCTTCAGGCTTTACACCTTTAGTCTTCGTAGTCGGTGAGGGGTTCGGGGATTCAGTGAGCTATTGTCATCACTCATTGAATCCATCATCTTCTTCTTTGGCTCGGGTATCATTCACTGAGTCCCGCCTCACTGAATGGAGAACCTTTCTATTAAGATTGTTCTGAGCTTCTTGAAGATGACTCACTAAACGTATCTTCGTTCAGTGACTTCTTTACATTCAAGGTTATTAAACACTTAGGTTATTTTATCTTCAAATCCTTGTTTCAGGGAGTTTGGGAATTCACTGACCTAACAGTATATTTCAATGTTTGAAGTGTGTATATCTAAATGTATGTATTATGGAGGTGTGGTTATCTTGATTAGAGATAAGCCAAACACTCCTGGTTTTGACGATACTTATTTGAATGAGTTCTAACAACGCACATTGATAATGTATTGTGTTTCTTCATTCAAGGGATGAGTTGTCATGATGTTTAAAAACATTTTTTTTACCATTATTAACAATTCCATGCACATTCTTTAATTTAGTCTTCATGATCCGAAGACAAATTCATATGAGGTTTTCAATTAAAATCAATTTTAATTAAGAGGATGCAATTACTAACTAAAAGAAAGCAATAATTGTAAACTAATTTATACAGTATGATTACAAAGATGAATTAATTTTGAAAAACCATTTTGATTTGATTTTGTTATAACAGTAAACCCTAGAACTAGATTAAGGCAATGAGATGATTTAAATCACTTACATAGATGGTTAACAAACTGAGATGAATGATGGTTTATCCTAAGGATGAGTGAGTGTGTTTATGTTGAGTCGTTTGGGTGAAGGGTGAGAATGTTTTGAGTTAACAATGAATACTAAAGCATATATGCTAAGTATTTGTTTTATCGGATCCGCCGGATCCTTTGCAAAAGGGATCCGTCCCGCTTTCTCGAAGGGATTCGGCTTGACAGTAAATTTTTTTTATTTGTTTGATTTTTGATATAAGGATTGTTGTTTAGTACTTTTTAGGAGTTTTTGATATATGATTAGATGAGATTAATTTTGTCCTAAGTAAATGTCTCTGTGTGACAAGACTGGGAGTTAGTGCGTTTATGTGTACTAATGTTACGAGAAAATACAATAAGTAATGATATAAACAAAATACAATCATATTATTGAACAAGGTGATACATAGGATAGGATAAATGAAAAAAACATAAAGACCTAGAAAAAGTACAATGCTCCACGCGTGAACTTGATCATTGGGTAGATGAGCGCAACGAGTGAAATGATGATGATCACTAAAACGACACTAAACATTTTTGTGATGATTTTACCTTTTCTCTTTGAGAGTGTTTCAGTAGTGAGTAATGATGGAGATGAAATTTGATTACGAGTGAAATTTGAGTGAGAAATTTTTTGAAATAAAAAGTGGAGGGATTGGTTACTATTCTTGACCGTTTATGTTGTATGGGAGTGTGTGAAGAGAAATTTTGAATGAGGTAGTTTGATTCTCCAAATATTTCATGTTGTCATTCGACAATTTGGTAAGTTATAAAGTATTATTAGTGATAGGACGAATGATAACAAATATTTACAAAGAAAAGTTTTCAGTAGGAAAATGAAGTCCTATTATAGCTAGCGGATATGTCAGTCATGTTCACAAGACGATAAAAAGAAGATGTGAATAACTGTGAGTCTTATGAGATACAAGTAAAAACAAACAAACAAACTTTTATAAGAGCTAATATCCATTACAGATTTTAGCTTTTGACTTTTGGAATTCTTTTCAAATAGTAATTCATAAACTTTTAAGATACCTGTAAGTTTATCGTAGGAGAGGTTTGATAAATCCTTTTGTTCTTATATGTGTGTCACCTTTATTCTCCATTTGGTTGAGAGTAACTTTAGAACCATCATATCTAGAATATTACTTGACAAATTTCGTTAATACCTTTTAATAAAGTAGTAATAATGTTAGAATATATCAAATATATTACCAATACTATCATTATTGAAGATTGTGATTTAATCGAATTGTTTAAAAAAAACTAGTTTTTGTAAAAGATTTCCTTCTTTGTAGTTTTTAAAAATTCACTGATCGTTTCAAGTTTTAAAGTACAGTTTACTTTTAAAAAAACTTGGTAATGTAGCTCTGATACCGATTGTAAAAAACTAAAAGGGGGTTGAATAGTTTTACCGATTAAAATCTTGTTTTAACATAATTAGTTGAGTTATGTCAAAACCTTTTGATATTTGGATATTGATAATGTGATAATATGAATGTTAAAGATAAAGTAAAGTAAAGAGAGATATAACCGTGACACAAGTAACTATAGTGGTTCGACTACAAGGTCACCTCCCTTGCCCTACTCCACTCCCCGAGTACCCAACTTAAGAGTTCGTAAACACTATGTCCACAAGCTCCTTATCTGGCGGAGAAGCCTCACAACATCTTTTACACTTTATCCGGCACAAAGTTAAATATCGGGTTCTTGTTCAAGGAAGAACCTTACCTAACGTCGCTTATACTTTATTCGGTACAAAGCTAAATACTGTGGTCTAACAAAGGTAGAACTAATCCTAAACACTACCTACTCTTTGAGAATATGATGTTTATGTTTACAACAAATGAATGATGTTCAAGAATCAGTATAATGATCTTGATATGATGAAAACTAGTAACAAGTACACTTGTAACTTTGTTGTCTTGTATGCAAAGTTCGGTAATATCTCCTTCTAAAAGATGAACACTAAAAATGAAATAGAAAGGTTAGTTTGATCTGAGATAAAATGTTAGATACGGTAAGAAGGTGTTAGAGAGAGTATGATCAAAAGGGGTGAAGAAACAATGAGAAATGGCTGCTATTTATAAGAAAAAATCTCACTGTTCTGCCGGATCCGGCGGATCCCTTCCAAAAGGGATCCGACCAGTGTATTCAAAGGGATTCGGCTTGCTGGATCACTAAGCCCGGATTTTGAACACCAAATCTCTTAAGATCTTGTGTGATCTTATGTGATCTTGTAAGATATTCAGAAGATTTGAGTGAGGTCATGCATGAAGTAAAATACGATATAGATTTTAATTATTTTTAAGTTAGTTTTAACTTATTTTATAAAAGTGTAAGTAATAAGAGTTACTTGTAAAGTCTATAAGAATGGTTTGAGCTTTTGTAAGGAAAACTGTGTAATATCTTTTGCGTGAGTGATATATTAATAATGGTTTTTGACACAATTTTTTATACTTGATGTATTTATGTAATTATCCTTGAGTCTTTGGTAAAATGTATGATTATATCGTAATGAGTTAGAAAACTATTAGCTCGAAAACTTATGTATTTTATTTTCTATTTAAAATGATTTTACGATAGTTATTGACAAAACATGGATAAAAAGATCGTAAAATATAAATAAACGTTTCTATGACTTATTTGTATTAACAGATGGTTCTCGTTGTGCCCGGGATAACCTAATGGTTATACGTAATGTCATTAGTTCATAAATAAATGTTAACCTGAAATTTTCGGTTGTCACACTATGTTATCCTCAGATCCCAAACCTCTAATATTACAAGAAATTATTTTAACCATGATATGACTTAATAATTCGATAAGGTGAAATGCGCCTCTTCACTTCATTCCCTTACTTTCATCTACTATGCTCTTCCAAACAAAACTAATCTTCTTTCCAATTAATCTTCTTTCCAATTCTTCGTGCTCTTAACGAATCATCAGTACTTATCTAGCCAATTGAGCTTGATTTAGGTCGGGCTACAACATTGATGCATTTCGATGAGAAAAATTTGGAGATGAACTGTCTACGCAACGTCGAGCCAATTTTAATAGCCACATAACTAGTGAAACCTGTATGACATAAGAGTTTTCTCAGTAATGCATAGCTAGCTTATTGCCTATGGATTGTGGAATAATTTTGGACAACTTCAAAAACGTTTTGGGGCTCGCAAATAGTTTAAAAAACTTCAATATATGTGTAGAATAAAAAATAAAAAAAGAGTATTGGTCCTTATGGTTTGTCTCAAGTTGCATCTATCGTCCCTGATAGTTTAAAGTTGCATGAATCGTCCCTAATTTTGAAAAGAATAACACTCGTGGTCTTTTTTTTAACTAGTGTTAAGTGGATTGTGTTATCAATTACACGTTAGCCTTTTTGGCTAACGACCGTTTGCATAGTCTATCATTTATAATAGCGGTCGTTTACAATTTTAAGTTCTTTGTCCGTTTATAAATTTTTCGTTTGTTTTCTTACGTTTTATCCATTTTTATACGTTTTCGTCCGTTTTTATACACATTTCTTACGTTTTTATCCGTTTTCTTAGGTTTTCATATGTTTTTATCCATTTTTATACGTATTCGCCCGTTTTCTTACATTTTCATACGTTTTGTCCGTTTTTATACGTTTTCGTACGTTTATATTTTTACGGTTTCATACGTTTTTATACGTATTCTTACGCTTTTATACCTTTTCATCCATTTTTATACATTTGCTTACGTTTTTATACATTCTCATCCGTTATCGTCCGTTTCTATACGTTCTTGTCGGTTTTATATATTTTTGTCCGTTTTCTTATGTTTTCATACGTTTTCGTTCGTTTCTATACGTTTTCATCCGTTTTTATACGTTTTATAAAAACATATGAAAACGTTTTCAAACGAACAAAACCGTATATAAACGGATGAAAATGGATTAAAAAAGAGGATAAACGCAAGAAAATGTATAAAAACAGACTAAAACGTATAAAAACAGAGGAAAACATATAAAAACGGACGAAAATGTAATAGAACGTACGAAAACGAACAAAAATGTATAAAATGGACGAAAACGTATAAAAACGGACAGAAACGTTAGAAAATGTATAAAAAGGACGAAAACGGAAGAGAACGTATAAAGACGGATAAAAGCGTAAGAAAACGTATAAAAACGAACGAAAACGTATAAAATGGATGAAAACGTTAAAAACCGTAAGATAACGTATAAAAACGGATTAAAATGTATGAAACCGTAATAAAAACGTATAAAACGTACGAAAACGTATAAAAACGCACAAAAGCGAATGAGAATGTAAGAAAACGGATGAAAACGAAAAAACAGACGAAAACGTATGAAAACATAAGAAAACGGGCGAAAACCTATAAAAACGGATAAAAACGTATAAAAACGGATAAAAACGTTTGAAAACGTAAGAAAAATGTATAAAAACGGACGAAAACATATAAAAACAGACAATGTATAAAGGATAGACGATGCAAACAGTCGTTAGCTGAAAGGGCTAACGTGTAAATGATAAAGAATCCACTTAACACTAGTTAACAAAAAGGACCACGAATGTTATTATTTTCAAAAATTAGGAACGGTCCATGCAACTTTAAACTATTAGAGACGATAGATGCAATTTGGGACAAACTACAGGGACCATCCATGTAATTTAAAAAACAAGAACACTTAGTGACACCAGACGAATGCAATCATGCATAAACAAGGTTATAAATAGCGCGAGGCATGACGTGGCGGCATGACTAAGCTTCACGCTTTTGCGATAAAGGCGAAGCTTTTGCGTTTATTAAGCGTGACATAAAACAGCACAAAATATAAAAATGTTTATATATTTATATCATATTTCATATATATCGAGTTTACAAAAAGACGTGGCATAAAACGACGTAACGGCATGACATGACAGCATGACCAAACCTCACGCCTTCGTGTGGACTTTAGAACCATGATATTAAACACAAAACAATCACGTGGTGATTGAGTTATCAACCTCGTGATATTTAAACTAAGGGTGTTCATCGGTTCGGTTATCGGTTTGTTCGGTTAATTTTTTTTCGGGGTATAACCGAGAACCGAACCGAACCGAATTCAAATTTAACTAAACCGAACCGAAAACGAAAACCGAACTTCCAATAACCGAAAATCGAACCGAATAACCCGAATTACCTAAATTTAATAATTTATTCATTTATTTATATATATATTTTTTAAAAATATTTTTCAAGCTTAAAATATTATATATATATTTTAAAGAGTTTTAATATATTTTTAATATAAATATATAAAAATATATTTATTTATTTAATTTCGGTTTTCGGTTCGGTTTCGGTTTGATTCTTAAACTATAATCGAACCGAAAACCGAACTTTTATTTCGGTTCGGTTCGGTTTTGGCAATTTCGGTTCGGTTATCTTCGGTTCGGTTTCGGTTTTCGGTTTATTCGGATATTACCCAACCCATGAACACCCCTAATTTAAACCACTGCAAGATGATATAATGTCACTGATGATGATGAATTTCTTTTACGATGCATGTCTCTATTTCTTGCATGTGATGTGCAAATTATCAAAAAATAGAACATGTCTCCTTTATGAACTGTTTTTCAACGACCATGGACTTTCGTCTCTACTATTCCCCTGAATCCCTGATTGAGCACAAAAATAATCACAGCTAAAGGGTTTTACAGAAACTCACCTAGTTAGAACACAAGGCCTAAAAATGCAGTTAACAAACTTGCTCTTAAAGATGTCAATAGCCATATGAACTTATTAAACAGAAGTACAAACTACAAGGTCTCGGACATAGGAAAGAGGCAACAATCTTGAAAATGCATAACATGACACATGCAAGAAATGACAGAACCATGGGCGAGTGATCCATTTATAGGTTTTGCTATGAACTGATTATGAGAATGGTTTACTGATACATCAATGGAAACATTAGATAAACATGAACATTCTGGGGGCAACATATTACATAGTTTTTCATTGTACAAAACTGCATTTTTTATTTCCTCTTCCCTGTGCCAATAGTTAGCAACTCAAAGCTTCGAAGGGGATCATCACGACCACTTCTGGATGATATAGGACGTGCAAAAGATGATGATTTGGACTCGAATCCAGGTTGAGAGGGAAGCCTTTGGGTAGTTGATATACGTCCACTGCCTGAACCTAAACGCTTGGATCGACTATCAACAGGCTCACCGGATGAGGTTGGCCTGCTGCTTGACATTACTGCTCTTTTTGACGTACTACCATTTCGTGAAATGCGACCTCTATCTGTGTCACCATGCTGAATATGCAAATACAACGAAGCACATAAGAAATTTCAAATATATGTAAAGCATAGGAACCAAGTTCGTCACTGTGGTACTTAGAATAAAGTTGATTTTGTTATTCATTTTGCTAAATCCTACATTTCAACTATCCACAACAGAGGAAATCTCTATTTATCATATCCACAGCAGAGGAAATATTATATATAATATGTGAAAAAATTGTAAGCCTTTTAAACCAAAAAAAAAAAAGATCATCAGGAACACCTCTATGATTTAAATCAAGAAAAAGAAAGTGGAGGCCCTACTCACCACATCCTTGGACGATGTTAAGTGCTCTGAAGATCTGTGCCTAGGGTGATCAGTATGCAACCCGCTACTAGATATGTTTCGTCTAGTAAATGTCTCGGCTGCACCTGAGAATCTATCTCGAACCTCTTTTTTCACTATATAAAACACATTGACAAATCATCATTAAGATTTCCTTCAAAATTGACATTACCAATATCAAACTTTCTGATAGCAACAAAAGACCAAAATATATTATCTTAGACTGACAAAATAAAGTGCATAGCAGCAATCAGGTACAAATAAGAAGACATTACAACAAAGTTTATATAATCCCAGAGTCCTCGACTACCATGATTATGTGGCCAAAAGCAAAATTTGGACCCAATTAACCATAAGAGAATCTTGACATGGTACACATAGTTACCTGTTCTAAGACGCATGGTCAAACACAAACTTATGTAACAAAGTTAAAGTTAGTACGGCTCTGATTGTAATTGAAATCAAATGCTGTTAAATTTCTATGGACAGCCGACTTGCATAAAGAGAAAAACTGGCGAGAAAGACTACACCGCCCCAACCAATCAAGAGCCAAGAAGCCTTATTACGATACAATTGCCTTAAAGCTATTTTCACAGTCAGCAAGATGACGCTAAAAGAATACTACGTGATACAGCAAAGAAAATATGCTAAAAGGAATTAATGAAACTAGAAACTCATGAAAGTATATACAGACCCAAATTTCTGTAGCAACCGAGGGTCTGAGAATTATTCTGCATTGTTAAGGTCCTAAATTTCTGTATGAAAATATAGTACGTGGAAAATGATGTACAGATTTCAGCATTCTGTCACTTGTGGTATCTGGCTATCAGCAAATAACTATGGAAAGTTGGAACCAAATCTTTTAGAATTTTGGGGAATCTGAGACTGAAAACAACCAAGTACTATGGCAATGCTAGAAACAGTAAAAGAATTATCTGAATTGCCTAGCCTTAATTAGCTCCTAAACATACACTTTTCTTCCAATCTGAGAAAAGTGGAACAGAAAAGGGGAGCCAGTGCTTCACTGATGGAACTCCATCTTCGGTAAAAGTCAAAGATACGTAAATTAAGTACTTTTAAATCATTGACAATTTGACATACATTCGTATTTCGACTACACCAATTTCAGAAGAATTTAATGTAGTATAGTAAGATAATAAGGTTGATTTGATGGCATTGCTTGATTTTCATTGAAAATATTATGCAATCATTGTATGGATATCATCATGTTACATTTTAGCTGTCAAACAAAAATGTTTACAGTAAAAAACCACTTCTTATCAAATGCTAAAATTACCTGGTGTCCGTCCTGCTCGGTCTGCTAATGGTCCAGGGTTCAATGGAATTTTCTCAGCCGTCTGTCGGTAAAAGAGGTCTATTATATAGAATAATATATAATAAATAGTAAATAATAGTTATAATTAAGACATAAAAGATACACTGACCCTTCCTCTAGAACTGGATCCAATTTGAGGATACTTCAATATAGTCCAGTCAAACACATAGTCAAATTGATAACCTGAGACAATAATCACACAGTGATTAATAACTGTTTTAAACATGGATAATCTGATATTTATTAGAAAGGAAAAGTCGATTATTATCGAAGTAATAAGTATACTTGAGCAACACAGGATATATGGCTTTTAACTAGCCACCCACCCACCCTCTCTCAATACTTAAAATATATAGCAAACAAGAAATAGATGGTCCTAAATTTATTAAGACTCTGAATACTCGAAAGATACAATGAAGCATCTTTAAATATCTCATTATTACACAAGATACAAAATCTGATGTGGTCGACAGTCACCAAGCCTAAGCTATTCTTCAGGCATATTATCCATGTTGCATACTCTATTTTCACAATTCGCTTAAAACAGGCAGAGAGAAGGGAAGGAAGAGCTTGTAATTTCTACCTTCTCTAATGAACAAATCACGGAAAAGCCTCTTCAAGTACGAATAATCTGGCTTGTCATCAAACCGCAATGATTTGCAGTAATGGAAATACGATGTGAATTCGGAAGGATAGGATTTGCAAAGAACCTGCAAGTAAAGAAGTCACTTATATACTATGAAAAAAAAAAAAAAAAAAAAAAAAACTCAGTTTAAGAGTGCCAGAACAAAAATCTACAAACAAATTTCAAAAGTTCAATCTTAAAAAGTACTATTTGATCAGGCTCTCAATAATACCTCAACGGGAGTAAGCATCTTTTTTCACTAATTCTATCATATTTCTGTTTCTTAGTGCCAGCTTTCAATCCCTGCCAGGAAGACTACAGCAGAATATGCATATAGATGAGAACCATTTCAAAGCGTAAAAGGTAAAATAAAACAGTTTTTCAAACCTTCCTCTCAGGAAATACATGAGTACATATCCAAGAGACTCCAGATCATCCCTCCTGCTTTGCTCTGCCATTGCCAACCAAATCGCTTTAACATCACTAACCAAATAACTCTAAAGGTTTATGATTAGATTAAACAAAGTTAAAGCATATTTGAAAATTTTCTGAAAAGAGATTGACAAGAATGCTAGTCATAAGATTATAGTGTGGATATGGCAAAACCATTGGAGGACTATTCTGATTTAAGAGTCCAACTGAGGCTGAAAGTCAAACTATGAGCTGAAAGTTCAAACACCAAAAAAAAACTATAACTGGCAATTTGTTTTTAGTTGGATATTAGAAAAATAAGGATGTTACAATTTGTTTCAGATGGAAGGAGTAGCTACCGCAAAGCTTTTTCATGTCATATAGTGATACTGCTCATGTAACCGAGAATAAAAATCATTCAAAACAAGCCAAATAAACAAATCCACTCACCAATTCCGAGGTGGGTGTTGACACTGGCATAACGAGCTGTGCCTGTAAGATTTTGTTTTCCTATAAAATTAACTCTGTCAGCATATATTAAAACAGGAGAAATGCAAAAGAAATCAACTGGTGGAGAAAAATGAAAAGCAACAGTTGCCACATTTGCATATTCACACGTTCGTGCTTGGCCCATCATATGCCATGTAAGAAATTTAACTCATGCCTGGTGAGACCATTTTGTGCATATTCATTCACCCTTTAATAAGTCATGCCAACTCACGCAGGTTCAGAGAATATATGTAATTACTAATACAATAGAAATTCTAACCTTTCACAAAAAAAAAATAATAAATAAATAAATCCATGAAACCAGTTCCTATGTACATATATACATTTATGTACTTATTATACAGCAAATAGACTAACAGAACATCTATCAAACAAACGACTTCATACAACGTGCCTAACCATAAAATTCTACCAACATTTATCAACCAAAGGCAGCGGAACAGATGTATACAACATTTGACATTTGCAAATTTTGGTATTAGTAAAACTAAAACAATGCATACTTTAACTTATTATACCTCGAACATTAATGAACAGTTTGATTAAATTTATAGACAGTTAAATAAACATATCATTGTTCTAATGGAAGAGCTCCAACATGATTCATGAACACAAGATACCACACGGTAAGCAACAAAAAAGTGTAACATTAATTCCTCCCATGTGTATTCCAATACCTATAAGGTATATGCTTGTGAGTCTGAAGATCTCTATACTTCTTTGCAAGACCATAATCAATAACGTAAACCTGTTGTATAACGAAAACCATCAGAATATGTTGTATTTTACCAAACAGGGGAAGTTCTTTCATTTCAAATTTTTTTTAGAATATAAAAATCCTACAAAAATAAAAATCCTAAATGAGAGAAGTGTGCATTCACTAAAGAATATGAACTGGTCAATATGCAGGGATCGGAGAAAATTATATTTATTTAATTAGCATACATTTCATCAATTCAAGTTTCTTAAGGCTGGATCTAAACTTTGGTTTGATTTATAAAGGAAAAGGTAAAATACGGTCCAAAGTATGGCTAACTCAACCTAAAAGATATGGTGCCAAAATAAACAAAACTGAATTTTGTCAAACGAGTGTTTCTTTCCTACATCCTACTATCCCCCCCTCTCTTCCGTCTTTTGTTTTTTTTTCCTTTACAGAACTTTATCCCATCAATGGTCTGCCCACAATATCGGCACCACAATTCCTCTACCAGTCCATCAAACAGCACCCAAAATGGAAGACTTTCTATGACAAACACTTATCAATAATTAGAAAACAGGAGACTGATAAGACATACGGGTCAGAGGATTTAAATAACTGACTTATTTTGGTCTTCTCATAACTTTTCAGACCATCCAAAAAACTGCGCAGTTCTCATTAAGGTTGTTATCGTTATAAGTATTAGCAACTGGATACAGGATCAGCAATTGAAGACCACCATAAAAGCTAAACCCCAAATATAATAGGACTAGAAGCTCTTCAAAAGTATTATACAATGAAAATTTGTGCCAAGGAGCATAACAGTCTTATAATGCCTTCCTGTTCATTTGACAAAATATACTCGGTCATAAATAGAAGCCACCGGAAATCCAACCTATCCTTCTGCAAGTAAAATTTTCCATATCATCTTGAAAAGTTAGTGGGTGTAAAAGTTGCTCCTAGTATTTTGTTTTGTTAGATTCAGCTATACAGCACTATCTATCAAATTCCAGATACAAAATACAGGTGGCTACAATTAGACAGCATAGCCTATGGAGGGAAAGTAGTAACTTCCCTGGTTTAATGCCTTCAAAACTTCACTATTATGTTATCATATTACAGCTAAGTAACATCATCCCAACGCCATAAGTGAGCTGAATACATGACCAACAAGTACCTCAATAGGTATCTCTGATCTGGACATAGATTTGATGATCAGGTCCTATGTTTCTTACTATAAACTATGGTACAGTGTTTGTTGGCATAACATATACTCTGTCCACAATCCCATCAATACTAAAGTTCCACCTTCCTTTTTTTTGGGACACATCAAGTTAATCTGCACTTCCTCTCCATCTATTTGTCTTATTGCATGTTTGAAAAGTTTCATTATCCCATCTTCCATCAATACCATCCAGGTTAGTACAAAATAGAGGGATTATCATAATGTCCCTAAACTAAAACATAAAAATATGTAAAAAACTGCAAACAACCAGAATAGTATAGATATTCAAGTCAAATATAGCTAATTCACCGGACAATGAGATAACTACATTAATGTCATTCTGCCATGTGCTTATATAAGAATATTTGACAAGAGTACAAAAGATCCAAAACTAGAAATGGTAAGACAGAAAGGGACAAGATAAGTTCACACTTAAATAATCGGATCCGAATGTTCTAAGGATCAGAAATAAGGATGAAAATATTGTATGAACTATTTGAAAAATGGAAGAGCTCACCTGATTTGCCTTCCGCCCTAGTCCCATCAAAAAGTTGTCTGGCTTAATATCACGGTGAAGAAATCCTCTCGAATGCATATATTCAACTCTGTTTATCTAAGTGAAACAATGAAAGGACGACCGTATTAATACAATAATGTTTAGTGAAACTCCACTTAGAATGCAGAATACTTACTAACTGATCTGCAAGCATCAAAACTGTTTTCAGTGTCAACTTCCGATTACAATAATTAAACAAGTCTTCCAAACTAGGTCCAAGAAGGTCGATAACCATAGCACTGTATTCTCCTTCAACACCAAACCATTTCAGGTGAGGTACGCCAGCTGTAATATATTGATAAGAATGCAATCAAACTCCCTGATTAAACCAAAAGGGTCTACCAATATAAAAAGATGAAGCAAAGATGAAAAAACTCACTTCCTCCTTGGAGGAGCATGTACAATTTGGACTCGTAGTGAAGTTGGGGATGCTTGGTCTTGGTAGGTTCCTGGAAGCATTCACAGTTTAGAACACAAAACAAAACCAAATATTTCAGTCGTACTATAAACAATCCTGGCAGTTTTTCATACCCAGCATAATAATAATACTCCTTAGGTGGAACCTTTTTCCAGATGCTCAAAGTTAGCATAAATATGACTGCTAATAAAGTTTGATTATCAGTTTTGTTGAACTTTATGAATTATATTTTCTGAAAACACGTCAGAAACAGAATGTTTGATACAAACATCAATCTTACTTTTGATTTCCAAAATTGATTTCATTAGCAATTAGAGATCAATTTACATGTTAAATACTCTCTTCGTCTAATCCTTTATTGCTATACCCTAAACTCGTACACACTTGGACTAGCTAAAAATATGGACTTCCATGCCTACATATCAATAGAAGAAAGAAACTTCAAGTTCTTTAAACAGGCAAACGCCATTAGCATGTGTAATGCTACAACATATCCAATTGTAGTACAAAGCTAAACAACGTGAATGTCGCTGATGCGGAAGCAAGTTTATGCTACATACTACATAGTCTACAAAATATTGTAAACAATTTTTTTAAGACAAGAATAGCACTCAGCACTACGTACAAATATAACAGAAGCTAAAGCTCTGTTCATTTAACAATATGACTCATTTTTGGCATCCTAAGATTCTCGGCTCCGGCAAGATTGGGTAATGTTGTTGTCGTTCCTGTTTGGCATTTTAAAATTTGAACTCATAAACTTAGGTAATCAACTCTTGTCTATTACGATATGTATAACCAGATGCATATTAGCTTCCGTCTAAAGTTCATGGGGCTTTTATTTAGTCTTTAGCAGGCGAAAATGTTCCTTCATATTCCAAATAAATGTGCGACATTAGCTGACTACTATTACAGGAAGAAAAAATGTGAACATGAAAATATATACCAACTTGACTGCAACTTCTTCTCCACTTTGTAAATTTACTCCTGGAAATATAAATGATCTTATTTAAATAAAAAGAAATACTCAATTATTAATAGAAGCATTATATAAATAAAATAAAAAAGATTTACCCAAAAAAGCTCTCCAAAGAGCCACTGCCAATCTTTCTCCCAAGCTTAAACTTCCCACCAATCACATTATCCATTTTTTTCAATTTTATTATAATTTCTAAGTGTCTAGAAGATCCCTTATTTATAAAATCTAAAATGTAACAGGCTGTATAATACACCAAAAATCAAATGAAAAATTAATCAAAGACTCTTTGAAGATTGATTGAGAAGTGAGATGGATCTTGAAAGAAAAATGTTTTTTAGTTTGTGTGCAAAAACAAAAGAAAGAAACAGACGACCGACCGACTGTTTCAGGGGAAATTAAAAATAAGGCTACAAACAAAAACTAAACAAATAAGTCATGATATAGTACATGTCTTTACAAACTAGTTCTGTTTAGTTGCAACAAATAAGTGATAAAAGTGAGTGTCTCCACATTAAGTTATCTGTTAATTAACACGTCTTAATCAAAAAATTAAACAAACACGCCCTAAATAAAAGACGGGGACACTCTCAATTTTATTACACTCAATTTTATTAAAAGAACATTTAATGTAGACATATTCAATTTTATTAAAAGACGATTTAATGTAGACACCCCTAATTTTATTACTTAATATTTTCAGTCATTTTACTTTATTAAGTCAAAACAAACATTTTTTATATGACTTAATAATTTCAGTTCTTTTCATATTAAGTCAATATCAAACACCACGTTAGGGCATGTTTGATTAATTTTTTCATTAAGTCGTGTTAATTAAACATGATTTAATACGAAGACCCTTATTTTTATCATTTTTTTTATTTTAAATCATTTCTTTTGATTAAGTAAAAAACAAACAACTATTCACATGACTTAATAAATTAAATTTATTCCAAATTTAGTCAATTAAGTTGAATTGAAACACCATCTTACGTTTTTTAAGAGTAAACTGAAAAATGTCCCTAAAATTTCGATTTTTAGAGAATGTCCTCATTTTGAAAAAATTACGAAATGTCCCTAAAGTTTCATTTTTTTCGAGTTATACCCTTGAACTGTTACTGTAGTTGCAAAAACCCGATTTTGGCTAACGCTCGGTACTAAAACCCGTTAGTTAGTCTTCACGTGCGTTGCACGTGAGGGTATTTTCATCATTTCACTTTTCCCGCCACTAAATCCACCTGACAACCCCACTAGCACACCTACCTATGTGTTGAGGGACATTTTTTGCAACAAAGTTTTACTTCTTTCATTCTTTACCACTAAACACGTCGCTGCTCCTCCATTTCTACCTTATGCTCCGCATGGTTTTCCCGCATCTCATCCTCGTTTGCCTTGTGCTCCTCAAAGTCAGCCCTCTCTTGGTCTAATGCAACAAAGTTTTTACTTCTTTCATATCTTACCACTTACCACACTGAAACACATATTCGATTGAACCCTTGCTTCCAACTTCTATATGCTCCAAATCACCTCAATTAACATTAGATCCAACATGGGTAGCTGGCAAATTAGAGCTCGGAGTTTTCTGATTCCGGATATTGCTACAGTGTACGGTACGATTTTTTTTTGTACTGTTGTTTCGAATGACCATGCAATGTATCTTTGTAAATTTAAACATACTACCTTGATTCATGATAATGTTGTGGCAGTTTTTTTATTTTGGGTTTTTTGTTTCGTTGATTTATCTTCCCAGATTCCTACCCAAACCTCTTCACTATTCAAATCCACCACACTAGTGAGTTTTCTTATCTACCTGGTAGAGTATACAAGTTTATTATGGTTGACCGTGTAGACCTAATTGATTCTGATAAGTTCTCTATGCATGAGATGGTCAAAATATTAGCTGAACTAGGTTTGGGTGATAATAAATAGTTGTTGTTTCTCCATTTTAGGGTCCCAGGACTGTCTTTAGATGATGGATTAGTTCCTAGGGATCAGGATGTGCTGACATTGTTAAAATTTGTGCCTAGGTATAAGAAAATAAATGTTTATGTAGAAACTGATGTGTCTTTGGTTGAAAAACATATGATAGAAAAACATATGTTGCTGGTTAGGGGTTCTCATTCCTCAAAGGGTCTAGTGATTGAAGAGATTGATGAGGATAATGTGGTCAATGCATCTGTGGAAAACTAAAAGGGGGGGTTGAATAGTTTTGCCAATTAAAACTTTCTTTTAATTTATTTAGATCGACTTATGTCAATCTATTTGGATGTGTGTGTTGGATGTTGATAAGCAAGCATATAAAGGTATGTAATGAAAAGATAAGAGTAAGAAGCACAAAACCACAACGCGAGTATTTATAGTGGTTCGGCTACAAGGAGACCTTCCTTGCCCTACTCCACTCCCCGAGTCACCTACTCGAGAGTTCGTAATCACTACACCAATCTCCTTATGGCGGAGAAGCCTATACAACGTCGCCTACCCTTTTTCCTGCTAGGCTAACCACCGGTTCTTTCACCCAAGGTGAACCACACCTACACAACGTCGCCTACCCTTTATCAGGTACTAGGCTAAGTACCTAGTTCTTTCACACCAAGGTGAACCACACCTATACAACGTCGCCTACCATTTATTAGGTACTAGGCTAAGCACCTAGTTCCATTGCAATGGAGGAACTACTACCCAACACTACACCAACGACTAATCTCAAAGGAGATCAACTCCTTTTTACAACATCATCAAGGATATCAATATCCTTGGATTTAGTACTAATCTATCTTGTACATCGAAACACACCATATCGAATGTACATCTAAGGCACCTTTCACTAATGCCTTTAACTAGATCTTCAAGACACCCTTCACTAATGTCTTGTGTCTTGACTTCTAAGCACCCTTCAATAATGCTTCTAGTCTTGACTTCTAAGCACCTATCACAAGTGCTTATGATATGGACGAAAGATATCCTTCACTAATATCTTCGTCTTGACACTTGAGACACCTTTCACAAATGTCTTCAACACTTCTTAGAAAAGAAAAACAATCATCAACAAGAAGACTTCAGTAGTCTTGATGATGAGGAAGCATGGTAACTCATGGACTTGAGCTTGCTCGACTTCAAAGGTGGTGATCTCGCTTTTAAAAGGAACCTAGAAGATCACACAAAAACGAAACTACAAACATAGATCTCTTGGATATGAGGTTAGAGAGTTTTAACTCTAGGGAAAGTATGTTAGAAAGGGGTGAGAAACAATGAAGAAATGGCTCACTATTTATAGAGGAAAAATCATCGTTTCGGATCCCACGAATCCCTTCCACAGGGATCCGTGGACGCCCTCTTTACCCATGGGTATTTTGGTTATGGGTCATGGGTCATGGGTTGATCCATGGGTCTTTAGCTAGATACAATGTATCTCTTGAGTGCAATGCACCTAGTCACATGGGTATGTGTGGAAAACTAGAATGGGGGTTGAATAGTTTTACCAATTTAAAACTTCCTTTTAAATATTTAGATCGACTTATGTCAATCTATTTGATTGTTTATGTTGGACGTTGATAGATAGATATATAAACGTGTAATGAAAGATAAAGAGTAAGAAGCACATCACCACGACACAAGTATTTATAGTGGTTCGGCTACAAAGACACCTTCCTTGCCTACTCCACCCCCGAGTCACCTACTCGAGTTCGTAAACACTACACCAACTCCTTATGGCGGAGAAGCCTTCACAACGTCGCTTAACCTTTTCCGGTACAAAGCTACATACCGAGTTCTTTCACACCAAGGCGAACCACACCTAACACAACGTTGCCTACCCTTTATACGGTGCTAGGCTAACCACCGAGTTCTTTCACACCTTAGGAGAACTAATCCTTCACAACGTCGCCTACCCTTTATTAGGTACTAGGCTAAGCACCTAGTTCTTTCACACCTTAGGTGAACTACACCTTCGACACAACACCTAATCTCAAGGAGATCTACTCCTTGTTACAACACCATCAAGGATATCACCATCCTTGTATATAAACAAATACATATATGTATAACGATGCACCTCATCGATTATACGACCTAGGCATTCTTCCCAAATGCTACTTGATTTGATTCTTCGGCATCCTTCACTAATGCCTTTGATACAACGCTTGGCACCCTTCACTAATGCCTTCGTCTTGACACCTTTAGCATCCTTCACTAATGCTTTGACACGGATGATGAGCACCTTTCACTAATGCTTTCATCTTGACACTTTCGACATTCTTCACTAATGCTTTCAACCCAACATCTATGGAGAAAGGAAGAACTATCAACAAGATAACCTTAGTAGTCTTGATGATGACGAAGCATGGCAACTCATGGACTTTGAGCTTGCACGTCTTCAAGAGGTGGTGATCTTTCCTTTAGGAGGAACCTAGTAGATCACACTAAAACAAAAGACAAACTACATAGATCACTTAGATCTGAGGTTAGAGGTTAGAATACTTTGGGAAGTATATATGAAAGCACACATAGAGAGGAAGAAATGGCTCTCTATTTATAGAGGAAATTCTCTTGTTTCCCGGATCCCACGGATCCCTACCACAAGGGATCCGGCTAGCACAAAGCTAGGGATCCGTGGTCCGCCCTCTTTGCCCATGGGTATTTTTGGTTAAGGGTCATGGGTCATGGGTTGATCCATGGTTTTCTTTCTAGATACAATGTATCTTAAGGATACAATGAACTTGGTTAAGTGGTATATATAAAACCATGGGTTATGGGTCAAAACCATTTGCTAGTATTTACCCATTTAGTATATACTTGTATTTACCCAATTTAGCATACACTTAGTTTTTACCCATTTTAGTATACTTAGTTTAAGTATATGTTTAACCCAATATGTAAACACTAGTTGTTGTACATATGTATCTAAATCATAAAATCACTTATACTTGTTTTAGTATTTTATGTGAAAGCGTAAGTGTGTTAGAAAACTATTAACTCAAACTATTTACGTACTTTATTTGTTTCGTTAAAATGATTTTATATTTGTTATCGACAAAACATTAGAAGATCGTAAAATATAAATAAACGTTTTCACGGCTTATTTGTATTAACAATCTCCCCCTTTTTGTTGATGACAAAACATAAAATTATTTTAAGTAAAAATCTAAAATTAGTAAAAGTTTGAATTTGTAGTTTTACTTTCTTCTCCCTTTTGTCGAAACAAAAGTGTTAAAAGAAACTAACACAATTTTTATAAGAGAGAAAAATGTAAAATGTAAAGAGAGCAAGTGACGGAATGGTACTCGTCTTAACTCCCCTTGACAAGTCCATCCCTTTGAAAGGCGTCAAGGACATAACGTAAAATAAACTAATTGTGTTTGCAATTAAGTTTGCAAATGGTTCGTCTAAGTGACGAGCGTGCTCCCCTTAAATATTGCAATGTTGCAATGGGGTGTCATGAAGTGTAACCCAAAATAGGATTAAGTTTGCAAATGATTTTGCAATAAGTGTAACCCAAAATAGGATTAAGTTTGCAAATGATTTTGCAATGTCGTTTGACACAAAGCTCCCCCTAGCTTTATGGTGTCAATATCTTCATGTGTATTTTGAATAACTACAAAACAAAGGTTAGAAAAACAAGAGTATAGTGCATAATTTCCTGCAAAAGAGACTCAAGTTAGCATAAATTTGTGCTCCTACCACGGATCCCACGGTTCCCTTCCGGAGGGATCCGTCTAGGTATTGGGAGGATCCGCTATCTGCTGCGCTTTCTTGAAGAAGAAGAAATGTCAAGGAATGCTATGTGAGAAAATGAGATATATGTACAATATAACAAGCACAACACACAAAAAATCATAGCATATAGGTATGCATTCAATAAAACAAGAGATACACAACCAAATCTCTAAAAACTAAGAGAATGAACTAGCCAAACAAGTGCTACTAATGCTAAAGAGTTACCCAAATTTGAGGTTCAACTAAAACTAAATGATGATCAAGGATGAGAAAGGTTTCCTAAATGTTCTAAGTTTGACCTTTTGAATATGATGCTCATTGTAGTTTAGGCTTGTTAACCTCTTCAAAACGTTCGAGGAGGTGATAAAACATGAAACGTTGCTCTTCACGTAGTTCATGTATCAACTTTTCAACATGTTTACAATGATAGCAATCCTTGTCATGGTTTTGGGTTTCTTGAGGTGAAAGTTCAAGTGAAGTGGGTTGAGGATCTTCAAATGAAGGAGGATTTGGTGGAGGCTCATTAAGTGGTGGCTCTACAATGTTTGAGGGTAGAGGTAAAGAAGCACCAACTTCCATTTGATCGGGTGGTTGCCTTTGATACCTTCTCATAATCCAAAATGGACTATTGGGAGGAATAATAGAGTTTGCTTTTGGATCAAGTGTTGATTCAACACTTTGATTTTGTTGCTCAATCTTTTCAAGTGAATTAGTTGGTAATGGTGAAAGATGAGATGGCCAAGAAGGTAAATCTTCTACATTGTGAGAGTGTGGAGATGATTGGGAGGTGGCTCTAGGTATTAATGAAATAGGTTGAGTTGTGGAGGGTATGTTTGGTATAATAGAATTTGGTGATGAAATCTTAGTGAGAACACTCTTCTTGGGAATTAGTTTGATTGGTTTCCTTGGTGTAGGAGAAATCCTAGCATAGGTGGACTTAACCGGAGATGATTCGGTTGAGGAAACTTCGTGTATGATTCTAGCAAGTTTCTTAGGTGGTTTTTGAGTGGATGAGTAAGCACTAGGAGCTTTTCTCATGATGAGATGACTAAGGAGGATGGTTGTAATTGCTGATAATTATGTTTGTGTTTGATGACTAAAGTGTTCTTGGCAATGTAGGTTATAAAGGGAAGAACTTTGCAATTGCATTTAAGACTTAATCCACTAATGTTCTTGGAAATGTGATGATTGACATGCACAAGGTTGAGATTCAGAGTTTCACTGATCTAGGAACTCATTTAAGATGAGATGAAGTGTTTGAGTTAGGAAGATGAGTTGAAATGATTGTTTTAGCTATGTTTGACATAAACTGTCACCCGGATCCCACGGTTCCCTCCTTGAAGGGATCCGTCTAGGCTAATCCTAGGGATCCGGC
Source organism: Chrysanthemum lavandulifolium (assembly GCA_022545495.1). Classification (NCBI taxonomy): domain Eukaryota; kingdom Viridiplantae; phylum Streptophyta; class Magnoliopsida; order Asterales; family Asteraceae; genus Chrysanthemum; species Chrysanthemum lavandulifolium. The sequence continues at coordinate 197,260,714 of CM040246.1, read as the reverse complement.
TCTCATCAGTTATGACAGGTTTGTAATGAGGTTTCTGGGAGCTAAAGCTTATCTCATTTTGAATGTTTCAGTTCTCCTAAGGGTTTAGGATGAAAGGGTATTTGAATGATTAGAGGTAATAAGTGTTATAGCAAATGATTGCTTTTTATGGAAGAGGGATGGGACAAGAAGACTACCAATGGATGTCCAAGGATAACACTAAAAGTTATGAGGGTGTCAAGTCATAATAAATGATCCTAGTGATCAGGTTTTAGCTTGAGGTGATATTAAGAAAAATTCTTAAAAATTTCAAGAATTGAAAAACTAATTTTTGTCTTACCTTGAGATATAAAAGACTAGAAGCAATTTCCTAAAATTGTTTAGCTTGCTTTCTTAAAGTGTTTTGAGAGGTGAGAAATAGTTTGTGAGTAGTTGAAGCGGAAATATGGTGAGTTTTAGATGTGTTGATAAAATCTGACTAAGATCTTAAGTAAGCCTTTAGTGAGTCTAAGCCTTTCTCATCCTTGAAGTGGACTTAGTTGGGTTCTAAAACATATGCCAAGCTAATGTGATGTTATCTAGAAAGCGGTTTTGATGTCTTGAATGTTGCATTGTTGATCGATGTCACGGATCCCACGGTTCCTTCAAGGAAGGATCCGGCTAGGCTAATCCTAGGGATCCGACATCTGCAGATCGAAACCAACACAGAACCTACACGTAAAATGATGTGCGATTTTGTACACTATTAAATCTATAAAACAAGCAAATAGGAACAAGCAAGTTATCATAAAACATCACTTACAAGGTAAAGTAACAATATCCAAAATACCATAAACTAAAAATACTAAAGAGAAATCATTCAAACATAAAATAAATGAAACTAAGCACATTCCTATTGTCTCTTTCGTCAATTCTTCCTTTTCCTTTTTGACGGCTTAGTGAGGTTGTAAGCGAGGTTTTGAATCATGCCTCTTATTTGTTTAAATTCCGAGGTCTCGTTTGGAATGGTTGGAAGTTGTTCGTGGTATTCAAGGATTTCCAATTTGATGTTGGATACGGGGTCGATGTCTTCCTCATCTTCTTATTCTTCTTCTCCGGCCGAGGAGTCCGAAAGAGCTTCAGGTTTCTCTTCATTGACCATGAACCGTTTAGAGGGTTGTTTGGTAAGAGGTACCATGACGTGATCGGAGAGGTAATGATTATCGTTGATAGGGGTGGTTGCAATGCACTAACATACTTACAAAGTCGTGTTAGGAGCATACCATATGGGAGTACCATGTTGGAAGCTTTGAATACCCCAGCCATTCTCCTTACCATGTAGTAGGCAAGATTAAATGGCCTTTGGTGGGTAAGACAATAGATCATTTGCACAAGACATGCGTTTGGATGATCTTTGTTTCAACTAGGCTAATGATGTTTTCCTAAGGATTTCTTCCCATTTTCTAAACATGGGATGCATTTGAAAAGTTCCATTTTAAAAGGATCACGGCGAATGAGCTTTTTGTTACGATCGTAACGGATTGGTCGGTCCTAATTTTAAAGATAGTATCACGAATGGTTTCGGGATCGTCGAGAGGAGTGTTATAGAGGCTTGGGATCAAGTGCATGGTTTTGAGAGTTAATTGCCCAATCTTGAGTACATACAAATTCCTCACAAGGAACGCCAAGAATTTGAGCAAAGGTGTTGAGAGGAAAAATAAAGTTTTGTTTGTTGATGATGAAGGCGATTGAGATGCTATTATCGGTGTTTCTAATGATCCTAAAGCTTTTGTAAAATTCAAAAATGAAGACCGGACAAATTTGTTCATCTATGTCAAGGAGACAATCAAAATTGATTGTCGAGAAAACTTGACGAATGTCGGTATCTTCAAGGAAATATTCCTTGACTACACGACCTTCGTGGATAAGTCGTTTTACAAGGCTTTTGAATATTTTACGGTCGGTTTTGGTCAATCCCCTTTTACGATAGTAGTGAGTAAGGTAATGGACGGTGTCATGGTGATCTTGTTGAGTGGCTTTGGGCATGGTTGTTCCTAAAAATACAAATTTTCAATTAAGATAAATTAGTTGGAATGGGTTTATGGTTTTGATTTGTATTAACAATGTTGTGAACACAAAGTGATTTTGTTAACATCCCCTTTTCATGATTAGTTTGAAAAACCTAATTAAGTTAATTGATTAAATATTAAGAGACCATAAACCCTAGGATGAGGATGATGAAAGTTACAACAAGTTAATGTAATTACTTACAATGGTGTTCTAGGAGGATACTTGAAAGTATGGAAGCCAATGAGGATGAGTTTTGTAGCTTGGTCGTTTTGTTTTTGTGTGAGTAGAGGAAAAACAATCGGTGGTGAATTTTGAAAGCGTATAGTGAGTTACATTCCACGGTTCCCGGATCCTTTATGTTTGGGATCCGCTAGTACAACTAGGGGATCCGCCTCGTGGACGAAAAGGGGTTGTTTGACATTATTTTGTAGTAGACTTATAAATTAGCTTATTAAAAGATTGTTCGGAGGTATTAGATGAAGATTGTTTTGGATGACGACTTTTGATGAATCACATATCGAAGGTTCATATGTGATGACGGCGTTAGTTTGACGAATCAAAAGGAGTATTATTCCCGATGATGAAAAAGACGGAAAAGTGACGAAAGAGACTTCTAATGATGTTAGAGATAAATAAGCAAAGAAAACTTATGAAAAATAAATTGAACTCATGTAACCTATCTAATGAAAAGTAAAACATACCTCTATGCTTCTTGGTTTGGCATAATGCCAAAGATACTTCATGAGCTTTTAAAGTAATTCTTTGTACTTGATGTACGTGAGTTGTGATTACCTTTTAGATCCTTCCTTGAATGTTGACTTCATTATTCTTTGAATGAAGATTTTGGAGAGATTCTAGCATGAAGATTTCTTAGGAACAAAAGTTGTTAGAGCATCTATCAATGTCCAACAAAATGATTTTTAAGAAAATATGACCCAAAAAAATCCTTCTTTGTAGTTTTCAAACATACACGGATCGTATCAAGTCTTTAAAGTACAACATACTTTAAGAAACTTGGTAACGAAGCTCGATGCCAATTGTGGAAAACTAGAAGGGGTTGAATAGTATTACCAATTTAAAACTTCCTTTTAAATATTTAGATCGACTTATGTCAATCTATTTGATTGTTTATGTTGGACGTTGATAGATAGATATATAAGCGTGTAATGAAAGATAAAGAGTAAGAAGCACATCACCACGACACAAGTATTTATAGTGGTTCGGCTACAAGGACACCTTCCTTGCCTACTCCACTCCCGAGTCACCTACTCGAGAGTTCGTAAACACTACACCAACTCCTTATGGCGGAGAAGCCTTCACAACGTCGCTTAACCTTTTTCTGATACAAAGCTAAATACCGAGTTCTTTCACACCAAGGCGAACCACACCTAACACAACGTCGCCTACCCTTTATACGGTGCTAGGCTAACCACCGAGTTCTTTCACACCTTAGGAGAACTAATCCTTCACAACGTCGCCTACCCTTTATTAGGTACTAGGCTAAGCACCTAGTTCTTTCACACCTTAGGTGAACTACACCTTCACGACACAACACCTAATCTCAAGGAGATCTACTCCTTGTTACAACACCATCAAGGATATCACCATCCTTGTATATAAACAAATACATATATTTATAAAGATGCACCTCATCGATTATACGACCTAGGCATTCTTCCCAAATGCTACTTGATTTGATTCTTCGGCATCCTTCACTAATGCCTTTGACACAACGCTTGGCACCCTTCACTAATGCCTTCGTCTTGACACCTTTAGCATCCTTCACTAATGCTTTGACACGGATGATGAGCACCTTTCACTAATGCTTTCATCTTGACACTTTCGGCATTCTTCACTAATGCCTTCAACCCAACATCTATGGAGAAAGGAAGAACTATCAACAAGATAACCTTAGTAGTCTTGATGATGACTAAACATGGCAACTCATGGACTTTGAGCTTGCACGTCTTCAAGAGGTGGTGATCTTTCCTTTAGGAGGAACCTAGTAGATCACACTAAAACAAAAGACAAACTACATAGATCACTTAAATCTGAGGTTAGAGGGTTAGAATACTTTGGGGAAGTATATATGAAAGCACACATAGAGAGGAAGAAATGGCTCTCTATTGATAGAGGAAATTCTCTTCTGTTTCCCCGGATCCCACGGATCCCTACCACAAGGATCCGGCTAGCACAAAGCTAGGGATCCGTGGTCCGCCTCCTCTTTGCCCATGGGTATTTTTGGTTAAGGGTCATGGGTCATGGGTTGATCCATGGTTTTCTTTCTAGATACAATGTATCTTAAGGATACAATGAACTTGGTTAAGTGGTATATATAAAACCATGGGTTATGGGTCAAAACCATTTGCTAGTATTTACCCATTTAGTATATACTTGTATTTACCCAATTTAGCATACACTTAGTTTTACCCATTTTAGTATACTTAGTTTAAGTATATGTTTAACCCAATATGTAAACACTAGTTGTTGTACATATGTATCTAAATCATAAAATCACTTATACTTATTTTAGTGTTTTATGTGAAAGCGTAAGTGTGTTAGAAAACTATTAACTCAAACTATTTATGTACTCTATTTGTTTCGTTAAAATGATTTTATATTTGTTATCGACAAAACATTAGAAGATCGTAACATATAAATAAACGTTTTCACGGCTTATTTGTATTAACAGTATGGGTCAAAACCGTGGGTTATGGATATTATCCATATATGATATAAGCATGATGTCATGCAATGGGTTATGGGTCAAGCTCCATGGGTCATGGGCTTTGGGTTGTACCCAACTACATTCAATGTATTTGGTCAATGGGTTATGGTACTTAAGTTTCCACCCATTTTATACTACCCAATATACTACATACTAGTTATGTGTATATTTTACCCAAATATGTAAACACTAGTTGTTGTACATATGTTATATTAAATCATAAAATCACTTATACTTGTTTTAGTGTTTTATGTGAAAATGTGAATATGTTAGAAACTATTAGTTCAAACCATTTACGTATTTTATTTGTTTCGTTAAAATAATTTTACGCTTGTTATCGACAAAATATTAGAAGATCGTAAAATATAAATAAACGTTTTTACGGCTTATTTGTATTAACAATCTCCCTTTTGTTGATGACAAAACATAAAACTATTTTAAGGAAAAGCTAAAATTGTAAAAGTTTGAATTTGTAGTTTTACTTTCTTCTCCCTTTTGTCGAAACAAAAGAGCTTTGAAAGAAAACTAACACATTGTTTTTAAGAAAACATGTGAAAGGTAGAAAATAAAGAAGAATTAGAGAGCAAGTAACGGAAATAATCTGTTTTAACTCCCCTTGACGAGTCCATCCCTATGTAAGGGCGTCAAGGTAGTAAAACTAAGCTAGTTTGTTTGCAACTAAGTTTGCAAAAAATTTCGTCTACGTGACGAATGTGCTCCCCCTTGATGATTTAATCCTACTATTGCAAGTAATTTGCAATGTATATGCTTTGACACAAAGCTCCCCCTAGCTTTAGGGTGTCAAAGTCTTCATGTGTAAATTGAATAACTACAAAACAAAGGTTAGGAAACAAGTATAATGCACAATTTCCTGCAAATGTGATCCAAGTTAGTAGAAAAACAGTTTTTTGTATCCGTCTAGGCAAATTAAAGGGATCCGTCTGGCTGATGAATAAATTCAGCGAAATGGTGGTATAACAAATAATGTTATCACCAAAGTCAGATATGTATTATACAACATAATCATATACTCAGAAAGATAGCAAGTAGCATGTAATTTTATTTAATAAAACTAGAGTTATGATATACATGACTCTAAAGACTAAGAAAATAAATGATACATGACTAGGAATTTCTAGACCAACTAACGCTTAATACTAGGACACCACTAAAATCTTCTAGCTCAAGTTTGTTTAGGTTTAATCTCGTCGAAACGTTCGAGGAGGTGATAGAACATGAAACGTTGATATTCTCGTACTTCATGTTTCAAACTTTCAACATTTTGACAATGATAACAATCTTTGTCATGGCTAGGTAGTGGTGGTGGAAGAAATGAAATGGCTTGATGCGAAGGATCAAGTGAAGCGGTTTGTGGAGCCTCAAACGACGGAGGGATTGGTGGAGGCGCATTTGAGAATGGCTCGACCAAGAATGATGGTGGTGGTAGAGAAGTGTCAACTTCCATATGGTCGGGTGGTTGACTTTGATGATTTCTCATAATCCAAATAGGATTATATGATGGAAACGACGAAAAAGAAGCCGGAGCTAATGTTGACTCAACACCTTGATTTTGTACCATTATTCCTCCTAATGAGGAGAATGTTGTCGGCGGAGGAGGATGAGACGGCCTAGGAGGCAAATCCTCTAAATTATAGAGGTGTGGTGATGATAGTGGAGACGTAAAAGAGATAGCTCTAGGAACCAATGGTGATGGTTTAGTGGAGATGATATTGTTTGGCCTAGGAGGTATGGTGGTGTTTGGCAAAGGTAGTTTTGTGGGTACTATCCTTTTAGGAATTGGTTTGATTGGTTGAGAAGAGATCCTTGCATTTGTTGGCTTGACCAGAGATGATTCGGTTGAAGAAATTTCGTGTACAACACGAGCAATTTTCTTGGGTGGTTCTTTGGTGGATAAGTTACTACTTGGAGTTTTCCTCATGATGGGATGATTTCAAGAATTTTGTAAGGGTTTCTTAATTGCAGAAAATAAGGATGAAGATGATGACTATGGAAGTCCTAACAATGTGGTTTATAAAGCAAGAGAATTGGCAAGTTCATTCAAGCCTTAAGCCACTAAGATTCATTGGAATGTGATGATTAACATGCACAAGAGTCAACTTCAGAGTTTGTACTGATCAAGGAACTCATTTAAGATGAGATGGAGTGTTTAAGTTAGGAAGATGAGCTTGAAATGATTGTTTTAGCTAGAGTTGACATAATCTGTCACCCGGATCCCACGGTTCCCTCCTCAGAGGGATCCGTCTAGGCTAGTCCTAGGGATCCGGCTCTCAGCAGCTATGAAAGAGTAGAAATGATGTTTCTAAGATCTAAGATCTATATCACCTTGAGTGTTTCAGTCCTTCTAAGTGTCTTAAATGAAGGGGTGCTTAAGTACTTAAAGGTAATGAGTGATGTAGCTAATGATTGCCTTTTTATGGAAGAAATTGGGACTTTATGAGTACCAATGGATGATCAAAGATGGCACTAGAAATTTGAGAGTTTCAAGTGGTGCTAAATGATCCTAGAGATCAGATGGAAACTTCGGATAAATTAGGAAGATCCCTTAAAAATTATAAGAAATGAAAAACTAGTTTTTGACCCATTTTGACGTAAGGATGACTAAAATCAATTTGCTAAAATTGAGAGAAATATCAAGCTAAGTGTTTTGAGATGTAAGGAACAATGTGTGAGCATTGGAGCGGAAATATGGTGAGTTTTGGTGAAGTGATAAATCAAAAATACCTTGAATGTGATCCTAAATTAGCTATGAGTGAGTGTGAGACCTACTGAGTTTGAGGAGGACTTGAGTGATCCTAAAGTATTATGTTTGGATAGTATGATGTGATCTAGAGGAGTGGTTTGATGAGTGGAATTCGTAAGTCCATTTATTTCGCTCACCCGGTCCCACAGATCCTTCTCTTGAGGGATCCGATTAGTTACAAACTATGGATCCGCATCCGAGATGCTTTTTCTTAACGGTGAGTGTGTAATATTTTGCTCTAGATATTGAATTTTGAAACCAATGATCTCTACATCAAGCATATATGTATACAAGTCTAGCATAGCAATGAGAGCATGTAAGAGTAGCACATAAGCAATCAAATGAGATCGAGCTCACAAATAACACAGAGGTTTATCAAACTTAACAAGCACTATTCAAGAAAATCAAAACATATTTACGATCTAGATTAGTAAATCGTTTGTATTAACAATGGCGTGAAAGGTATATGTCAAGAAAGAAAAGAGTAATTGATAGTATTCACGATAATAGAGTTGTGAGGTGCTAGTTCAAGAAAATCCTATACTTCATCCGGAGTTGTTGTTTTGGTCAACGGAAGCAATGAGCTATGTATAGTCATTACGGATGGTGATTAGCATACAATGAACTTCATCCGTGAAGTCATGTAGCTCTTCTCAATCAAGGCAAGATAATCGCTGATGAGGAAAGTGGTTGTGATTAACCAAAAGAAAAATCAATTTTACTGACTTGTTTGATTAGTAATCCTAAGACAACACAAAGTATTTCACGTAAACTTACTTTAGAAAAACATAGGAGTATAGATTTCTCAAGTGAGAGAATGAATATGAGACTATTACTAGCAGTGCTCAATTACGGCTAAACACGACCATTTTTACGGGTGATTCCACATACCCAACTTCCATCAAGGAAGCAATTCAAACGTTAGGTCAAATTAAGTTTCTAGTGCAATAAGTTTTCCAGTATTCATTCTCAAATTAGTAAATTTTATATTCCTACAATGGCCTATCAAAGAGTAACAATGATGATACTTTGCTTCGTTTTTATTAATATTATACCAAACAACTAAGGTGACGAAGGTGTCATGTTTAAATATAAAATCTAAAGTTGTCCATAAGGTGAACAAAATGGTTGTGCGAGCTAGTTCAACATATGTTGTTGGAAAGCTCGAGTTTGGATTTTCGGATATGACCAATTATATTTGCGTTGCAAAATAATTTACTTGAGTATATCGGATGAAATAATCAAGTTGTCAATCCTACTATGAAGCTTGGAAAGCGATCATGAAACGGAAAACGGGAGAGTACATCATCAACACAAGTGTAGGTTATGATCCGATGTACATTCTTGTGGTTTTTAGAAAATGACACAAGAAATATGAAATCAAGAAATCATATAAGCACATAAAACATTTATGTTGCACATATGACAAACTTAACAAGAAGCCTTTTAGTATATTACATGTTTTAAACATTTTGAACTTATATGACTTATCTAAGTATTTAAACTAACATTTTCGACACACCTAGATGTTATCCCAAACACTCCTTCAAATAGCACATTGATTAATAAAATATTACTAAATCGAAAAACAAGAGAATGAATAGCAAGGTGAGGAAACCACATATGTTATTCAAACAAAAAGCACAAAACTATTTGAGATAAGCAAATAATCAAGTAATGCAAGGTAAGACAATTTATCATTTAGCATAGCATACGAAAGTTTTTTTCATCGCTTTGTGTTAAATATAAACATGTACACCAAGCTTGATTAGTTTCTTTAATAAATATGATCAAAACCTTAATTTCAAAAGAGGACACATTGTTATTCAAGGACGAAAACATCCGTCTCCAATTAGATCAAAAGTTTGTGCAAAAGTTATGACCGAAAAATGACTTTCTATTATGAATCAATGATTCTGTAAATTATTGTCTTGAATCAGTTTATGAAATCATTTTTAAATGAAAGTAGCCTCAAATACCTTTAAAACGATAGGTGGCACGACTTCTAACGACTTACGGTTAATTAGTTATGAATTTTTGAAATTCAGACAAAAACTGTCTTCTGTACCACGGATCCTTGCTTGAGGGATCCGTCCAGTAAACTGAGGGATCCGCGGATCGATACGTAAATGCAAAATGCATGTTTTGACCCGACGAAAAGGTTTAACCTTTGTAGACTTTTTAGTGAAGTTATATTACTCATTTTTACCTTTATTCAAGCTTGATTAACAAGATATCTAACAACAAAACTTTAAAGAAAAAAAAATCAACAAAACACTTTTCATATTATACTTGTTATAAGAGAGAAGCATATATCACCATTTTATCCACAAGCAATTAACACGTTTTTGACCAACTAATTGTAACTAAGAAAACATACATTTGCTATATTCCCTTTGTATGGTTTTAGAAACCATGGATGCGAAAAAACTTCATGAGCTTTAAAAATACTTAATCGTATTTTGGAAAAGAAATTTGTGGTCACTTTGTATTCTTCTTTGGGTGTTGACTTCTTTTTCTTCGGATAGAACGAAGTCATTGGAAGAATTCTAGTATGAAGATTTCTCAAAAGAAAATGTTAGAATGATATATCACTATCCAACATTTCAAAAGTGATGATTTCTAAAAACATGACTTTTTGTTTTAGGAAATTCCTTTCTTTGTAGTTTTCAAACATACACGGATCGTATCAAGTTTTCAAAGTACAATATACTTTATAAGACTTGGTAACGAAGCTCTGATGCCAATTGTGGAAAACTAGAAGGGGGGGTTGAATAGTTTTGCCAATTAAAACTTCCTGTTGGGAATAATCTGTTACCACGGATAGTTGTGGTTTACACTGCTCGGATTAACACTAGCAGTGGAAATGTATTACCACTGCTGGTACATAATTACCACTGCTATTAGATAATGTTTAGATGAACTCGTCTAGATAAGTATAGAATAGATTTCGTGTATATTCTATAATGTTAGCTTTATACTTATCTTGTAAAGGACTCCTTGTTGTATAAAAGGAGATCCTAGGTTATTGTCTTAGGTACGTGTCTAATTACCTACGTATTACTCACAAAGGCTTCAAGGTGTAACCCTAGTGATAAGCTAAGATCACTCGTATTATTTATCAATAATATTGGAGCTCAAGTTTTGTGTTTAATCATGTTTACTTACATAACATCATACAATCTATCTTCTAAGTATTACTAAGTAAATTCCGCGTGCTTAATAATATTATACAAAATATCATTGACACAAGGTGTGTGTCTAGATCCATCAAGTTTTTTTTTTTTTTTTTTTTTTTTATTATTCAAGAAGCACATGACCGCTAAAGAACTGTTTGAAGATATTTGCTCGGTGTTTGGTGGTAATGATGCTACAAAGAAGACACAAAGACATTGTTGAAGCAAAGTTATGAAAACTTCTCTACTTCAAGCAATGACTCACTTGATAGCATCTTTACCAAAATTCGTAAGATTATTACACAACCGATCGTGTTTGGCATTGAGGTAGAAAAGGAAGACCTCAATTTGAAATTTCTAAGAAGTTTGCCTTCGAGTTTCAAACTAATGTTACCGTCGGGAAAACAAATCGGACATAGAAACAATGAAGCTCAATGACCTTTACAACAACTTCAAACTTATTGAGCAAAGGTTGAAGAAGGCATGGAAACTTGGTACAAGCTCTAGTAGCTTGGCATTATTGTCAACCTCTCATTGATGATGATGATCTCAAGATGACTGTGATGATGATGTTGCCATTGTCGGTTCTAAAGTTTCCACCGTAATGTTAATGTTACCACCGCAGTTCAAAGAAGAAGGTTGCTAGTATTGGAGATCCTACCTTTTATGCTTTCATATCCACACAAGTTGATGGCTCTCGTCTTAACTCATGAATACATAGATCAAATTGATGAAGATGACTTGGAGGAGATGGATATAAAATGGCAGATAGCTCTTCTTAGCATGAGGGCTAGAAAATTCTACAAGAAGACTGGCAAGCCTATTCACATCAATGGTGATGAAACTGCAGGCTTTGATAATAAGAAAGTTGAGTGCTTTAACTGCCACAAGTTTGGACATTTTGCTAGAGAATGCAGAAGACCAAAAACCAAGAACTTGTGGAGGAGGTTTTGGTAGCATTGCAGGCTTCGTTGGGATGGATATCTGCTTCATATTGGAGATAGCTGTTTCCAGTGCTATTGAAAGAGCTCTTGGCAATTCTTTGGATAACAAACTCTAGGGCAAGGACAGGCTTAGGATCTTATCCCAAAAACCATTGCACGTCCATTCCACATGTATCTACCTCATTCCTTCCGAGGTGATGCTTCGAGTATTTCACTAGTACATAAGGATCTTGCTGAAGATCCCCAAAGCTACCTAAGTCAATCATGACATAACGTGTGTCATTCTTGTCTCCTCTATAAGATGATAGCCACGTGGTTCATCCAAGACCATTAGATCATCATGACCGCTGGATCACTTCCACATCTCGCACACAACTTCAAATGCATCCCTTTAAATACCGGTGCATTTGGTGAGAAGAGCCAAGTTATCTTCTCCACATTTCACACAAACAAAACTCACACTAATCATATGTGAGTGTTACCCCGACTTAAGATAATCAATCTTATCTCAAGGTCCTTACCGAACGTGAGAAACCGAATTTATGATCGTCATCCATCTCATATCATACATTTGATTTAACCTTAAATCCTTGCTTTACATACCAACGTAAACAACCGGTTTATATAACTTTAGAGGTAAATAATGAGTGTGAAACGTGTTATTTAGACTGATTGGAATCATGAACACCGGTCTAAATAATACGTTTTTGGCCGGCGCTCCAACCAATCTATATGAGTTATACCTATTTGGACCTCCCTTTTAGCCATGACGAGATACTGGTTCAAAAGGTCTTCATTACCGGTCTAATAGCAGTGGCGGACCCAGAAGATAATCTAAGGTAGTTCTTTCACTTTGACACTACAAAATCAACTAGTGAACAAGTCAAACTAGTCAACAGGTCTTGTTGGTTCGGTACAATTTAGCACAAATAATTAAAACGAGAGTGTCAAATAATGTCGATTCGAATGTCATGATTAAAAGTATGTTTATTTTAGTAACAAATGAAAAGTCTAAGATTCATTAATAAAAAGTTCAAAAAACTAAAAAACAATATCGAAATCATTTTGAAAATAATGAAATCATACAATTATCGATGAATTAAAAAAAGACACTCAAAAGTTATTACAATCATGTAAAAACAAAGAAAGGGTAAAATCTTTAAGAGAAAAGTATCAAAAGGGGACAAAATCTTTTTTGAAGTATTCATCATGGTCATTTTTAAAGCCAATTATCAAAATGGTTATACTCAACTACTCAACTTCGCAACTCCGCCAAAAATTTGACACATGTCCAACTCCGTAACTACTCAACTCCGCAACTCCACTCAATACCGACAAGTGTCCAACTCAAGAACTACTCAACTCCGCAACTCCATCAATACTGACAAGTGTCCAACTCCACCCAAAATTTGACACATGTCGAGCAATGAGTGGAGTTATGGAGTCGAGTACTACCATTTTAAGAATTGACTTAAAATGACCATGATGAGAACTTCAAAAAGATTTTGTCCTCTTTTGATACTTTTCTCAATCTTTAATATCTTCTAAAAAGATTATTAATATTTTAATTTATCATTAGTATAACAATAAGAGCTGCATTTAATTATTTTATGACTATTAGTCACTAGTCTATTTAAATTGCCACTTATTTAACACAATTACCAAGCATAATCAATTTACTCACAACTTTTCTCTTTCATCTAAAAGTGCTTGGTGTAGAGTGTGGTTCGCCTGCCATTCGACCCAACAATGGACCAATGGTGCGTTATAGGGCACCATGGTTCCAGCCGGCATTTAGCGAGTGGAATCACATATGCCGTTCGTGTTTTTTTGTTTCATTTTTAAGTGGTTTTGTGTTTGTGTTTGCGTTTTTTTTTTTTTTTTTTTTTTTTTTTTATTATTATTTTTTTCAATTTTGGTTATGTGGAGAAGAGGATGCGCTTATTGTATTTTTTAAAGCCATTTTGTTTTGCATTTCTATATGTTAGTTTATTTGACTTTTTTACAATCGTTAGTCTCTAATATGTTTGTAATGTTAGTCCCTAAGTTATTATTATTAGACTAAAATACACCGTTGGTCCCTAAACTTGTACAGAAGCATCGCGATGGGACAAACCTGGCATTTATCATCATGGGGAGTCCAAAACTTGGGGTTTTAATGCCAAACTAGTCCCTTGAGCACTAATGCCAAAATCAATGTCTGATTTTTTTCATGTAGTCGAGGGTATTTTAGTCCATACACATTTATACTTTTGTTTCTTTACATTTAATTTTGTCGATTCCTTGTATTTTCTTCTCTTCTTGTTTTGTATCTCGCAACACATGGACTATCTTTTATGTATTTGTATGTCTTCTATAAATACTGTACTTCTAGAACCAACCATAAACATAAAACCTTAAAACCTCATACTACAGATAAGATGTTTTGTATATGATTTAAAACCAATACTACCCTGAATATTAATCATACATGAAAAAATAAACAAAAACATTAACCAGATCTGACAAACACCCCTTAAAATCATGAATACCCCAATTGATATTGATTTCCGCATTCAATTCTTAAAGAGTACAATAGTTATGAGCCAAACAAGACTAGAAACCAAATACACCACAATATAATGTGTTGATTGAAGACCAGTCACGCCTTCTTATATTGTTGGCTAAAGTCATTTTCTTTAGTTTGTGAACTTAAATACACCACAATATAATTTTGTCTTCTTAGCAATTTTTACAATTACTGAAACATTAAATGCTTCGCTGATCTCCATATTTCAGGGAGTAGCATTGAGAGGGCTTTTTATAATCGACAAGGAAGGTGTTATTCAACACTCGACAATCAACAATCTTGCAATCGGCAGAAGTGTCGATGAAACAATGAGAACGCTTCAGGTAGATAATTACCATGTTACACCCGTTTTCCTTTAAAAGTTGCAACTGGGAAATCTTATATCGAAGATGCACAGTTTGACCATGCCCAAGTAAACTTACATAATTTCCAAGAATACTTTCGTTTATAACTTGACACATAGTTTAAAGAAACTGTTTGTTTAGGTCAAACCATGTAGTTTTAAATGATATGTACTGCTGCGCAAGGTCAAAATTGCTAGTTTTTTAGAGATAAGTCAATGGTAATACGTGTTATTGTTGTATGTGCTGCGGGCATTGCAATTTGTACAATAGAACCCCGATGAAGTATGCCCAGCTGGATGGAAGCCTGGGGAGAAGTCAATGAAGCCAAATCCTAAACTCAGCAAGGAATACTTTGCGAAAATATAAAATGGGTACACCTATGAACACTAAAATTATTGAACGTGTAAAAGTGGATGACGAGAGTATTTTATTTTTTGGACTAATAAAACTTGTTCAACAATTCTACCCTACTGTTAAAGTATCTGGTATAATAAATGGATGCTTTGCATCTTTGCGCGTGCTTTTGAATAAGTGATTGTATGTTGGATGGAGAGTGGTGTATGCCTGGGTCGGAGATGATCCATGTGGATATGGTGATTTACCAGCTTGATCCATGTGGTGATGAAGAGACCATAAACAAGAAGAGAAGAAACAAGAAACAAAAGTATAAATATGTATGGACTAAAATACCCTCGACTACATGACAAAAATCAGACATTGACTTTGGTATTAGTGGTCAAGGGACTAGTTTGGCATTAAAAACCCAAGTTTTGGACTCCCACGATGATATTGCCAGGTTTGTCCCATCGCGATGCTTCTGTACAAGTTTAGGGACCAACGGTGTATTTAAGTCTTATTATTATTATTATTATTATTATTATTATTATTATTATTATTATTATTATTATTATTATTATTATTATTATTATTATTATTATTATTATTATTATTATTATTTATTATATTTTTTATTATAAATCACACTTTTATTAAAAACTCATAGGATTACAAAGATTAGTGAGAGCCTCAAACCAATTGGGCCCCCACACCTCTAGCAATGGTAAAACCAATCCTATTAAAGATATGAATCATTGCGCGCTCCAATGTCCCGAGTCATGAGAGCGCCAATACGCTTAAGTAAGGTGGTGCATCTTTCTCAAGTTCTCCAAAAGAGGAAAAGAGAGGTGAGAAACCCATATCCAATATCCGCACATTTAGCATCATACTTGACCCGTTACTGTTGTGCAAGATCACCGATCGCCGCTCGGTATGAAATCAATCAACCCGGATTGTGTCAAAGGCGACGAACCCGTAAGATCAACACATACGCCTCGCCCACTATCCCAAGAGTAGAGTAATATGTCACCGTCGCAAGGATCCGTCCCCATCTCCAAAAGCCCAATATCCACCTCCTCGAGCGGAAATCACGACCGAGAGCATATATCAACAAGAACATCGCGCACAAGGTTGTGACGATTTTAATGCCAACAATACCCGCACACGAAACAGTGATCCCATAGGATTATTATTATTATTATTATTATTATTATTATTATTATTATTATTATTATTATTATTATTATTATTATTATTATTTAAAACTCATAGGATTACTATTATTATTATTATTATTATTATTATTATTATTATTATTATTATTATTATTATTATTATTATTATTATTATTATTATTATTTTTTTTTTTTTTTTTTTTTTTATTATAAACATCACTTTTATTAAAAACTCATAGGATTACAAAGATTAGTGGGGAGCCTCGAACCAACCGAGCCCCACACCTCTAGCAATGGTAAAAGCAATCCTATTAAAGATATGAATCGCGACGCGCTCCAATGTCTGAGTCATCGAGAAACGTCGAATCGTTTGAGTAGAGTGATCGCATCCTTATCAAGTTCCCAAAAGAGGAAAAGAGAAGGGAGAAACCCATACCCAATATCCGCACATTTGGCCTCGTGACTTGACCGCTTCTGTTGAAAAGATCACCGATCGCCGCCACGGTATAAAATCAATCAACGCGGATTGCGTCAAAGGCGACGAACCTCAAGGTCAACACATACATCACGTCCATTATCCCAAGAATAGAGTAGTATGTCACCGGTCGCAAGGATCTCCCCCCGCTCAAAAAGCCCAATATCCACCTCCTTGCGAGCGGAAATCCTCGATCGAGAGCAATGTCAACAAGAACATCGCGCACAAGGTTGCGACGATGTTTAATGCCAACAATACCCGCACGCGAAACAGCGTGATCCCGTAAATATCTCCGGAAAACCTTAGAGCAAGCGTAACACGGTACGAACGGTGAAAGAGGAACACCCAAACGATAACACAAGACACACCGATAAGCCTGCACTCATAGTCTGTCCCAATCCAGATACCGGAGCCACCCTAAGCCAATCCGAAGTGTGATCCTCCTTTAAAGAGTTCCATAACGCCATCTGTCGAGGGGAAAGGTGGAAGGTAGATTCAACATTTTGGGAAACCCGACCGAAGTATATATCTGCCAATTTCTTCATAAGTTTGGGGGCAGCGACCTCGCTAGGGTTACTCAAAAGATCAATATCCATATTCACGTTGAAAGTACATAAAGCATCATCAAAAGAGGGACCAGTAGTAATAATACCCGAACCATGGAGAAGCTTAGTCTGAAGGCCAGCTGATTGAAGTCTAGAAGCAATGAAGGCATAGTTCAAGACATCACCTGCAGAATATAAACCAAGTCCCCCAAAAGCAAAAGGTAAAGTGGCGAGTCTCCACCGCGAAATACCAAAACCAGTCCGAGCGGTGACAATACGCTCTAAAGAAGAACGGCGTGCCGCATCAAAAGAAACCCGAGCGCACTCAAAACCCAGGAGAACATGTGCGCATGGAAAATAGAGCTTAGAAATACCAAAGACATGCCCAAGTAACAACAACTCGCATTGAGGGTCATTAAGTTTGGCAACTTAATTAGAAATTCATAGGATTTACAAAAAATTAGTAAGTAGCCGTGATACTATCTGAGCCCCACTCCTCTAGCTATAGCAAAGCTAATCCTACTGAAGATATGAATAGCAGCACGTGCCCCAATGTCTTGAGTCACAGAGAACTTTCGGATTCGCTTCAGTAAAGTCACCGCATCCTTCTCAAGCTCCCCAAAAGAAGAGACACTAACTGGGCTCCCACTCCTCTAGCTATAGAAAAGCTAATCCTACTAAAGATATGAGAAGCCCAGTTATTATTTTTATTTATTTATTTATTTTTAATTATAAACCTTACTTTATTAGAAACTCAAAGGATTTTACAAAAAGTTAGTGGGAAGCCGAGATACTAACTGGGCTCCCACTCCTCTAGCTATAGAAAAGCTAATCCTACTAAAGATATGAGAAGCAACACGTGCTCCAATGTCTTGGGTCATCGAGAACTTTCGGATTCGCTTAAGTAAGGTCACAATATTCATCTCAAGTTCCCCAAAAGAAGAGAATGAGAAGGGGAGAAACTCATATCCAATATCCGCGCACTTGGCCTCATACTTGACGCGTTTATGTTGTGCGGCCACAGACACCGCACGACCAGACACAAAATCAACCATACCATCACTTTATTATTATTATTATTATTATTATTATTATTATTATTATTATTATTATTAGACTAAAATACACCGTTGGTCCCTAAACTTGGCATGGTGCATCGCGATGGGACGAAACTCGCCTTTTTCATCGTCGGGGGTCCCTATTTCAAGGTTTTCACTCGCTACAAGTCCTTTGACCAAGTCAAATTCTGATTTTTGTTTTGTAGTCGAGGGTATTTTAGTCCATACACATTTATACTTTTATAACACATTTATATTTTACCCCTTCATCTTTCATCCTCTTCATCATCTACCCAAATCATTCATCTCCCAACAGCATCATCTCCCCAACATCATCATTCATCATTCATCCTGGTCTAAAATAATTGATGCATCATTCATCTTTCATTGCAAAAAAGTTACATTTTATGACCTGAACACATTCTTGACACTTGATATGATTAGTCCAATTCCTCCATTTAATGGCCTCGTGTTCTATTTTACCCCTTCATGTTTATACTTTGATACCTTAGCATTATTCACGACTTCTCGCTTTTTTTTTTTTTTTTTTTTTTTTTTTTGTTTTGAACTATGCTTCGTCTTTGTTATTGGTGTAAAAGAACAATCATGGCGGTGGATATCCTACTCTTATATTCTACTCTTATGTTATATGCTTATTAGAATTTTAATTTGATCATCATATACTAGTATACTTGAAAGCAAATATCGAGAATGTCAATAAAATATGTATACATGTTGTCAGAATGGGAGTTCACCCATTGACTTATGTTTTCCGTCAATTGAATCAATAGATATATTATTGATTTTACCTTTCAAAAGTAAGATATGTTAGTGTAATACTTTTAGGTGATCGCATTTAACATATTTAGTGTGAATATACCGTGGAAAACCGACGAGTCTAAGAATCAACCCAACCCCAACTAAATCATCTATACTTAGACTACGTTCCAACACATTTATTGAAAGGGGCTACTTCGACTAAGCAGACATCTCACCCTGTTTGTCCTTTGTTATATCTACCAGCAGTCACGCCTATAAACAGAATATGTCAGACTTTTAAGGTTTTTCACATAGATGGATTTTCAAAGAATTGTGTTATAAAATGAATAGTGTATCCAAGCATCATTGACTTAGACCAGGAACAGGATCAAGATCAGATAAGCAGGACTTGCTGTTAATAAAGACGAATGAGAGCAAAAGTATTTCAGCTTAAAAAATCCACAGAACAAGAAACACATTTTCTCACATGTTTGGTAGCAAATGAAAAATCAGGGATCCAATAAGATGTACAACTGGGATCATCACATCAAAGCTAATTGCAATACCATCTCCAAACGGAATGCCACGATACATATATCTCCCGTAACACAAACTTGCAAAATTGTACAAAAGAATATGGTGACTACAAGAAAATTGGCAATGTCTCCTTTCTCGAATGAGGCGATGATTCTTTTTGCAATAACCTGACGGTCAAAAATATGAATTGCCAAGGGTGCACATCATAACTGAAAACAAGAAAACACATAATGAATAAAAAAACATAACGTCCTTAAACAAAACTCCAAAATAAAGATACGCTGTCGATTAAATAGAGTTTATCAAGGATCCAAAAGTTGACTTTTCATTCCAAACAAATGCTGTTCTTTTGTAAATATATTATAACTTGCAAGATTGAAAAACTTTGGTCAAGAAGTGCCCTAGTAATTTTGTTGCATCTAAGTAGGTCAAAAACTTTACGAAAGTGCTTACTCTATTGGAAGTGCTTACTCTAGACATATTCTCATTGACGATGTATGGGTTTTAGCAACATCTTTGTTTGGAAAATCAATTAATCCTTTCTATTTTACAACTTGATGCAGAGAAGAGGCATTTCGACCCATTTACTTATATATGGGTCAAATTAAGTTGTGTTCGGGTCCGATGATAATTTAGCTAAAAGTGCCACTTGGTCGATGGGTCTAATAGGTCAAATGTGTTGACAATGAATTCTATTGGTAGCGGTACAATGAATCAAGTATAGATCATTGTTGTAGTACTATTTAGCGAATATTGATTTTGCAAAAAATAATAGGAAAAAATAGAAACGGACAAAATGGTGTTTGCGTGTCAACCTCACTTGGTCCATTTTGAACCAAAATCAACTATGAGAAAGTATTAGTAAAAAATATCAAATGAAAGAGCTTACCAATGAAGGCCTGAAGCTCAGCAAGCTTGTTTTGATGGTGACTTTGAAGCTCCCCCGTTAGCTATGTTTCCCACTCCAGCCTCCAAAGCTTCCCTCTCATCCTTCTCTCTGGTTTTCTCACTTCAGGATGAAAGATGAATGTTGGGGAGATGAATGATTTTGGTAGAAGATGAAGAGGATGAAAGATGAAGGGGTAAAATATAAATGTGTTATAAAAGTATAAATGTGTATGGACTAAAATACCCCGACTACAAAACAAAATCGACTTTGACTTGGTCAAAGGACTAATCTGCATTTAATGGCTACTGTTTGGACCTATGGCGATGATTATGGCTGGTTTAGTCCCATCGCGATCCTCCGATACAAGTTTAGGGACCAACGTGTATTTTAGTCTTATTATTATTATTATTATTATTATTATTATTATTATTATTATTATTATTATTATTATTATTATTATTATTATTATTATTATTATTATTATTATTTTTATTATAAACATATCTTTATTAAAACTCATAGAATTTACAAGAAATTAGTGTTATTATTATTATTATTATTATTATTATTATTATTATTATATATTTTTTAGTATCGTAGTTATTATATATTTGTCGTATCCATATCGTATTTGTAATCGTATCGTATTTTTAATATATAATAGAGTAAATTACACCGCTCGTCCTTGTGGTTTGCGTTGACCGCAGCCTTTCATCCTTTGACAAAAAAAATGCACCGTCCGTCCTTAAGTGGCAAACGTTATGCACCGTTTGTCCCTTCCTCTAACAGGGCCCACTAACGCTCGTTAAGTTTATACATGCGGCACCCATGTGAGGGTATATGTGTCTTTTCCACTACTCCTATCACCTTGTCTCCACC
Source organism: Chrysanthemum lavandulifolium (assembly GCA_022545495.1). NCBI lineage: Eukaryota > Viridiplantae > Streptophyta > Magnoliopsida > Asterales > Asteraceae > Chrysanthemum > Chrysanthemum lavandulifolium. The sequence goes on along the minus strand of CM040246.1, from coordinate 197,239,511 downwards.
ACTCATCTTCAAAGTCCTACTACCCACCTATCACATTGTCTCCACCACTGCTCCCACCACCACCATCATTGTCATCTCGTCATCCTTGTTACCACCAATAGCATCATCATCATTTTTCGTCACCAAATCACAAAACCCACAATAAAAAAGAGCAAAGGGGTGTTTCGTTTAAACAAGAACCTAACTAATGTATTCACTTGAAGATCTAAATATAATGTATTCACTTGAAGAAAAAAAAACCCTAAATACAGATCTAAACTTAATGTATTTACTTAAAGAGCAAAACCCATTTGGAATCACATGAAAGCACATCAGTTAAGCTTATATTCATCATGTTTATCCTTTTTTTTTTAACCCAGAATTAACCATTAGTCACCATCTTCAACAAGACTATTTAATCACTAACAAATAAAAAAATAAAGGGGTAAATATGAGAATGCATGTTTTGCTCAAGGTGTCATCACTTTTTAGGAAAAAAGTTTGGGTATTTCCAAAATAAACCTTGAGACTTGCGACTTTTCTACTTTTCATATAAGCATGACAAGTGTCCTTCAAGTTTGTGTACCCAATCATAATTTTAACTAAATTGTCTATTATACCCTTGTCTTTTAGTACAATGACCGAATCTCAAATACTTTTTAAGAATCTTGCGAACTTTTTTGTCTTTTAGTAAAAAGTCAAAGTTACTAAAATATTTTTTATACTTTTCGCTCCTTCCCAATGCTTGCGACTTAAGCAAAATAATATTAGCGACTTTTTTACTTTATAATTTTGTACCTTTAGTACATTTTTACACTTTTCAAAATTATAATTTTACTAAATTGTCTATTATACCCATTGTCTCTTCCATTTCTACCAATTATTTTTCTCATTCATTCCCTATACATTTTCACCAATTATTGTTTCGGATTGCATTCACAAAACAGATTATGCGTCTGTGAAACAACGTAAGCATGTCTCGATCTATTTTGGGCTTTTTATTGCATTCCAAAGCTCATTGAATATGGCGACCTTCCCATCAAAGGTAAACTTGATGCTAACTTTCATATTCTCATATAATATTAGTAAGTAGTAACTAATTAAGATATGTGTAAATAAACATTATACTAATGGAAGTTGTTTATGATAACAGAAGATGATGCAATGGATAGACTTCTAAATGGTGTAACCGGGATGGAAAAGTACGATTAGAAGCTCACATGTCATCACCACCTAGATCATCAAATAGTGTATGGGAGGAGGATCGTACTTGCATGACATGGTTAGATGAGCAAGCGCCAAAGTCTGTTATTTATGTTAGTTTTGGAAGTATGACCATGTTGAATAGAGAGGACCTTATTGAGCTTTGGTACGGGCTTGTGAATTCTAACAAGAAGTTTTTGTGGGTCATTAGACCCAACTCTGTGGCGGGAGATGGTACAGTAGACTTCATCTTTGGAAACGCAGCAGCCATTTTCCAAAACTGTAATATATACCCACGATTACGATGTCCAATCGGTTCAATGCTATAACAAAGACAAGGCGAATCGACCTGTATGGTAACACCGGTACCTCAATTCAAAAATGTAATATTCGGGCAAATGATGATTTGGCTTCGAGCAATGGGAACACCGTGACATATTTGGGTCGACCGTGGAAGGAATACTCTAGGACGGTTTATATGCAATCTTATATGGATTCACCGATTACTCCACGGGATGGTCAATATGGTCCGTGATTTTGCACTAAATACTTCTTATTATGCGAGTTTAATAACTCGGGCCGGATCGGATACTAGCGGGAGAGTTTCTTGGTCTTATGTTATTAATGCTACAGATGCGCTAATTTCACGTGTTGTCTTTTATAGCGGTGATGCATTTACGCCTCGCACTAGTGTGCCTTACGATGGTGGGCTATAATCAAAAGTTGATTAACCAATCATGTATAGAATTTGAGGGACTGAGTTTATTTATAGGTATCACATGATTGTTTGAACATTACTGAGATGATTTGTATACCCCTTTATATATCTTCTTTTTTTTGTTACTATTCTTACAAAGGTGATCTTTAATGGTCCAAAAATCTAGTTTGAATGGTGTTTTACATTATGGTAAGAAAAGTAAATGGTTATGAATCCATATATATGGTCGGTTCCTCGGTAAACATTAGATAGGTGACGGAAAATGAGACACGCTTTTCTCTCCTCATAAGCCCCCTAAACACAATGATATGCTTTTTAAATTCCAAGCTCTAAAAAAAATAACTTTTATTACTAGGTGTACTCCTAGATGCCTTTCATTATGAAAGCGTAACCTTTCAACTGTTTGATCCACACACAGTTTTGGATAGCTCCGTGACCTAAGAATTCAATAAATTGTTATAACTTCAAATATTATAGTATCAAAGGTATTTAAAAATATCTTTTCAAAAGATTAGGCCCAAAATGTTATACATGCTCGTGAGTCTTTTATGTTCTGCTCGCTATCTCTCGCAACTACAGAGCTTAAGCATAGGCCCATGAACCGATCTTGATCTTCCGAAGATATACGAGGTGTTCCAGTTCATCTTCTTCACTTGATCCACTTTCGGATGGTTTGGGAGCGGAAGTTGGTACCCCAAGTGGTGTGTGGTGATACATGTATATTTTTGTTTTAGCGGTGGTACCCGATACCACTAGCGTTGTTTCGAGAAGCCTAGCGTTGGTACCCGATACCACTAGCGTGGTTTTAGCAAGATGGTACCCGATACCACTAGTAGTGGTTTTGGAATGCATCTATAATGAATTTTTTAGTTAACTGAACCCCTTTTGTATTTCTTTCTATCTGCGGCCTATGTTAAGATTTGTATTGTAATTACGAGAGAATGAGAAACTTGGTAAGTTACATGTATTCGCTGCAAAAAGTTGGAAATCATTTCGAGGCAAATTAATATAGAAAGTTGGTGATTTTGTGCCAAGGAAGTATATGCAACAAGGTTGTCGGTCATCTGTCTCACCTGCGAAGCTAGAAACTTTATTATCGGAGTTATTTGATTGGTGATTATATGCCAAAACTTTTACACCTCTTCCCGGTTATGTCACTAACCAAGAAGCACAATCATTTTCTTTATATAACCGAAATGATAAGTGTCAAGTTGATGTCGATCAGATAGAGTCGGTCCTAATGGTGTCTTCATCTATCCACACACTTCAACTAATCTTAAATAAATGAGGAGTCTCACTCGTATTCTAGACGTTAGATGTAGGTTGAAATGCTTCATGGTATAGAAAGTCAATAAGAGTTGAAGACCGGTCAATTTGTAACTTATTTTCTTTGTCTTAATTGGTAATAATCTAGTTAACTTGTTTGACTTTGTTTTACTGTTTGTAATCTTTCTTTTTGGCACCTCTTGTATGCATTATATGATTTTGCCAAATAGTTATGTCATTATACATATTCTATTTAACTTTGCATACTCAGTGCTTCATTATGGGTAAACATGCAAAACACTCGGTTATATCGTTGACCGATAAGATCTTTATATGATTTCTCTAACCAATTTAACATATTTGAATATCCGAATTCGGCGTAACTAATGTTGGAGAAAACGAAAATCTCGTTGTCCAATTTTTTGAATATATAATTAGAATAAGTATCAATTCATTTCAATAAAGAGCTTCAGACGTTGTATCAGTGAAATTTACACTTTTGGTGACTTTCGACCCGTTTGACTCAACTTATTTATTTTTTTTATTTTTTTTAACACGCTATTCCCTTTTTTGCGCAGCTTTGTTTCGGTAATTATAATTTTTTTTTGGACACGAGCCTAGTATATTGCGGTTTAAAAAACAATAGCATGACACCTGATCAAAATATAGACTATTTTGGTAATTATCTTTTCAAGAATGAATTTGCTCAAGTGATTAGATTACCAAATAAGCTCGTTTCAAAATGAAAAAGTATGATTATCATGTTCGGAGGGACATACTGCTAACACCTTTACTAATTTGCTATCAAATAACATTAGCCCTAATTCATAAGCACAAACAACAACAATTTCAATCAAACTAATTACAACTACATATGACCATATACAAGCAAATGCTCCAAGATTACCGAAACCGGCATATATAATAATCACTCCCAAACATTTTCCTCAAAGTCTCAATCGCTTAACCGGATTTCTAGGACTAAACACAACACTCATATTAACCAAAGCCTTAACTCTATCAGGCCTCAACAAACAAAAATACCAAGCAATCATAGCACCCCAATCATGACCAACAACAAACACTTTATCCAACCCCAAGTGATCAAGCAAGCCCACTATATCTCCTACTATATGAAAAGCAGTGTACTCAGTCGCCGAAACAGGCGCAGAGGTATCGCCATAGCCGCGAAGGTCCGGGGCTATTGTGTGGTATCCTAAGGAGGATAAATGGGTCATTTGGTGTCTCCAAGTGTACCAAAGCTCAGGGAAGCCATGAAGGAAGATGATTGGTGAATTGGTTGTGTTGTTGACAGGGATTTGGGCTATGTGCATGGATATGCCATTGACTTTTATGTTACTGTGTTGGATTTTTTCCATGATGATGTTGGTTGTTTAAAAGATGATCTGTTTTTCAGACAGGGATTAAGGTTGTTGAAGATATGTTTTTAGTTGCTTCATTGTTTGGTGCTAACACCGTTAAAACATAACCCTCTGATACTAGTTTTCCCATCTCTGTTGCTAACGATGTTAAGTTTACCAAAATGTCTGCTAGTTCATTGTACCCGCCGTAATGTAGGAGTGTTTGATGAAATCTTTCACCGCAATAATGTATGTAGTATTAGATTCACAAAGACACCATATGGTTTTACCATAACATAACATAAAATAAATTGACCAAAAACATACTAAAGGTGTTTGTTATAGCTTATTTATAAATAGCTTTTGCTTATTAACTTGTCACCTAGTAACTAAGCTAAACAAGCTCTTTAGACAAGTACCTCCACATTTGCTTCTAATAGCTTAGTGACAAAAATAAGTTGTTAAACCTAGGTCGCTTGGTACTTAACAAAGAACCTATCGGAATATAATATCGTAATAAGTCGAAAAGACACCGACCAAACCATCGCTAGTATATTTAGGTAACCATCGCTACTTTATTTTATTTCACCGCTAGTGTTACCAAACCACCGCTAGTATATTTAGGTAACCACCGTTACTTTATTTTATTCCACCGCTAGTGTTACTAAACCACCGCTAGTATATTTAGGTAACCATCGCCACGCTTCTCGAAACCATCGCTAGTTTCTTGTCGTTACCACCGCTAGCTTGTTTTGATTCTAATCAATATGGGACTCGCACTATTGCATACTAAGTCCACACAACAATTGGTGATAATCGAAGCTCATTTACACAACAATCGGTGTAAATGAAACACTAATTATTATATGTATATAAAAATTAGAGAAATAATACCTTCGTCGACGGTGAATTGACCGGAGATGGTAAGATAACCAAAGATGAAGGTGTTGATAGCCGGAGGTGAAGGTGTTGATACCGAATGCGGTGATGGTGGCCGGAGGTGAAGGTGTTGATAGCCGGAGTTGATGGCGGCTTGAGAGAGAGAGATAAAACTTCTGGTTTTTTAATTGAAATGAGAAATAATGTGAGGAGTTATTGTTTTGTTCGACTTTTATTTACTTTTTATTCTTCAACAAAGTTTCAAATCATTAAATGGAATTTCTCTTGAAGTGTGAATTGGTAGCAATTACTAATAACAGCTTTAGAGTTTTAGTTTCAAAGTTTTTAGTTTAAAAAGTGAATTGGTAGTAGTAGTAGGCTAATTTTGGTTTTGTTAAAGGAAAGAAGATGCTCAACATGTAAAATAGTTAAAGGGTACAATAGTCATTTTAATTTAAAAGTATTTAAAATTATGTAAAAAATTATAAAAGTACAAAATTACAAAGTTAAAAAGGCCAAAGTAATTCGCTTAAGTCGCTCAACATTGGGAAGGAGCAAAAGGAATAAAATAATACTTTCCAAAGTTTGACTTTTCCTTGAAAATATAAAAATAAAATCGCTCGAATCTTAAAAAGTCATTGATATAAGTCGATTATAAATCATAGGTACGAAAAGGTAATTTCAATGATTGGGTTCGAAAAGTGTCGTGACACTTGGCACTCTTAGATTGGAAGAAAAAGTCGCAAGTCTCAAGGTTTATTTTGAAATACCCAAACTTTTTCCTAAAAAGTGATGACACCTCGAAGAAAGATGATTCTCATAATTACCCCAAAAACAAAATGCATCCTCACTTTTACAAGATTCTTTATCTTCTTCAAATAAAAATAAAAACACACCACAACACAAAAAGAACATCATCTTCTTTAACAAATAGCGCACAAAAATCCGATCCACCGCCACGATCCAGTCCGCCACCGTGGATGTCTCCGAAAATAATCACACCATCACGGTAATGATCCGTCCGCCACGATCCGTAACAATGTAAAATGTGTTCGTAAAATGTAATTGCAAATGATACGGTATGTGTATTAGATTTGTAATTATCACTTTTGAAGATTAGATATAGAAATGATTTTGTGGAGGTTATATTTGATTCAAGGTTAGACTTTTATTTTTGTTTTTCATGATGATAATGAGTTTTGTGAAGGAAAGATCTTTGGATTTTGGTGTTCTCAATGATGATAATGAGTTTGGTAAATGATTGATTTTTTTTATTTTTTTCCTCTCTTGTGCTTATGATAGTGGATTTTTTTTTTTAATAAAGTTGGTGATATTGGAGATGTAGCTGATGAAGATGTATAAACAAAGAAGATGAAGTGTGAATGACATAAATACCCTCACGTGTATATCAAGTGAGCGTACGAACGAGCTGCTAGGGGCCTGTTAGAGGGAGGGACAAACGGTGCATAACATTTGCCACTTAAGGACGGACGGTGCATTTTTTTGGTCAAAGGACTAAAGGTCGCGTCAACGCAAACCACAAGGACTTAACGTGTAATTTACTCTATATAGTATTTGAGATTTAATTTCAAATGTGATTGTATAAATTAATTAAAAAAAAATCAACGTGTTTGTACCAATAACATATTGTTGGGTTTTTTTGCTATGGAGAGTATCTTAGTTGTTGGTGTGTTATTAGGAGAATGATGATGTGCCGCTGAAGTGGCAGACAAATAACGTATTATTCGTGTTATCCTACCAAGCACTCTAAGCAAATAAACCCATCTTCCCTTCTTCAAAACGTTTTATGTAACTTTCAGAACTTCCTTTTCTCCGATTCTTGTAGCCGGACTTTCTAATGTATTTTTTTTTTCTTTCTTTGCTTTCTATAATGTATATTTTTTTTCTTTCTTTGCTTTCTATTTAGATCTAAGGCGATTCCTTGTTTATTTTTAAAGTAGATCCTAGATAATTTCATACATCGTTTCTATATAAATACAATGTTTAAAGTGGTTCCCGAGCACACCTACCATGGTCAGAAGTTTGCTCTGCCTCAATAGACATTACTATCTTTATCAACAATCTATTACAACCCAATCTCTTAATAAAATATTATTTTCTCTTTCTTCCACCTACACAACCAATACATAAAACCAATCTATGATTTTTTTTACCATTTATCAACAACCCAATCTAACACACAACAAATATATACAATCAACACATACAAATAAAAAAGAAGAAAACAAAAAGAGATACCACTATAATAGTGACATGTGGCAAATGATGGGTTGTCAATCTGGTTTGCCATGCGACCAGATTGTTAGATAGATTGTATACAAATAATATAAAATATTATTTTGGCATGTATTTTGTTTAGGTTGGGTTGACAATCTTGCCAATAAAATAGTCTTAGTAGTACGCGTAAAAGAAAGAGATACTTATGAGAAGTGTTTCTTTTCAATAAAATCGGAAGTAAGGATTTTAAAGCTGGATTTTGAAATTTACTTCCAGAAAAACACTATATTCCTAAAGTACACCACGGTGGATTTGTTTTTAAGAGGCCCGAATCAATCAACCGCACATCCGAATCAATCGAGGCGTAAATGTCTAAATCGACCGATCTCGAACGGGAAAAAAACTCATGTTTGAACCGCACATTTTCTTGCTCGTACTAATTTTTTTTTTTTTTTTTTTTTTTTTTTTTGTCAAGAAAGACTACAAGAGCATTCGACACCCTCTCAAGCCTGCACCATTAAGATTTTACCGCCTCGTAACGGCCTCGAATGGGAAACAAACGGTCCGAACGACCAAAATGTCGACCGCCTCGAACGGTTCGCATTAAAAAGTACATCAGAAGCTTCTTTATGAAAAAAACAAACAACACCTACGTCTAGAACTTTGTCTCATATTATGCCAATTCGAGAATTAAATAAAGTGACATCCCAAACTAATTGTGACAAAGTTATTTTCTTAGAAGAATACTTATTAGGTACATTTTCTAAAATTAGAAAACTTGAGTTATTAACTTGCATAAAATTGTTTCCTAAGAACTTGAACATAGCTTTTAGTACTCCACAAAACTAAAATTTTTGAATCAAATACAAAATATTTTTGTTTAAACCTGCACATGTTGTGATAGATTTTTTTTTTTTTTTTTTTTTTTTTTTTAACAGATGATAGATTGAGTGTATCTCCATATTCATAATATATAATGTTGTCACCTTTTTCAGTACTGTTTTACTTAATTTTAAACGTGTCCCTTTTAAATATACTTACACGTACGCTTATAAAACTCTGTTTTTTTTTGTATTTCAACGAATATTTTTATACTTATGTTAATGTTAAATGATATACGGACTAATGGAGTATTAGTCAAGTGACATGACGGATTACCAGTCGCTAAGACACCAATTAATTGTGGTTGATATGAGATCATTTTCAATTGCTGTTTACATCGAGTCTTTTACTTATATAAACAAACGCGATATTCCACTTGAAATACACATAATGTTATGCAAGTTCCCGAAATGACCACCTCGGAGCTTATTTTCATCCCATCACCGGAGACGCCATCTACCCTCGATGGTTGAGTTTGCTAAGCTCCTCCTCGACCGTGATCAACGGATTTCCATCACCATCATCATCATGAACCTCCCCTCCAACCAAAGCACAATATCATAGCTCCAACGCCTAATTCTCGCCTATGCTTTGTTGACATCCCTAGCGATGAGTCCACCAAGGACCTCATCTCACCCAACACCTATATCCGTGATTTTGTCGAACACCACAAGACACATGTTCTAAACATAGTCCTTGAAATGGTTGAGTCTGGCAAGGTTCGACTTGCTGGCTTTGTTGTTGACATGTTTTGCGTGCAATGACAGATGTTGCAAAAGCATTCGAGTTCCCACTTACATTTACTTCACCTCTGGTGCAGCCATGCTTGGCATGATGTTTTACGTACAGGCTAAGCATGATAAGGGTGAGCATGATATTACCAGGTTCAAAGACTCGGATTTGCAGTTACCAATCCCAAGTTACGTCAATATGGTACCAGTGAAGATATTACCTTCGGTGGTGTTTGATATGGAAGGTGGATGCGAATGGTTTCTCTACTTGGCTAGAAAGTTTCGAGAGACAAAAGGCATATTGGTTAACACATTTCAAGAACTTGATAGCCATGCCATCGATTCCTTTATAAGAAACAAGGACGACATCCCACCGGTGTTTGTGGTGGGGCTAATTCTGAACATACGGAACATAGCAAAAAATACTACGACTCATGAAGAAATCATGACATGGCTAAGCAACCAACCGGAGGCCTCGGTGGTTTTCCTATGCTTTGGAAGCATGGGATGTTTTGACAAGCAACAAGTGAATGAGATAGCAGTTGCCATCGAACGAAGTGGACATAGATTCTTATGGTCACTTCGTCGTCCACTACTGAAGGAGAAAAGCTGGATCGTACCGATTGAACATCCACAAGAATATGAGAACCTTAAGGAAGTCCTGCCAGAAGGATTCCTTGAAAGAACATCGAGTATGGGAAAGATAATAGGATGGGCGCCACAGATGGAGGTGTTGTCCCACTCTTCCATCGGAGGGTTTGTTTCACACTGTGGTTGGAACTCAGTATTGGAGAGCATATGGTGTGGGGTTCCAATAGCAGCTTGGCCACTTTACGCTGAGCAACAACTCAATGCTTTTCAGTTGGTAGTGGACATGGGTATAGCAGCGCCAATTGGGATTGATCATGGGGCCATCATAAGTCCGTTTGGCAATAAGATGATGGTGAAAGCGGACAAAATTGATAGTTCGATTAGAAGGTTGATGAGTGATGGCGATATGAGGAAGAAAGTGAAAGAAATGAAAGAGAAGAGCAGGCTTGCCATCTCTAAAGGTGGATCTTCTCACGAATCCGTCGGACGCTTTATTGATAATGTCGTGATTCATCAAGCTATAAATTAACTTATTGTTAATTATTACTTTTGCATAATAATGTTATGTTTCCTTAATTATACTATATGGTGTGAATTT